>JASCZW010000166.1:0-375404 GCA_034211315.2 Aedes japonicus | reverse complement strand
CAAGCCAGCGTACAGCTCACTTTATCTAGTAAAATATCACCTGTCATACATTCACTCTTATCAAAGGCCTGTTGGTCACTCAGACGTATAATGTAAACAAATAGCTGCATAACTCGAGAACTAATAAAGCATATGGAATCAAATTTAAATGACGAGTTTTAAGGCATGAAATGTTTATGATTTGTCAGTCTCTCCCAGGATGTATCTCATACAAATGAAACACAAATTTCAAACGTCATGAAAGATATCATCACCTAGATTCAATGGTTTTGGGTCTGGGAAAGATCTTATGATATCTGAGATCATCACCAGGAGGATCCCAGCGTCAGAAAACAATTCAGATAACTTGTATTCATCAGCAAATGAATTGCATACAAGAGTTTTCTGAAGGCATGTTTTGCTTGCGGCCACTATCGAAACACGAATAGCCAGTTTGTCAATCTCATTACAGCTGACTAGATGAGGTTATCTTACGATATTCACTTCATCTCTGAAAATAACTTATCCGTCATGCTCCACTGTTACGTTTATTTTTATATAAACGGTTTTATTGTACCTGAGACTCCACTGTTAGGCTCCCATTCTCATATGAAACACAATTTAAACGAAACAAAAGACCATTCCTTGTCAGGCCATAAATGTGCATGCAGGTTTTGTGATCTTATGATAGTTCGAATAATTATTTCTCCGTTAACTAATCAGCAACGCGAAACCAGCCTTTGGGAGGCGGGGTTTTTAGAACTAGCTAGGATTCTATGAGGGTTTGAGATTCTCCTCCTTCGGGAAGGGGTAAATAGACACAATGTCAACTGCTCATAGAATCGATATCTATTCATGTACCATGGGGTTACAGTCACAGAAGGTTTCCATGATGGTTCGACGTCCTTCCGGAAGCTGAGGATTTGCTTTCTAAAGAAACATGGGTACTTCAAAACTGAGTTCTGTTCAGTTTGTCAGTCGCATGAGATGCGGAGAATTTCTGGGCTAAGTGACTGCTCGGAGACGCTCTCCGGTGCTAGAAGAGTGGCTCAAACGAATGAAACAGCACTGTCACGAGAAATATCCATGGAACTAAAACATTGATTTCCCGGGTAAGAAGCATACTTGATGTGAGTTTGAACCCCTTTGTAAGAATCATTGAACACTCCACATACACAAGAAGTTAACTTAGGTTATGACACATGAAATGAGAAATGAAACTGGCTGAAATCCATTGCTCCAAGAGCTGTCTACACACAGTCCCTTTAATAACACACACACAAGCAAAACAAGTACCATGCACCAGATTCAGAAGAAAAACGAGAACGCGCCAATTTGTTCATTCTGTAGCTTCAGTACTGGTCATATAAATATATATGTGGTATTTCATGAGACAGTTCCATTTCCACTTTGTCATCGAACTGAAGATCAATATAAGGGCGAACACGAAATTAGTTGGTGACATTACTCATCAGGGCATGTAACTTTACATCAGTACCAGTATTCTTCACATTTACATGATATCACTGTCTCGAGTCAAGCCCAACGAGGCCGGAGGAATTGTCATGAAAGAGAACAAATTTTCTCAAAATCACTAGTCTCTCTGACTAAATAATCAAGGCTGGGAAAATGTCGAAGATTCAATGTCCTTCCGCGTTGAAGCGGTTCCAGGAGTGGCTGATTATTGGACATAAAGGAGCTGAAGGAAACTGCACCGAGGAATGGTTACTGGCGAACGGCAGCGATGATTGTAAATCTCAACGTTCAGCCGTGATCTGGCTGTGCAGGCATGTCGCAAATGCAAGAAGAGAAAGCTTCACTGCTGCTGCGTCAGAACTTCAGTTCTTCAAGATGAGCGGCAACAACGACATCTGGCTGTAGAAGATGCCGACATACTACCAGGTGATGACGACGATACGCGCGTTCAGAGGATGACTGCGCTAGTACCATTGAGTTGGCAAGAAGCAGTTCTATGTGGACGACAAATCTAAGAAGAAGGCACGTCGAAGCTCCAAATATCTCATTGGCGGTCATTCGTCGAGGATCGATGATTACAGACAGCGCAAATGGCGAGATCTATCGTAGTACCTGGCGTTTGCTGTTCTGTATACACAGAGCCGTTACGATAGATTTTATCATGCCGCTCTTCATTCCAAAAGGGAACTGAATACCACCCTGTCCATTCCAGCGATACGACTGCCAACCGTTCGGAGCTGCGCCCGGCGGAGTTGTTTACTGCTACTGATGAAACTGACATAAGAGGAGCAGATATACAGAAACAAAAAAATAGAGAAACCGGTACTGATGACAAAGATACTCTTACGGAGGGCATCAAGCAAAATGCGTTCAATTTACATTCTCAGCGTCTATCGATTAACTTTCTGATTTCCTGAAGTAAATATATGTATAAAACTACTGTAAATTTATTTGATCAAACATTACAAGAAAAATTCGGCATACATTTCGGTAATACTACACTGACTGATAGAAGAATTTTTGATTCTCCAAATATAAACAAATCCACTTTATTGATCAACTTCTGCCTTCATCATGATTTAGATTTTAATATTCAACGATTCTGCAGCGTTATGTTTTTTGTCCATACGTCGCCATTTGTCAATGTTATATATTATATCATTAAAACAATATTTACATGCATTTCAATAATAATACAGGGTACAGACGAATAAAATGCATGAGGGATCGTTCGGGCCTGCGCCATGGATAACAATTATGTTTCCTTGGATGGAAATCATCAGGAGATCAGCGAAAGTCTAATATTATGCCAACCCGTTTGACCACAGACGGAAATCTCTATCGTGTATTGCTTTACTGTTCATTTGCTGCGATGTTTCAAGAAGAATTTATCCTTTCTGCAGGAATTTATTGATTCATTGCTCATTTCATAACGAAAAGGAGGATTACAGGTATGTACAGTTTGACTACTAGGAGGAATCTCGTCCTACTGTATGGCTTCATCGGTTGTCATATCACATCTGAAATCATGGATTGTTTACTTTCTTCGTTACTTATACGATTAAACACTTACTTCATTCATCTGTAAGAAATTAATAGTAGCGTAACAAGTACATTATCCACTTGTTCCAAAATTCCCGCTACTGCGTACGTTTAATGGGTGCAAGCTTGTATTACTTGCGTACTTGCATACCTTATATTAGATATTTTAGCATGGGATAATGAACATCATGCCCGTTCCAAGAGCAGACATCACCAGCTGCAGCATTGAAGCAAAGAGTATAACATATCACTGAAACTACTTGCCTTTACTAATGGACATCTGGATTGAAGGACCTTCTATTTTCTTTCCACACAATTCATTCTAAATCTTGGGCTTGTTTGTTATAAAAATTTTCACAAAAACTATTTGTTCAAGGAAACAATATGAAATCCTGGTTTAAGAAATAATAAAATACGGACTTCTCTGCAAAGTAAATAGTTTTATCTGAATGTTACTTACTGTAAGGGCTTCTGATATCAGGTATCATCAAATTTACAGTAATCTGGTTATTTACATTATAGACCTATTGTATAAATGGGTAATTTTCATATCACGAAACATGGATACAGTTAGTGACTACTTCTTGAACGGAAAGTTGCTGCGCAGGAAATGGAATGCGGGAGGAGGGTAATATCTTCGAATCGTATCATTGCTGTGTAGAACTCCCACCGTAACTTAGTAGTTTTGTTAAATCATCAAAGTATCTATAGTGACCTAGAAGCAGTATTCACATATGTTGTTTCATAGTGCTGGGATAGTTAACTGGTCAGCGAAGGTCATAAAGAAGAAAGAGAACGACAGTCTGTTAAAATGGCGGAAAATCGACGGGTACAAGAGGCAACGAGAAAGGTGAATCTATCAAGTAGAATGACTACAGACCTCCAGAAGAAGCGCGAGGCTTATGAGGTGCATGTGGACTGAAGGAATAGGAGATAACTTGTGTATTAGATGACACTGCCTGGTCTGACAGTAGGTTGTACTACATTTATTACGTTCCAAACATATTACCCTGAAAATAAAAATATGCAAAGAAGGATTATCGGTATCATTGAAAATATAATGATTATCTGATACAGTATTTTCAAAGATATAAATTTATTTTTGACTTGCATATAATCATAGTAAATTGATTTCTTTTATAACATCATTAACAGTGTCAACTAGCAGATTGAATTCTTGATAATATCTTGAAAGTTTGTTTTAGCAATTTGTTATGAAATCTTACCTTTTCAACATCTTCCGTAAGTGTCATATAGTCTCGACTCGACACAGAAAACAAAGGAAACTAAGAAACGTAATAAAATCACACAAATATTGATTCTCAGGTTGATTATTGTGGTAGAATAACGAGTATTTCTAAAGAGGGAGTCAGCCGAAGATTACTAAGAGATGTTTGATATATGGCTATGATGATGTTTATACACCAACTCAAATACTTGCAATGTGACATCATGCTAATATTTGAATGTTTCCTCAAGAGCGTAATGGATTGCATATTATATATATTGAAATTGAATATCTTTAATTATCATTGAAGAATTAAAGCTTCAAGTCCTGTCGATATCTCCAGATTATCATAATGTACTGGCAGTTGGGTTGTACTGCTCGATTATGCAGGGACATTTCAATATGTTTTCAAAATAATTTCACCGACAGTACCATGTCTATTTCGTTTTACCTATTTTAATGATTCCAAAATTCAAATTATAAGAGAGAATTTTCTGTTACATTTGCGTATCTTTAGAATCGCGCCAGAGAAACCAAATTTCCAGGCCCACATACGATACTTTCATACTGTTCTGATCGTTGCCATCTTAAGAATTGTACAAATGATTGATTGAAGTAACTGATTTTCACATGACATACATATCTCCCATAAACAAACATTAAATTACATTTTGTTACACCCTGTCTGGCTGATATATCAAACCTAGCATGTCATGTGCATAAAGTAAATTTAATTTGGATTACTTGAGTTCTCATCATTTGTTATTATTATGTTAGAAACTACCTAGATAAGACATCGTCATATTTGTATCGCATGTTATCTACGTATGTTGAAAACGTAATATGTCCTAAATCTGTATCTAAAATATCCAGTGACCCTAAAGATGCTCAAATAGATCGATTTGTTGCGCCGTTCATGAAAGATACCAAAAATATAGTTATGTGTACTGAAAATTGTTACGAGATCATGTCTTAAGATGAAATGTTCCAGTTTATTTACCGATGTGTTGCTTGAGTCAACTTCCACTTTATTTGTTCAATTTTCCTGGTTCTAATGTCCCAACTGAAGAAACATCACTCAATTGGGTTCATTCATACACTCTGTACGTTACAATCTCATGACAAATTTCACTGGATCATAAATTGAGACGTCTATTCCATTTCAGCTCACAGTTCCGGTTTAGCTGCATGAATGGCGTTTCGTTTTACTTCACGGCAGATTTGCCTTGCAACTGTAGGGCTGCTATTTACTGCGCTCAATGTCTGTAGATTTAGGGATCACTAGCGAGAATAACGCATAAGAACACTTCTGTCGATATGTCAGCAAGCAGCCGAACTTGATTCCCAGTCCGCGTACTGTTCCGATAGATTCCGGTAACTTGATAGAATTTAGTCTAAATTTCATGATGCTGCGTGTTTGTCAAATATAGGAGAAAAATAATTATCTTAATATCTGAACTGTAGTATGCATTGAGCAAGCCGGAGAAAATACTGAAGGATATAATATTTTTAAATAAAGTGGGATCAAATTGCAGATATAGCTGTTCCGCCAACTCCATTATTCTTCGCCTTCACAGCTGAGAGAAAATACTGTACCTTATAATTCAATACAATTTGTTAAATTCTGAGGCGCAGTGGCGCTGACGATATTTCGATGGTTGAAATTGAGCAGATGATTCCGACGGGTAGTAGGATTTGGCTGTAGTTTGCAATGTGGCATTGTTTTCCGTTATAGTTCTCAAATATATATGTTACAACTATTTCGGCAGAGCAATCATTTCAGTTATACTTCATTTTCATATGTTTATAACACGTACACGCTAATTGATTTGTTAATAGATATTCTGACATTTCAGCTTCATAGATATTTAGAATTACATTAAATGCTTAATCAATTGTACTGACTTTAATAGCGTACTATTTCATTTACATTTCAAAAATAGATATTCTCGTCACTTGAAGAACCTTACAATGCATCATCATGGCAATTTATTGCGTACAGTCATAGCATTGAATTACAGTGAAAAAATCTTTGCGTACAACTTGATATATCACGAATACGACGACATTTAGTGTTTAGAGTGCAGGCGCTGATGCAAATTTCATAATCATTGTATACCATGAAGGCACACAGAGCGGCTGCGGAAAAACGGTGCGATACTATTCCACCAAAGATATGGAAGAAGACGACTTGTCGGCGTTAGTGAGGATGTTCGAACGAGATGATTTGGCCAATTTTTCGTCTAATTTTCAAATTTCAAATTGGTACTTCGCAGTCACAAGGCAAAATTTGCCTGAAAAGTTACCAGAGCCAAGGACAGTTACCCTTATAGCAGACCACAAAAATCTTGCTCCCATAATTTTCTTCGCTCATCGACATGAGCTGAAATTGCGATGGGTATAAAGAATACTGGCGATGTTGACCAATCGAAGTGACTGATCATGATCCAATCGAGAAGAGTGATTTCTAATAAGAGAATGAATCAAAGATATCAACACTTCCCAATCCACAAGACTTGGCCACTACGAGAAGATGCACCAGCCCCACACAGATGGAGTTGTTGATTCGAGTCATCAAGAACTTATCATGTTTTGTCATGAATTGCCTAATGTTATCACGAAGACCGTACCAATTTAAATGGCTGTCACTTATCGCCAAGGTTTCTCTATTGAAAGGAGTGAAATTAGTTCATCACTTGTTACATATACAGCAGAAATTTTATGACAGCATCTCGAAATGATCTCTCTCACAGACAGGAAAGCTGAATGGCACATCTGGCACTGCTGTCAACTGAAAACACATCGATCGTAATGAAAGTGGCAAAATGGATCTCAGCATAGTTGCGATCATTAGCGGGTAGTCTGGCCGAAATCTAACAGTAGTTCGAGATGCAAGAAACTGAATCTAACTGTAACTTTCGCAGCAAGATGCGAAAAAATACAGGGACTACACGCGTACAAAGTCCAAAGGCGCCTAATCTAGATGAATGGCTGATTATAATGGACTCCAGATAAATGGGATTGTCTGATTACTGTTGAGGATGATGAATTGTTTCCAACGAGTTTCACTCGCTCATCATAAATGAGATCTCCTTCTATGACTTCCAGAAAGCAGATCATGCCACAGCCAAAATACATGGTCTGGCAAGCACTCACTGCGGCACTCATTCCGCGAGAAACGTAACAGGCACAATGGGTTATACCCTGAAGAAATCTATTCTCTCCGAGACCTGTCTCACAAGTACATCTCGAAAGAGGCCTTGGAGCAGTACAGCACATGAGCGTCAATTCCTGCGTCACTGGTTAACGAGACATTGAGGAACTGGTTATCCCAGTGATAAATCGAAGGAAGATATGAAGAAAACATGGATACACGCAAAGCCGCACAGGATTCATGAGGCAGCTGTTAGCCTGTCTGATATGGTGGAAGAAACAGTAAATATTTGAGTTTATCACCGCATTGAATGAACGGAATTTTACTGAATAGGTACATCAGCGCACACTTCTATTATCCTGCAAATCTCGAAATATTGCCGACTGCTACTGATATAATGCGAAATCGGTGTTCCACTTCAATTTGGAGTGTCTGGATTATTGCGATACAGACTACACTGCTGATCATGAGTACTGAAATATCACGACCAAACGAATTACCTTCGACACGTTTCCTGTACATATTTAATTGATATCTCCGTAAAAAATACGATACATTACTTGCCAGAAACCGTTTCCATCGAATTTTCAATATAACGACTTACTTGATTTGCAGGTGCCCAGTATATCTGCAAATTTCCATTGAGTCTCTGCAAACGCCCAAGGTTGAGAATTCGGTAAATATTTTAGATTCTGTAATCATGCGTAGATTTATTGTTGTTTGATTACGTTGCATCAAATATTTTTTGTGTGTTTTGACAGACAATTAATTCAGTTAAGGGGGCCGTTTCATATTTGAAATTTCAGGCTTCAACGAAATTTTCAGGAGGAAATCGTTGCAGAAGTTTCGCTTGAAAATCTCAGCAAGATATAGTGCGTCTTTGTAGTCTGATAGAGAAGGATCAAACAGTATTATGTCGTTGAGTCATGGTTATATTCCGGAGTTAATTACCATATTCCACACTCTCTTATTAATAAATAGCGTATCTCTGAAACTTAAAATTTCATTACGGGAGATTCGAGTTATTGAGGTAACAGTGTTACATACAATGAAGATGGTTTCGACAGAATCGATTTTCAGATCGATCTCTACTGTCGATGACGATTATCGTCGACTGCTTCAGAAACGATTTTAATGATGATTTTGTAGGATTACTCCACATTTATTTATAGTGTATGGCAGTTGATCGATATCGACGGTAAAGGAGAATATAATCGCCTAATGCTTAGATGCCGTTATTCGATTGTTTTCACGTTAAATTAAGTGCCTCACTGACGTGTCATCTCCTTGGTCAATCGTTACTGAGGGCGACCATCTTCACGAATAGACTGACAGGTTATCTTCGTATTATTACAAAATCAGAAATCCGCTTACTATGCTAGTGACAAAAATTTTCATGGATTCTTCGAAAGGGTAATGGTGAATCGATTCATAGCGATTGCAGGTATGTATGCATCACTTCCAAGGACACAGCATACTTATCACTCATCTTCAACCCAAAATCAACACGGTACGTGAACAGATCAATCCAATAATTATTATAACGTTTGTTTAACGACGGGTCTTCAAATAAAATAAAAATAGAAAGCTGACCAATGTTTATAAAATATTGCTCTAACAGTCTTAAATGACGCGTTACTTCCTGATTTCGGAATCGATTTTGACTCTGAAAATCAAGCCAGAAATATTATCTTTGATATCGATAGTAAATTTAAATGCTGAATAGTCATGTTCGTTGAAAATTGTGCAACGGTTTGTGGCAGCAAGCTAGTTTCATCTCTCATATTGGGGGAATATGACATAAATACAAGTGATTTCATCGATCATGTTTATCATATTTCCTGAACGAGTTTGCACTTTTCATCTTGTTCTAGTCATACCAAAAAGCTCTCTTTTAATATTATTTAAAAAGTGACTCAAGTTGATCTGATGACTTCGGTGTAGTGGCTACTGCCAGAGTTCATCAGGACTTCGTGGCTCTCCGTTTATCCCGACCGGTTGTGCATGACACTTCCACGATTCGGTGCCTGTTAAATTGCGCAGTGCATTCCAGGCAAGATTACAGACCACCCGACATCACATGAGGGCTTTGTGAGGAATTATTCATCCATAGAAGCCTTACATCGCGGGCGCCATGCTGACCGGACATAGACTGGGTCGCACTTACAAAGCAAAGGCCTCTCAGTCAGAAGGTAATCTGGATAGAAAAAGACGAGTTTATGTATAAATATACCTGGAAATGCACCACTAAGCATTTTGGTACACTTAGCAAAACTTCAGGTCATTTCCTGATTCAAAGCAAATTGTCAGCCAGAACTAGTGAATCATTATAGTTAAAGCGAGAGAACAATGAAAACCTGGGGTGAGCTCTTGAACTCGCGATTTTGGCGTGAGAGGTAATGGATACCAAACCACCACACCGGTTATCTCCAGATCAAGAAAACGAATTGAGGCGGCAGCAGTTATTTTCACCCTTTTTAAACACTATTATTTAAAAAATCAGAGGGAAGTAGCTAAAAAAATTATGAAAAAAGTCTTAAATCTGTATTCCGAAAAAATGGATCATTATGATTTATTATAGTCAGCCAGTATTACGTCATATTTTTATGTATGAAAGGGATGAGTTTAGTTTGCCTTACAAACCGTTACCAATTTTCAACGAACATGTAACTATTCAGCATTTTAAATTTATATCGATTATCAAAATGTATGATATATTTACACAACGATTTTTCAAAATCCAAAAAAATCGATTCCCCGAAAGTATCAAGAAAGTAATTAAAAACGTCGAAAAAACTTGTTTTTTTTTAAACAATATTTGCACTTAAGAGAGACGGTCTGCCGTTTTTATTTTTATTTAGAAATAATGACACCGTTAAACAAACGTTATAGTAATTTATGGATTACGCGATTCTGCATACTGAGGCGATTTGGGTTAGCCATGTACAAAATTATGTTTAGATTACTTTGGGTTATTCACACAACAAACAACTGTAGAATATATGGAATCAATTTTGGTCATTACCTTCCTTCAGAAAAATCGGCAAAAATTTCGGTCCTGAGTGCAAACATAGTGTAGTTTCTGATTTTCTTTCGCTCCATACGGGAAATGCTGCAAACCGTCAATATTCACCAGAAAAATGGTGCCCCAATGGCAATTACTATACAAGAGGTGTACGACTGTAATAGGCACTGAACAGAAAAGAAAGTTGTCAAAATAATAACAAGCATTAAGAAGATTTCTGAGATTTCATAAAAGTTTGATCGACATCGACCTCAACTTTTCGTACGTAGAAGGGATAAATTTCAAAATAAATACTAAATAGATTTCATCTGTAAAATAATCCATGACGATCATCGAACAGTAGAGATCGGTCGAGAAAAACGATCCAGTCAAAGCCGCTGACATCGCCCATTCCTATTTTGTTGTTCAATGGACCTGAATCCCTTACGTGGAATTTAAGTTTCAAGGATGCATATTTTATTAATAAGAGGGGAGTTGCGGAATGGTGGTGCTCGGATATATTCATGACTTCTCCACAACCTTTTTCGAGCTATCTGTAATAAACGGTCGTTTTAAAATAATTTGTCAAACCAATTTTGGAATTCTTCTTTAAACCTTTGTATGTTCTGTTTTCAAAAGAAAAAAATCATAAGGCTTTCTCAAAACATTTTCAACGATTTTCTCACAAGAAATTTCGTTGGAAACACAAAATTTCAAATAAACTATTTGCTTAACTGAATTAATTATTGGGATAAATGCGGCAAAACACACAAAATGTTTGATGGGCAGTAGTCAAACAGACGCCAATGCTTAAATTCACATTAATTTCAGATTTTTTACAGAAATCTGTAATGTTTACCGAATCCTTCAACAGTTGAACGTTTACCGAAAACCGGCAAATTTTTACAGAGTATCTGTAAATTTCACCGAAATCCGTAAATTGACTACTGAACGTTCAGTTGCTGAGAATTCGGTAAAACTTTAGAGATTTCTGAAAAAATCTAAGTGTGTACTGCAATATTTTTTACAGATGTCACAAGTTAAATATGTAAGAGCGGTTTGGAGTAGTTCGTTTGAATTAGAGATCGTACCGGCGATCAGCAGTATAGTCATCGCATCAAATAATAGTGTACAGGCGGTCTGTATCCACAATAATCTGAGACTTCAAATTTACAGAACACAATTTCCTGCATTATATATCAATAGCAGTCGTATGTTCAGACGAGATATTAAAGGGTGTACGTAATCAAATTGCGAATACTACCAAAATATTCACAATTTGTTGCTCCAACCAATTCATTCCCAAATCATTGAGTATAAAGAAATCAACAATATGTTCCCATGTTTGTTTTATTCCGCTCAATTCCATATCCAAATGCACGAACCTCTTAACACTACTCATAAGGTCCGTGCAAATATTTGGGACCAACTTTTTTCTTTGCGTGGCTATCCAGAAAGTTTCCATATCTTCCTTCGATTTCACTTCCTTAGATGTTTTTTCCAAAGTTCCTCAATAATTGAATTGTCATGTCTGGGGGTTGAGATGCGCCGCACGAAATTGACTTTAGCCTTGTGCCTGAATTCCAAAAAACCTTTCTGAATAAATGGCACGGCTAAATCCGCCCGTAGGACCAGAGTGTAACCTCAGAAGAGGAAGTAGGATGGGGCTTTAAGAGGTATTTCTTCAGGTACTGCCCATTGTTTACAGTTGTCACGAATGGCAAGCATGTTATCCACACGATAAATTATTTTGCCAAAACCATATTTTTGGTAAATTTGGTATATTCTGCTTTCTAAAGTCCCTGAGGAGATCGTATCTGGTGATGAGCAGTGAAACCGGTTCTCGGAAGCTGCAGGAAGTCTGCTTTGGCATACGTCTCTATCATCCATAACGAGCCGAAATGTGGTTTCTGTCAACATCTGCGTAGAGTCGCAT
Source organism: Aedes japonicus (assembly GCA_034211315.2). Taxonomy (NCBI): domain Eukaryota; kingdom Metazoa; phylum Arthropoda; class Insecta; order Diptera; family Culicidae; genus Aedes; species Aedes japonicus. The sequence goes on along the minus strand of JASCZW010000166.1, from coordinate 363,085 downwards.
GCGTTTTTACCTACCGTATTCGGCCGTTCATCTGATTAGGCGCCTTTTTGACTTTGTACGCGTAGTCCGGTGTTTTTTTCGCATCTTGCGCGAAAGTTTGTTAGATTCAAAGTTTTTTCGCTAAAGACCCTGAACTGAACTGTTGGAATTCCTGGGAAAGTTTTGAACTACCCGCTTGTGATCCTTAACACTATACTGAGATCCATTTTTGCCACTTTTTTCATTACGATCGATGGTTAAACGTTCGTGGTACCGATTTAAAACACGAGAAATTGTAGAATGTACCATTCCCAGCTTCCTGCTGATGTCACGATGAGAAAGATCCGCATTTTCGAGATACGTGCATAAAATTTCTCTTTGCGCCGCTGCTGTACTTTCGACCCATCTTCGCACACGACGATTGGTAACATCCGCTAGTGAAACTCACACAGCGTAAACAAATACACATTGAACCACTTCACTACAATTAATAGAAAATACCCAACGGCTACAAAAAGTGACAGCTTGTTTAGAATTGCAATTTATTCACATTCCTTTACAACAATTCACTAAACAAAAACACAGCAGTCTGTAATAAAGGAAATTTTCTAAACTGAGCTTAACTCCAACCATTATTGCAGCCTCTTCGAACAGTGGCTGGTTCTTCACCAAATTGCTGGAAGCATTTGATATCTTTGATTCATTGTTTTCTTATTAGAAAGCATCCGCTTCATCGATGTCAACGCCCTCCGATTGACGTAACTCTGAACAAATTAAATTTCGATTTTCATTCAACATTCACTTGATGTTCTTTACTATCACCCATCGCAGTTTCAGTACAATGATGAAATAAAATGTACCAATGCAGAACAAAGGTTTTTTTGTGGCTTTATATAGTGTAGCAATCGCCACGCAGACAACTTTTTCAGCAAATTTTGCCTGTAGCATCTGTTATATGCAAAAATTCAGAGAAATTTCGAAAACCAGATCTGAAAAATCACCAAATTCGATCAATGTGTCCTGAATTTGAATGGTTCGGATTGCGCGAAGTAATCCTCAATTTTACTTATGTTCCGACTGACAGGTCATTTCACTTTTTCTTCCAGCGTTCTGCCAGAAAACAAAACGGTCGGAACAACTCGGAACACGGTTGAATTGTCTAATTGTCTGTATCGCGATACACTTGTGGAACCAGTCTGATTTTCCACGGCCGCGCAATTTCAGTTGTCCACACATCGGCGACTTAGTTTGTTTGAAGCCGTATCTGTCCGATAATTCACGAACAGGATTGTGACAAATTTTGCACATGTAAACATTACACTCTAAACTTTCACCCAAAGCCAATGTTTGTTTAGTGATGCAATATTGTTGTAAAACATGTGGATTTTTTTTAATTTTATTCAAGTTCACGCGGTGACCTCGTTATTGTTAGGCGTTGATAGGCATGCACAATAGGTTTTTCAAGTGATAGAAAACATCATTTTAATGCAGAGATAAGGGGCCATGTGATGAAAAGTCCAGCAATTGATTAACGTTTGTATTGATTCTAAATATCTATGGAAATGAAATGTCCATTGTTCATTGCAAATCACCAGAAGACGATTGAAGAGAAACTAAAGAAATGAAACATAACAAGTGATTATACCCTGAAGAAGGCAACGCCTCATATTCGTAGAACTACAACGGAAAACGAGTTTTACCACATTTGGCAAACCGCGGCCAAATCCTCTACCGATCGGAATCTATCATCTGCTCAATTTCAGCCATTCAGCAACCGATCATTGGCACCACACTGCAGCACTCAAGAACCTTTTCAGTGCCCATTGTTAGTTGTAAAATTTCACAATGTTTTCTCTCCAGCACAATGAAGGCGAAATAATGGGTTAGCGGAACAGCGCTGCCCACCATAATTGTCCCAAAGGTATGTTTGATCCTTCATAATTACTATTTAAAACCCAACAGTATCCTTCAAGTGTGTACCTCTCCGGCTTGCTCCGGCGCGTACGCAGTTCCGAACCGGCAAAAAGATAATTGCATTTTTCTCAACTTCCTCAGCCCGAATAAACGAACCACACGTAAAGCGTCGCCGGAGAGGCTAGACTAAATTCTATCAAATTTACCAGACTCTAGCGTCGGAACGAATACACGGACACAAAAACCAAGCTCCAGGCTGCTTGCTCGCTGACATATCGGTAAGAGGTGTTCTTATGCATTCTCACATCCGCGCGATCCCGAGCCCGGAGGGCCCACCCGCTGGCGACGTATTGAGCGCAGTAAGCAGCACGCCCTACAGGTCATGTCTTGGCTGCAAAACCGAAATCTTGTAGCGCCGTGGTGTAAACAAGCACCGTTCGTACGAAAGCTAAACCGAATTTAATTGTGAAAACAGAAGTAGGTAGGCATTCTCGAGTGTTTATGATCGGATCAGTCGGTGAAAATTTGTCGTAAGGGATCAACGTGCACGAGTGTAAGGAATGAACCGATTGGTGGTGATAATAAACTGTTTCTCTTTTCTTCGGTTAGGACGGTAGAATTAGGGAAAATTGAAGACACAAATAAAGTGGAAGTTATTCAAGCAACTTTGTCCGATGAATAAACTGGAACAGTTTCATCTTTAAGACATGATCTCATGTATTTTTCTAGTACATAACATATTTTTTGGTATCTTATATGAACAGCGCAATAAATCGATCTATTTGAAACATCTTTAAGGTCACGACAAGATGTTTTTAGATACAGATTTAGGACTTATAATACGTTTTCAACATACCTTGAATAACATGCATTCAACATGACGATGTCTTATCTAGGTAGTTTCTAGCATAATAATAACAAATAGGTGAAACTCAAGTAATTCCAAAGTAAAAACACTTGCAGAAACACATGAACATGACATGCTAAGGTTTGATAAATGTCAAACGAACAGAAGTTAACAAAAATGTAATTTGATAATAATGTTTGTTTATGAGGAGAATATGTATAACTCATAATGAAAAAAAAATCAATTGTTTCCGGCCAAATCAATCATTTTTTAAATATCACAATTCTTAAGATGGTAACGATCAGAACGATTATGAAAATATCATATGTGAGGCAGCTTTTATGGTGCAAATTTTGGTTTTGCTCTAGCATAATTTGTACGCGATTCTAAAGATACACAAATGTAACAGAAAATTCTCTTATAATTTGCAATTTTGCAGCAACTTTGTTGGAATCATTAAAAATCGTCATGGCGAATAAGACACATGGTCTACACTGTCGATTAGAAGTATTTTGAAAACATAATTAAATGTCCACATAATCGAGCAATTTTCTTTCTTACTCAATTTTATTGTAATCTGAACCATCGACAGGAAAAACGCAGCTTTTGATTATTTTAATGATAATTAGAATCATTGTTTCCATGCGCACTGTATTTAAGTCCATTACATCTTGAGAGCATTCAAATAACATGCTCATGATGGTCCATTGCAAATTATTTGAGTTGGTTATTATAACATCATCATAACCATATCAGAGCATCTTCTTAGTGAAATGTCATTTGACTCCACATATTTTAGAAAAAGATACGTGTCTCGTTGACTACCACAATGAATCAACCTAGGAATCAACAGCTGATGGTGATTTTTATTGCATTTCTTAGTTTCGAAAAATGTGTTTGTTTGTTTTTCATGTGGTCAGATCAATTCTGTAACCGTTTCCTGAGAAGATATCTGGCAAATGGAATGGATCCGCTTGTTTATCGATATGAAAAAAAAAATTAAAAATAATCAGATTTCGTAACAAATTTATCACACTCATTCCAAAAAATAATGTCAAATTCAATCTGTGTTTACATCTGCTAGTTTGACACTTGTTGAAATGAATTGTGATGTTATAAAAAAATCAATTTACTGCGCTGTTTTGGTTATATGCGAGTCAAAAATAAAGTCATATATTTTAGAAAAATACATGAATGACGTATGAAACGCAAATGTTCTGCGACAACCGATGAATACCGATGAAAATCGCCTTTGCATATTTTTTTTATTTTCAGAATGGTATGACATCTGGACAATAATCATGTAAGGTACTTACCTACTTACCAATCAGAGCAAGGCCGGTGTGGCCTCTGCTGTACACAAGTTGTCTCTATTCTATTCGGTCCACGGCTGCACCTCGCAAGCCTCGCTGTTCGCGGAGGGTCCGCAGGCCACATTATACTTGATAGATTCACCTTTCTCGTTGCGCGCCTCTTCTTCTTGTACCCGTCGGTTCGTTTTCAAGAACCATTTTAACAGGGCTGTCGTCCGACATTCTTACAACATACCCAGCCCATCGTAGTCGACCGATTTTAGCTATCCCAGCAGCACAAAACTGTCATAACTGGTTGCAATAACTTGAATGTGACCTACTTGGGTCACATAGATGTCACTTTGATTGATTTGCAACAAGTGTGCTACTAGGGATGTGTACGATGAGAGGTTCTCCCAGCAACTGATGCAATTCGAGGCTCGTTACCCTCCTCCACGTTCCGTCTTCCATCTGCACTCCACCATAGATCGTACGCAGCAACTTCCGTTCAAAAAGGCCAATGGTCCTACACTAGCAATATCCATGTTTCGTGGCCGTAGAGAACTACCGGTTATGATTAATAGGTCTATAACTGCTGTATTAACCAGATTACTAATAAATTTGATGATACAAATATCCAAAGCCCACCCACAGAAAAAATTAACATTCAAATAAAACTTGTTACTTTGCAAGAAAGTCCGTGATTTTATTATTTCTTAAACCAGAATTTCATATTGTTTCCTTGGTTTCGATGGTTTTTATTGAAAATTTTATAACAAACAAGCTTAAAGTTTAAATGAATTGTTATTGGGTAAAAATAAAAAAAGGTCAACTTCAATCAAATCCATTAAATAAAAAACAAAACAAAGTTTCAATTGATAACATGTTCTCTCTTTGCTTCAATGAGTAGCTGCAACTGCATTGACATGCTTTTCACTAAGTTTTTAAAGTACTGATGATACAAACCATCCCAAGCCTTTTGCAGCACTGCAATATAAAGGTTGTACGGAATCAAATTGCACCAAGTGGCTGTAACTTTTTACCCGTTAGGTATTTTCTGTTGAAATTTTGGGTGGAATTAGTTCAATGTGTACTTGTTTACGCTATGTCAATGAGGTCTGTACAGGTGGTGGAGAGCAGGGTGTTTGTCGGTATAAGTAACGAAAAATGAGTAAACAATCCATGATTTCGGGTAGTGATATGATGTGATAGGAAGCCACCACCAGTACAGGACTTGCCATGGCGTACAGTTCCTCCTAGTGGCAAGATCAAACTGTACATACCTGTAATCCTCACTTTTTCGTTGCATGAAGGGCCAAAACGGGGGTGTGGATCCGTAAGCCGAAGCACTCTCACGAAATTCACGGAAAGGATAGAGATTCTTCTTCCAGCGAAACGCTCTTACAGCAAATGAACAGTAAGCAATACACATTAGGATTTCCGTCTGGTGGTTTGTTATAAACAGGGTTAGCAAATAATTAGACTTTCGCTGATCGCGCTCTGATGATTTCCATCAAGGAAGGCATAATTGTTATCCATAACTTAGGCCAGATAACCACGAATCCCTCATGCAGCCTACAGTTCGTCTGGCACCCTGTATTGTTATTGAATGCATGTAAATAGTGTACATGATATAATATATGTATTGACAAAATATAACTGACAGCCACTGGATTGTTACTGCAAAATAAAATTTGGATATGTATTAAAATCTAAACAGTCCTGGAAAAGCTGAAAGGCAGAGTTGATCAGTCCTTTCATCAAAGATAAAATTTCAATGGAAAGATATTGGATTTGTTTTATATTTGGAGAATCAAAAGACTATTCTATAGGTCGAAGAAAACAGTTAATGGGCGAACACGAAATTATTGCGACACCGAAAATGTCATGCCAATTTTCTTATAATGTTTAGAATCAAACCAAAATTTTAGGGTAGTTTTATACATATATTTACTTCAAAAATCAAAAGAAAAGTTAATCGATGGAGCCTTGAGTGTAAAATTGAACGCATTTTTGCTTGATGCCCTCCATCAAAGTCTTTACAGTGTCATCCGGTACCAGTTTCTCTGTTTTTTTTTTTTTCATTTACCTAACATGTCCTTCTCGTCTTTGACTGTCTTCTTGCTCCTCCGAAGTTCCCGCTTCATCATTGCCCAGTACTGCTCCACCGGGCGCAGCTCCGGACAGTTTGGCGGATTCATGTCCTTTGGAACAAAATGGACAGAATTGGCCTCATACCATTCCAGGACACTTTTAGAATAGTAGCATGATGCCAAATCTGGCCAAAATAGCGGAGCTTTGTTGTGCTGCTGCAAGAACGGCAAAAGGCGCTTCTCGAGGCACTCACATTTGTAGATCTCGCCATTTACTGTGCCCTTTGTCACGAAAGGCTCAATCATCAGTCCGCAAGAGCAGATGACCTGCCAAGAGATATTTGGAGGCGAACTTCGACATTTTCTTCTTCTTAAATTTGTCGTCCACATAGAACTTGCTCTTGCCGGTGAAAAACTCCAACCCCGAAATTTGCTTAAAATCGGCTTTTATATCGGCTTTTTTTTTATCGTCGTCCATCACACAGCAGCCATATTTTGTCAGCATCTTCTCGTAGAGCTTCCGAGTCCGAGTTTTAGCCGTCGATTGTTGCCGCTCATCGCGGTTTGGGAAGTTCTGTACCTTGTATGTATGTAGTCCAGCTCTCTTCTTTGCATTCTGGACGTAGCTCTGCGACATGCCGATCTTTTTAGCCAAATCACGGCTTGAGACGTTGGGATTTGCTTTAATCATCCGCTTCACCTTTCCCTCCATCTTTTTGTTCTCCGGTCCCGGTTTTCTTCCAGCTCCTTTGCCGTGGTCCAACGTCAACCGCTCCTGGAACCGCTTCAACACTCTGGAGACGGTTGAATGGTGAATGTTCAACATTTTTCCCAACTGCCGGTGCGACAGGTCAGGAAATTCCAGGTGTTTGGAAAGAATTTGTTCTCTCGACTCGCGTTGGTTCACCTCCATTTTCGTTGAATCGAAAAACACGACTTCGAGTTTGACAGCATGTAAACAATACACATCAATGAGAAAGTGTGCAAAATTTGGTTGATTTTTACCCAATGGTAAAAAAGTTATGCCCTGTTGAATGTGTCGCAATAATTTCGTGTTCGCCCTTTATATTGATCGAAGAGCCTGGTTCGATGATTTCTGAAATAAATGGAACATCTTATCATAATACCACATATATTTATATATAACTAGCTGAACCCGGTGCGAGCTTTGCAAAGTGAATAGAGTTGGCGCGTTTATGGTTTTTGTTCTGAATGAATCTGGTTAAAATATTTTTGTTTGCTTGTGTGTGTGAAATTTATTAAAAAAAGGTTTGTGTTATTAATTTAACTCTTGGAGCGGTAGTTTCAACCGGTTTCGTTTCTGCGTAGAAACATTTCAGAGACAAACGAAGCCGTGTCCTTTGCATAACCTAAGATTAACTTCTTGTGCATAATGTAGCACTGAGAGTAACTCAACCAATTCTTGACTAAAAGGGGGTTCAAACTTCTATCAGAATATGCTTCTTACCCGAGAAATACACATTTTGTGTTTTAGTTCCATGGATATTTCTCATGTTTGGTTCAAAGGTCTGTTTCATTCGTTTGAGAGCCCTCCTTCCCCCTTTCCAGAGGGAAGGCGTCTCGAACCACCTAAGAAAACAATCCTGCCCAAAAACCTCCACATGCCAAAGTTGGTTCCATTTGACAAACTTCAATTTAAAGAACTCGAGCTTTGCAGAAATTTATGTTTCATTTGTATGGAAATCCTCCCCTTCCAGGCGGGGCAGGAGCTTCGAACCATCATAAGAACCTTCTGTGGCCTCAACAACCCCTACATAAAATTTTTCATAACAGTAGGTATGATTCTCATGTTTGGTTGACATTTGTGTCTAATTTTCATGAGAACCCACCCCTTCCAGAGAGGGGAGGAGTCTCAAACCACCATAGAATCCTTTCTTGGTTCTAAAAACCCCCACCTCCCAAAACTGGTTCCGTTTGCTTGATTAGTTCTTGAGTTATGCAGAAAATAATTATTCGAACTATCATAAGATCCTTTCCCGGACCCAAAAACCCCTGCATACACATTTGCATAACGGTAGGGATAGTTCTTTTGTTTCGTTTAAATTTGTGTTTCGTATGAATGGGAGCCCCTCTTTCCAGAGTGAGGAGAGGTCTCAAATTACCATAAAACCATTTATTGCCTTCAAAAACTCAACCATACCAAATTTGGTTTCATTTGGATGGGGCCCCCTTTTCTAGAGGCGGGAGGGTCTTGAACTATCATAAGATGCTCTCATACAAATTAGCATAGCAGTAGGGATTATTCTCATGTTTGACTTAAATTCGTGTTTCATTTATATGGTGGCCCCTTTTTCCAGAGGGAGGAGGAAGGGCTTCAAACCACCATAAAAACATGTATTGCCTTCAAAAACTCACCCATACCAATTTTGGTTCCATTTGCTTGATTAGTTTTCGAGTTATGCAGGAATTTGTTTTTCATTTGCTTGGGATCCTCCTTTCTAGAGGCGGAAGCGGTCTCGAACTATCATAAGATGCTTTCCCGGACCCAAAAACCATTGAATACAAATTTGCAAAGCAGTAGGCATACTTTTCATGTTTGGTTGAAATTTGTGTTTCATTTGTATGAGAGCCCACATTTTTCGAGGGAGGAGGGGCTTTGAACCATCATAAAAACATTTCATGCCTTAAAAAACTCGTCCATTCCAAATTTGGTTCCATATGCTTTATTAGTTCTCGAGTTATGCAGAAATTTGTGTTCCATTTGTTTACGGTCTGTATACGGTCTGAGTGCAGATAACAAACACACTGATAAGAGTGAATGGTGCTGACAAAGATGCCGATGCTGATTATTTTACAATCCTAGGTCCAAAAAAATAAATTTGAAAAAAAAAATTTACGTCGCGGCAGAATTTCTTCCCCTAATAGGCGAAGAGAAATTTTAAGAAAATTCATTCAATCCTGCTACTCCTCTATTTGCACCGAAGATATTCCCATCCCCTTCATCCCTCCGACGGCTACCCATTTCTCCACTATACCATGTATCATTCAAGGAAAACCGAAACGGAATAGGAAATTTGTCACCACCCAGCGGGGAGCCCATAGCTCGGTTGCGGATTTAGTGCCCCGGATTTACGGTGCTTATATTGCGATAATTACGGTTGATTAATTTCAATCGAAAACACTTCCCCGAGCCGAAGATTGCGACTGGAAGCAGAAATTAAAATCCGACCTTAATTGAAAATTGTCGATTCCTGCCGGTCGCATGGTGCGGTGGACGTGGACGTGGTCGGTAGAGGAAGTCGTCATTATGGAGAATGTAATAATTTTACGGTCGATGAACGGGATTTGTGGCATCCCGAATGGCGGAAGTCTTTCCATTTGGGCTGAATTGATTTTTTTGCAACAATTTCGTTTCATTTTCTTTTTAAAACCGTCCCGCCTGCGAAAATAAATAAGGTTCTTTTTTTCTTCTCGACTGTATCAGTTTCTCACAGGCAATTGAGTTGATAACGATCGCAGTCAGGGCGGCGTCGACGTATTCCAGATTTGTGCCTTATTGTTGCTGTCGTGGAAGAACACGGCAAACAACCGTATCGAATTTCATGTGTAGTAACAATTAATCCAAGCCATCAAGGTGTGTAATGTGATCGGTTCTCTTCGGTGGCTTTTAACATAAGTAGTATAGTTATTCTCACCACAAGGCAGATAATTGAATTGATGTGTACGAGCCGGGCTATATTGGACCAGTTGTTGCTACCGGGCTTGTTTGACCATCGATTTGAAGAGCCGTTTTGCGCGGGAAGTGAGACTGAAACGAAGAAAGCCGAATGAGCAGCAGCAGCAAGGCGCAGCCGGTGGGCGGCAAACTTCAATCAAGTGGCCAACTAGCGATCGAATCCCACAGATAAGAGGAGTGATCTCACTGACAAGATGTGGCTTCTAATGCAATCCGGTAATGGAATATGGCTCCTTTTTTCGGAACGAATCAAAGGTAGCACCACTGGAATCATGTGACAATCTTGTTGCAAGTCTTGTGAAAGGTTCGAACAGTTGTTTCCGTCGATAAAATCAAGCACCAATAAATCAAATTAATAATAAAACACCGCCTGAAATCGGATAATCCACAGGTATGAATCGCGGTCCGTCTGTATGCGATGATTTACTCCCGACTGAATGGTAAATAATGAAATTAATTTCCATAATCGTTCGATAGGCACATGGGGTGAAATTGATAACACAGTTCGATACCTAGCCAACGATCGGAACCAGGGCCTCCAATAAAACCAATGTAGGCGCAGGTGAGCCAATTCTCAGGAACCCAATGCAACCCGACCCCTCGGGCGGGTTCGAAAGAGGAACTCACCTGATATGCAAAGTTCTTTGTTAAACATCATTTTTTTTTCTGCCAAACACTCCACTTTCACGCTAGAACGCCCTCACATCGGTGTGAACCACCGGCCAAACTCATTAGCATCGTACAAAAATACACACAATCCACCCATTACCGGCTAATTATGGTCGCAGAAAGGCGGCAAAAACTGCCTTTCATCCGTGCGATGCTCCGTCAAAAGCCTCTTAGGCGTCTCTTTGAAGTGCTTTGAGGACAATAATGGAATTAACCATTTTGGTTTGTTAAAATAAATCTGCGTTTTCAAAACCCGAAAAAAACCGAAAGCCTTTGACAATGCCTGCTATTCTGAGGAAGGGTGCGAGAAAGGTAAAAGTGTTTTTTGTCACCACATTCTCTCAAGCACCTATCATAACACCTTTCGGCAAGTGCCCACGCCGTCTACGATCATTGTGCGAAAGAAAACCTACTCAGGGAGATGAAAGCATCGCACGTACTTTTCTTCGTTAGACACTTGAGAGGCACGTTGTGGGTTGAAAGTTGTTTGCTTTTCTGTTGCAACTTGTATAAATGTCTTCCTGTTAAAATTAAGTCATGTGCTTATATGCATATCATTCGGGTGATGAGGATTCAATTAACCAGGATGCATTCTGCAATCAAAATCATCAAACAGCTGAAGTTACGCATGGATAAAATTAGACAGGTAGAAAAAAAAGCATCATCGAAACAGGAATGCTGCATTCAATGGCCTGGATGCACAGAAAAGGGCAAAACGTGTGCGGCATTAGCAATTCACACTTTTCAATGTAAGGTCGCTCAGGGGATTAGGCACATTTTGGTGAGAACATGTCTGTTTGGTTTTGGTGGGAAACTCAAGTTTTTTAATATTATTTTGTGGGATCAAATCAAGTGGAAACCGATTGGAGCTGATGAAGCATAACGATTTGCTTGGTGCATTTTTTTTCCTGGTGTTTAATAGTGAAAAATGAAACGTATTCGTAGGGTGAATATATGGTTATATTTAGTAGGAAGTAGAGCTGCACCGAATACCACATTTCAATATTCGATGCAACGAATATTCTGCCATATGCTAGTCAATTCAACAAAAATAAAAAAAGTTTCAGTAACTGGATTTCAGTAAGGTTTGAATTCGAAACATTTTTTTTTTCGTCCAATGTTATCATATGACTGGCCGATTTTGATTCAGTGCATATTGAATGTGCCAGCTCAGAACGAAATATCGGTCAGCTTTCACTACCGCTGTGCTTTGCGTAGTTGTCAAGCTTTTAACCATTTTGTTTTAATCTTCGAAAAAAGTGATAAACGTTCAGCTATTTGAGAGTCTTTCATGCGATTCGACGAAAGAAAAACTGTGCTAAATGTGTTGAAGGTAATTTCACAATCTCAACCGGTACGCAAGCAAAAAAATGCGATGAACACAGCAATCATTGACCACCTGAGACTGTATGTAGGGTAACAGTATGTAATGTTAGGCTATCTCCTTCATCCGGCCTATGTTCCAAATATGTCATTAATTCAGCGATAAATAACAAAATTATGTTGCTATTAGGATTACCGATATAATATAAAGCAATTGAGCCAATATTAATCAACTTATAGTTGTTCACTTCCGCTAAATTTTTGATTTCTTGAACTTTTGGAGCATCATAATTTCACTGGTTACGCTGAATAGATGAACGACACGATCTCCAAGTGATCTAAATTTGGCTTAATTCAATCAATAAAGCGAGTAATGCTTAATAAAATAACAATGATTTTACAAGAAAATCGTTGACCAAATGTTGGGAACATATATTTTTGTATGTTTCCAACTATGGCCTGTTGTCAATAACGTAGTAAAAAGGTTCAGAAATTATTGGTAACATTTTAAGTGGAAATTCATGAGTTTGCGGTTGTTTATTTTTAAGTGGCTCATCTTAACTAAAAGCAAAGGAACTAAATCATTGAATAGTGAATTATTATGTTTTCATTATTGAATATCTAGTAAATCATTTATGAACATTACTTAAGTATTTCAAAGCAGTTTTAAAATCTGTATCTACATTAATCCGGACACCTTCAAATCATTGTAACTTTTGAAATATTGCACGCAGGAATGAAATTTCACTGTGGTATAGCTGAGAGTCTATAACGTAAAAGACTATGATTGATGTTTACATTTCATGTTTAGTATTCAAGATGGCGACGAAAGAAAAACAAGTGCGCGAGCGAATTTTGTACGGGCGTATGGCAAATCCTGACTTGTCAATACGGGACCTTGCAAAAACATTGGATTTGCCTAAATCCACTGTTCACGATGTGCTCAAATTATTTTCGGAACGTTTGATGCTGGAGAGGAAACCGCGAAGTGATAAAAACATTGGACGCGCTGATCCAGTCATGAACCGAAAGGTGAAAAGGATATTAACGAAAAGCCCAAATCTCTGCATTCGAACGGTGGCTCGTAAAATAGGAATGTCGCCTGGTTTTCTCCAAAAATCAAAACAACGTTTGGGACTTAAGTCGTATAGAGTAAAAACAGTTCCAAATCGCAACGACAAACAGAACATGGCAGCAAAATCACAGGCTCGACGTTTGTACTGCGAATATTTGACAAAGTTTTCATGCGTTGTTATGGACGATTAAACTTATGTCCTGGAGGATTTCAAGCTGCTTCTAGGGCTGGCTTTTTATTCTGCTATGGCCAGAAATGCTACAGCTCGAAATTTCCCAAAAAATACCTTGTGTGGCAAGCAATTTCCACGTGTGGCAAAAAGAGTAAATCTTTCGTCACTACAGGCACAATCAACAAGAAGATCTATCAGAAAGAGTGTCTGCAGAAGCGATTGCTACCCTTTATCAATAGCCACAAAGAAAAACATTTGTTCTGGCCCGATTTGGCATCATGCCACTATGCTTAAACTGCGATGGAGTGGTACCAAGCATATCAAGTGAACATTGTACCAAAAACCTCAAACCTGCCGAATTGCCCAGAGCTACGACCAATCGAGAGGTATTGGGCTCTGATGAAGCGGAAGCTTTCTGGAAAGAAGCAAGGAATCAAAGACATCAAACACTTCCAGCAAATTTGGACGAAGACGGCTTCTACGATTTTGAAGAGTTTGTACAAACCCTAATGGACGGAGTTAAGCGCAAAGTTCGAAAATTTTATGCAAATACTGAATAACTATGTTTTGTCTTCACGAATTGTTTAAACACATCCCATGAATCTGAAATGAACAACTACGACGGAAATAAAATGCGAAATTTATGTTTTATTCATGTTTTGAGGTTTCCGGATTATTGCGGATACAGACTTTATTTTAGTTTGTTTTGTGATATTTTGTGTTAAGTAAAGCAATGCCCTTATTCATAAAATTAGAAGAAAACAAACCGTACAAAGACTCAGTCAGTAATAAATCCACCGAATGGGATGAACTTGCATCCATAAATAGACCCAATTTGGAGCTTATAGACCGACATTAAATCCATATCCCTCGAATGTTTCTGACTTTATAAAAAGAGTTGCGTAACTTATCGTGATACATACTACCAAATGTCTTATCAAACTTATCTTAGCAAGTGTATAACTAGTAGAATCTCGCTTACAACTTGGAAACTTTATGAGTTATAATAAAAAATGTAATCGATGGTTGCATAATAGGCTGAGTCAAGGGGCACACACCCTATCTTACTGTGTCAAGGAGTCGGAAGTGGCAAGGCTGAAATGATTACCATTGCTGTTTCTGAAATGATCGCTTTGGATCTGTAGCTTCTTTAGATGGTGAAGAGTGATGGTTTTTGTTTATTAATGGCAAAAGTGAAGCCGAAATATCAGGTAGCACAAAAAGACACAAGTTAAATTATGTTTGCCCATAGTTCTTGCCGCATAGTCCCTGCACATTCACCCAACTGGATGGCTCCGGGGAGTTTTTCAGCAGCACCATGTGAGTCATGTTCATGCTCGTAGGGGCATTCGAGTTTTCATCAGTAGTGACGAAACCCTCAGAGGAAGACGCTGATTTTGAAGAGCACAACGACAACGAGAACTTGACGACATCTCTAGATCTAGAAATTTCTGAAAAACGTCAGGTGAAGGTTTGCTATTTTTGCTATTTCTAACAAATTTAATTCAGAAATTATAGATACTTCAAAAGTTAAGGAATTTTAACATGTATCACACATGGCAAGTGAAACACATGTGTTTGCCACAGTGGATTTTCCCCCAAACAACGCTCGTAAAGAAGTATATGACAATGTTTTTCACATTGCTGACGAAATTATGTCTCGACTTTCCTCAGAAGTAAAAGTTCACAGATACGGAGATTTCAAACAACGTAGAGCTGATTTCATTCTAGACATTGAAAATGAGTGCATCTTACTACCAGTCGTTGGTGAAAATGAAACATTTCAGTTTATTTTCGACAAAACTGCAGGTCTAGGGCTCAACCAAATTAATCATGTAAGAAACCAGCGAAATTAGTATTTAGATTTGTTTATTTACAAAAATAATGGAAAAATGAAGCTTTTCACACAGCAATTGAGTTTTTTTAAATTTGTTCACGAATACAAAGACCCAACGACTTCAAATATGAAGAAGTCTTCCAATAACATTGAGAAAATTATGATATCATAAGACACAAACTTAACAGAATGGATTGGCAAACCATTTTTAAGAACAAATCAAACTTGAGATTTTTTATAAATTGTTGTATTAAATAATATTTGAACAAGTACTAGTCATAACTATAACTATAAGGCGATAAGGTTATTCAAACCACCCAGTTTGAAGAAATTAAGAAATTGGATGCAAAAAGCACACAAAATGTACAAAGCAACAGCAATAACCTGGCAAACTACTTGAGTATTTGCGATGAACTGAATCTAATCATAAAATGCCTTTGATGAGTACAATTCAAAAATTGGAATTGAAATTAAGTCTTGAACAAAACATATTCTTCAACTATGTTAAAACTAAATTAAAATCTGACAATTTCCCATCTAGAATGCATCTTAACTTAAATGTTGGTGAGAACGCACAATAAATTGGCAATCTATTTGCAACATTCTTCCAAGAAATCTATACCACATGTGCTGATGGTGATCGTGATTATGAATATTTCAATTTCTTCCCGAAATCTGCAGGGGACATTGGAGTTAGCTAAGTCGAATTTCAAGACATCTTGGATTGGACGCCAAATTATTCTGACCCTGATGGAATACCACCCGTATTTATGAAAAACAGCATTGGAACTTGCAGCATCTTTATTTTGGATTCTTAATATGTCATCGGAATCTGGGATCTTTCCCAAAGTATTGAAAAGTTTCTACCTAGCACCTATTTTTAAGAGTGGAAAAAAATCTGGCGTACGTAAATATCGTGGAATTGCCATTGTTTCTTGCATTCCTTAGCTTTTTGAAGCAATTATTAATGATATATTTAATTCCAAATTATTCCAATCAAATACATAACGATCAACATGGATTCTTCAAAAGACGATCAAATTTAATGGAATTCGTTAACTACTCACTGATAGCAATAGACAATGGTAACCACGTAGAAGCTCTTCATACAGAGTTTAGCAAGGCTTTTGATCGCAATGACATACCCATGCTTCTTTTCAAATTTCAAAAAAAAAATGGGAATAGAGCCAAATATTCTCAAATGGCTTAAATCCTGTCTTACTAACCGTCAATAAATAGTTAGATTCAAATCACCTCTGGAGTCCCCCAAGGCTCTCATTTAGGCCCCCTTTTAATTATTTTGTTCGTGAAGGACAATTCCTGTGTTCTTAAAAACGTTAAATTTCTTATTTATGCTGATGACATGAAACTATTTTAGAAATAAGAAATAAAGAAATTATAATAACATTTCATAGAGAAATACATTTTTTTTGTCTGGTTTAACTAAATTCTTTTACGGCTAAACGTAAAAAATGTAATTCGATAACTTTTAGTAGGAAATGAAGCACCTCAGACAGAACTATCAATTTAGGGAATCAACTAGATGAAAAGTGTAAAAGAGTAAGATGACTCCAAATCTTGGGTTCGAAACTTACATACATTGAACATTGCAATACTATCATCAACAGAGCAAATAATATGCTTGGATTTATAAAACGTTTTCGTTACAATTATCATGACCCATACACAATAAAAAACATTGTACATTACATATGTGAGGTCAATACTGGAATGCTGTAGCGTAGTTTGGTCAGCCGCGAATAGAATCGGTGCAGAAGCAGTTTTTACTGTTTGCCCTTCGTAAATTTGGTTGGACAAGGTTACCTCTTCCATCTTATGAAACACGCTGTATGCTTTTCAACATCCAATCATTGAAGGAGCGCCGTGAATTTGCATTAGTTTCATTCGTAAATGATATTGTTGCGCAACGCTTTGATTCAGTAGAACTTTTATCAAAATTTAATTTATACATTCCGTCCCGGCAATTACGAAATAGAAATATGTTTACTACAAACCATTATTGCACAAATTACGCCAAATTTAGACCGCTTAATCAAATGATGGCAACTTACGATAAACACGGAGAAAATGTTGACTTCAAAATGACTAAAACAATACTGAAGCAATACTTCAATTTAATAAGATAATCTAAATACTAAAAATGTAAAACTGGTAGGTAGTTTTCAATGTCTATATATCTAAGAAGTAAAGCATAAAATGTAACTATCATTGTATCATTGTATCATTGTAACAAAACGGTTTACTTCTGATTGACGACAAATAAACAACATAAATATTTTTGAATTCCCAGCCACAAGCATATTTCTTTGGTGAAGATCCCTGACTTTCCTGCAAAATACAAACAAGCAATTGAAGAATAACAACCCCGGAATGGGTTGAATTCATGAACTACAGACATCCGAACTCCACCAAAGGGCAAAGCTTACTGGATAGACGACGATTGTTACAGGCTGCTCGTGATACTGAATAGCAGGGAATTTTCTAAATCACATACCTTTTAAAGGCTTGGCTTGAACATTCACGAGATATTGACTGATTGGAAAATATCTAACTCAAACGAACATCTCATTTTAAGTGATAACGTTTCCATTTGAAAAAAGAAATAATATCAGAAGGCGACGAAAGAACAATAAGGGACAATTGAGTTGTACGCAAAGTTGACGTAAGACTTCGTTGCCATGTGTAATGAATGTTATTTCTTTTTTAGTTCCCTTTATTAGAATAGAGGCTTCATTGATCGATTGGATTAAGAAGCCTTGCCAAAAATCAGTGAGGTTGTGTATAACATACGACCGGTTGATGTAAATTTAAATTAACCATTTGAAGCATTGTCTGGTTCAACATATTAGATTACTATAATTGTTATGTTTGTATTCTCCGTACGTGTAGTAACGATTATGATGTAGAAGGAGATGGTCACTCATCACGATGAGACCCCAAGAGTGGATAGTAATGTTTGCAAGAAATGAAAGATATGAAGAGAAAGTGTTTGTCAGTATTCGGCAAGTTCTGAAAATTGAATAGAAGTATTGAAAATTGAGCGAAGAGTTTTTATATAGCAGCACTCGAACCAAGCACGCAATCTTTTGCCTTACATCCCACTGCGGGGTAGGCCAAGGAACGACCGAATCCACCACCTTGACAGGCAAAATAATACTTCAAGTACTGCTATATTGAAGCCCTTCGCTCAATTTTACACTGACGGAACTATCAACACTTTCTCTTCATATCTTTCATTTATAGCAAACATTACTGTCCACTATTGGGGCTTCATGGTGATGAGCGAACATCACATTCTACATATATTAAATTAGTTTCGTTAATTTTGTAAAGCCACATTGCAACGTAGGTGCTGTTCTAACGGAACGTTTGATCGGCATAGATAAGTAAGTATATTAGAAAATTCTATGACTTGCTCTTTTCAAATCGTTTGGCGGTGCTAGAATGTGTTTTTGAATGTTGGTATGATAAAAGGATAACGGTTGTGCTGGCAGTGGTTATTATATTGATATGATCGACTAGCTACAGACCATTATCCTTATCGCATTATAGATTGTTGAAAGTTTGTTTGGGAATTCAAAGCCTTATTGAAGCTACAATCTCAAAAATCTATCGAGAAATGATAAAGCTATTCGCGTTCAAAGTGTTTCATATATTCGTGATTGCTGCTGTTTTTCAAATGTTTGATTAGACCTCTACCAAATGTTTGGTTAGACCTCTACCCTAGCTGATGGACGTAGTCTAGGTCAAAATAACACAAATGAGTGTTGTTAGAAAGTAAGTATGTGAGAAAGTTCTATTGTACACTCTTTAGAAATTATTTGGTGGCTCTGAAAAAGGCCGTGTGGAGATGTGAATTATAGTTTCAAGAACATACAAGGTTTCATTTAAGAATACGTAATCGTACAAAAAGCATTATGTTAATTGGTCATCAATTAACGCAATGCTTTCTAATACGATTGTGATGTAAATGAAACCTTGTATATTCTTGAACTATAATTCACGTCTCCACGGCCTTTCAGGCAAATAATTTCTAAAGGTGCTGTAGAACTTCTCACATACTGCCTCTAACAGCGCTCATTTATGTTATTTTGACCTGAACTAAAATCCATCAACTAGAGATAGAGGTCACAACCATTTGATCTAATCAAACATTTGAAGCAACATGTATCCATGGTTTTGCTGGTAATCTTTATCATTTCTCGATGAATTTTAGTTGCAACTTCAATGGGCAATTCCCAGATGCTCGGCAATCTATAATGCGTGGAATGTGTCTGTAACAGTCGACTCATATCAATATAATAACCGCTGCCAGCACAGCCGACCATCCTTATCCTGCCAACATTCAAAACGCATTCTATAAACGGTAAGAACGAGAATCATGGGAATTTTCTAATATACTTGCCTCTATGCCGATCAACATTCCATTAAACATTGCAATGTAAATTAACGAACTAATTTGTATATATGGGAAATGGTAAACTCATCACCATGAAATCAATGAGTGGACAGTAATGTTGCTATAAATGAAGATGAGAAGTGATTGACATAGTTCCGTCGTACCAAATTGACTGGTACTGTGCATGAAACGTACTTGAGTATTTTCGATGGATTCTGGCCCCTTATGTAGACGAAGACAGATAGCTATTTCAGTGTATATAAGCTCTTCGCTCAATTTCAGTAAGCTCATTCAGTGCAGATATATTTGACAGACACTTTCTTCATCTTTCATTTCTTTGCAAGCATTATCCATGGCAAGTCATCGATGACCGTATCCTTCTACATCATAGTACTACACGTACGGAAGAATGCAAACATAACAATTATAGTAATCTGGCAGACCAGACAATGCTCAAATGGTGAATTTAAATTTACATCAACCCGATAAATGTTATACGCAACACCGCGGTAATTGTCAATCGATCAATGAAACCTCTATTCAATAGAGAGACTAAAGAGAATGGCGGTTCGTGCAGTCTTACGTCAGCTTGCGTACAACTCAGTTAATCCTGATGACAACCGTCTTCTTCGATACTTCCGGAAATGGAACGTTATCACTTAGAGCGGATGTTCGTTGAGTTAGATATTTTCAATCAATCCATATCTCGTGGTCAAGCCAAGCCTTTTAAGACATGTATTTAAATCCTGCTGTGTATCACCCAGCAGCAGCTGTCGTCGTCTATCCAGTAAACTTGCCCCCAGTCGAGTTCAATATGTCTGTAATTCATGAATTCAACCCATTCGAGGTTATTGATGGCTTCAGTGCTTGTTTGTATTTTGCAGAGAAAGTCGGGAACTGTGGCACTGATCTATTTATGTTGTTTGTGTCGTCAATCGAAAATCCGTTTTGTGCAATGATGCAATGTGCAATGATAATTACATTTATGCTATAGATATATAGACATTGAAACTACCTGCCAGTTTTAATGACTAGATTATCTTATTAAATTGAGAATATTCTTCAGCTCGATCTTCAGTCAGCATTTTTTCTCCGTATTTATGTATCGTAAGTTATCGACTGATTGGCAATTAAATTTGGCGTAATTTGTGCAAAAATGGTTGTAGTAAACATATTTCCTGACACATGTGCCAGCAGTGTATAAATTAAGTACGTAAAGTACTGAATCAAGCGTTATAGCTGCAGATGAAGGCACAATGCAATTCACGGCAGCCTTCAATGATTGGATGTTGAAAACGCTGCAGCATGAACTCATATAGATGGAAAGTAACCTGTAAACTAATTACAGCAAGCAATGCTGCCTGTCGCGTACAGAGCTACGCTGCAACATTCAGTATTGACCTCACATATATATGATAATACAATGTCGTCATGATAGTGTAACGAAAACGTTATAAATCCAGAAATATATTGCTCTGTTGATGATAGTATTGCAGTATTCAATGTAATAACTCAGGCAATGATTCGTCATCTACTCTTTGCACTTTCTCTAGTTGAACCTATATTTCACAAAAGTTATCAATTACATTTTTATAAAAATTTAGTTAAACCAGACAAAACAATTTCTCTATGAAATGTTATTATAATTTCTTTATTTCTTATTTCTAAAATGGATTTCATCATCAATTTAGCGTTGCAGAACACGAGTGTCCTTCTGAAACAAAATGAATTAGGGGCTATAAATAGTGAGACTCAGAGAAGGTGATTAATTCAACTGTTATTGACAGTTAATGGAACTGGATTTAAGCCATTGAAGATATTTGGCTCTATTCCCATTTTTGAAATTGAAAATAGGCTATGTCATTGATCAAAAACGCTGCTAAACTCTGGCAATGGCTACGTGGTTACCGTTGTCTATTTGCTATCGATGATGAATTGGCAGATTCCATTAAATTTGATCGTCTTTAAACTGATTGGAATATAATTTGGAATTAAATATATCATTGAATAATTACTTCAAGCAAAGATACGAGAACAATGGCAATTCCACGATATTTACGTACGCCAGATTTTCAAAAATGGGTGCTGATAGAAACTTTCAGCTGCGGGAAGATGAATTTCCGATGACATGTGATCCAGAAATAAGTGCTGCAGGATATGCTGTTTTCATGAAATGCAGGTGAAGTATTCATCGAGTCAGAATAATTTGGCGTCAATCCAGATGTCTTGAGTGTGCAACAACTTCAATGTCCCCATTTGGAAGAAATTGAGTGTTCCTTGGCTCACGATCGCCATCAGCTGCATGTGTCTATAGACTTCTTGGAAGAATGTTACCAAATTGCCAATTTCTCTTGACAACTGAATATACAGATGAAATTGTGGTTTTGATTTAGTTTTGGCATGGATTGAAGGAATATTTTTGTTCAAGACAATTTCAATTTATTTTGAGTGTATCATCAGGAAGCATTTATGTTCAGCTCATCTGGAAATACTCAAGTAGTTGCCAGGTGTGTACAACCTAGCTGCATCGAACTGTAATTTTGTTGTTAATTATGCCAACAAGTGACTGAACAACCTTGCTCCTTATAGTTATATGACTAGTACTTTGTTCAATCTGTATTTGGCCGGCAATTTATAAAGATCTCGTTTGGTATTTAGCCCAAAATGGTTTGCTGTATTCTGTTAAGTTTGTGATGATACTATGATGTCATAATTCTCTCTCGATGTTATTGGAAGACTTCTTCATGATCTGAAGTCGTTGGGTCACTGTATTCGTGAACCGATTGGAAACAGCTCAATTGCTGTGTGAAAGCTTCATTTTTCCGTTATTTTTGTGAGTAAACACAGATCTAGATACTGAATTTCAAGTCGGTTTCTTGCATGATTAATTTGGTTGAGCCCTAGACCTGCGGTTTTGTCGAACATCAGCTAGAATGTTTCATTTTCACCAACGACTGTTAGTAAGATGCACTCATTTTCAATGTCTAGAATGAAGAATCAGCTACTACGTTGTTTGAAATCTCCGTATCTGTGAACTTTTACTTCTGACGAAAGTCGAGACATGAATCTCGTCGGCAATGTGAAGAAACGATTGTCATATACTTCTTTACGAGCGTTGTTTGGGAAAATCCACTGTGTACAGAGCTTACATGTGTTTTCACTTGCCATGTGTGATACATGTCAAAATTCGCCGCTTTTGAAGTACGAATCAAATTTGTTAGAAATAGCAAAATGTAAACCGCCGCCTGACGTTTTCCGAAATTTCTGGATCTAGAGATGTCGTCAAGTTCTCGTTGTCGTTGTGCTCTTCAAAATCAGCGTCTTCCTCTGAGGTTTCGTCACTACTGATGAAAACTCAGATACGCCTACGAGCATGAACATGACTCACGGTGCTGCTGAAAAACTCCCGGAGCCATCAGTTGGGTGAATGTGCAGGGACTATGCAGCAGGAACTATGGGCCAAACATAATTTAGCTTTGTCTTTTTGTGCTACCTGATATTTCGGCTTCACTTTTGCCATTAATAAACAAAACCATCACTCTTCACCATCTAAAGAAGCTACAGATCCAAAGCGATGATTTCAGAAACAGCAATGGTAATCATTTCAGCCTTGCCACTTCCGACTCCTTGACACAGTAAGATAGGTGTGTGCCTGACTCAGCCTATTATGCAACCATCGATTACATTTTTATTATAACTCATAAAGTTTCCAAGTTGTAAGCGCAGATTCTACTAGTTATACACTTGCTAAGATAAGTTTGATAAGACATTTGGTAGTATGTATCACGATAAGTTACGCAACTCTTTTTATAAAGTCAGAAACATTCGAGTGGATATGGATTTAATGTCGGTCCATAAGCTCCAAATTGGGTCTATTTATGGATCAAGTTCGTCCCATTCGGTGGATTTATTACTGACTGAGTCTTTGTACGGTTTGTTTTCTTCTAATTTTATGAATAAGGGCAATGCTTTACTTAACACAAAATATCACAAAACAAACTAAAATAAAGTCTGTATCCGCAATAATCCGGAAACCTCAAAACATGAATAAAACATAAATTTCGCATTTTATTTCCGTCGTAGTTGTTCATTTCAGATTCATGGGATGTGTTTAAACAATTCGTGAAGACAAAACATAGTTATTCAGTATTTGCATAAAATTTTCGAACTTTGCGCTTAACTCCGTCCATTAGGGTTTGTACAAACTCTTCAAAATCGTAGAAGCCGTCTTCGTCCAAATTTGCTGGAAGTGTTTGATATTTTTGATTCCTTGCTTCTTTCCAGAAAGCTTCCGCTTCATCAGAGCCCAATACCTCTCGATTGGTCGTAGCTCTGGGCAATTTGGCAGGTTTGAGGTTTTTGGTACAATGTTCACTTGATATGCTTGGTACCACTCCATCAAAGTTTTAGCATAGTGGCATGATGCCAAATCGGGCCAGAACAAAGGATTTTCTTTGTGGCTATTGATAAAGGGTAGCAATCGCTTCTGCAGACACTCTTTCTGATAGATCTCCTTGTTGATTGTGCCTGTAGTAACGAAAGATTTACTCTTTTGCCACACGTGGAAATTAGCTTACCACACAAGGTATTTTTGGGAAATTTCGAGCTGTAGCACTTTCTGTCCATAGCAGAATAAAAAGCCAGCCCTAGAAGCAGCTTGAAATCCTCCAGGACTATAAGTTTAATCGTCCATAACAACGCATGGAAAACTTTGTCAAATATTCGCAGTACAAACGTCAGGCCTGTGATTTTGCTGCCATGTTCTGTTTGTCGTTGCGGTTTGGATTTTGCTATACGACTTAAGTCCCAAACGTTGTTTTGATTTTGGGCAAAACCAGGCGACATTCCTATTTTACGAGCCACCGTTCGAATGAAGAGATTTAGGTCTTCGTTCAATATCCTTTTCACCTTTCGGTTCATGACTGGATGAGCGCATCCAATGTTTTTGTCACTTCTCGGTTTCCTCTCCACCATCAAACGTTCCGAAAATAATTTGAGCACATCGTGAACAGTGGATTCAGGTAAATCCAATGTTTTTGCAAGGTCCCGTATTGACAAGTCAGGATTTGCCGTACGCCCGTACAAAATTCGTTGGCGCACTTATTTTCTTTCGTCGCCATCTTGAATACTAAACATGAAATGTAAACATCAATCATAGTCTTTTTCGTCATAGACTCTCAGCTATTCCACAGTGAAATTTCATTCCTACGTGCAATATTTCAAAAGTTACAATGATTTGAAGGTGTCCGGATTAATGTAGATACTGAATTTAAAACTGCTCTGAAATACTTAAGTTATGTTCATATATGATTTACTAGATATTCAATAATGAAAACATAATAATTCACTATTCAATGATTTAGTTCCTTTGCTTTTAGTTTAGATGAGCCACTTAAAAATAAACAACCGCAAACT
Source organism: Aedes japonicus (assembly GCA_034211315.2). NCBI lineage: Eukaryota > Metazoa > Arthropoda > Insecta > Diptera > Culicidae > Aedes > Aedes japonicus. Next base: position 338,352 of record JASCZW010000166.1, on the reverse strand, counting down.
CATGAATTTCCACTTAAAATGTTACCAATAATTTCTGAACCTTTTTACTACGTTATTGACAACAGGGCCATAGTTGGAAACATACAAAACATATATGTTCCCAACATTTGGTCAACGATTTTCTTGTAAAATCATTGTTATTTATTAAGCATTACTCGCTTTATTGATTGAATTAAGCCAAATTTAGATCACTTGGAGATCGTGTCGTTCATCTATTCAGCGTAACCAGTGAAATTATGATGCTCCAAAGTTCAAGAAATCAAAAATTTAGCGGAAGTGAACAACTATAAGTTGATTAATATTGGCTCAATTGCTTTATATTATATCGGTAATCCTAATAGCAACATAATTTTGTTATTTATCGCTGAATTAATGACATATTTGGAACATAGGCCGGATGAAGGAGATAGCCTAACATTACATACTGTTACCCTACATACAGTCTCAGGTTGGTCAATGATTGCTGTGTTCATCGCATTTTTTGCTTGCGTACCGGTTGAGATTGTGAATTACCTTGCAACACATTTAGCTACAGTTTTCTTTCGTCGATCGCATGAAAGACTCTCAAATAGCTGAACGTTTATCACTTTTTCGAAGATTAAAACAAAATGGTTAAAAGCTTGACAACTACGCAATGCACAGCGGTAGTGAAAGCTTATCGATATTTCGTTCTGAGCTGGCACATTCAATATGCACTGAATCAAAATCGGCCAGTCATATGATAACATTGGACGAAAAAAAATGTTCGAATTCAAACCTTACTGAAATCCAGTTACTGAAACTTTTTTATTTTTGTTGAATTGACTAGCATATGGCAGAATATTCGTTGCATCGAATATTGAAATGTGGTATTCGGTGCAGCTCTACTTCCTACTAAATATAACCATATATTCACCCTACGAATACGTTTCATTTTTCACTATTAAACACCAGGAAAAAAAAATGCACCCAGCAAATCGTTATGCTTCATCAGCTCCAATCAGTTTCCACTTGATTTGATCCCACAAAATAATATTAAAAAACTTGAGTTTCCCACCAAAACCAAACAGACATGTTCTCACCAAAATGTGCCTAATCCCCTGAGCGACCTTACATTGAAAAGTGTGAATTGCTAATGCCGCACACGTTTTGTCCTTTTCTGTGCATCCAGGCCATTGGATGCAGCATTCCTGTTTCGATGATGGTTTTTTTCTACCTGTCTAATTTCATCCATGCGTAAATTTAGCTGTTTGATGATTTTGATTGCAAAATGCATCCTGGTTAATTGAATCCTCATCACCCGAATGATCATGCATCTCATGGCAAGCACACGACTCAATTTTAACAGGAAGACATTTATGCAAGTTGCAACAGAAAAGCAAACAACTTTCAACCCACAACGTGCCTCTCAAGTGTCTGACGAAGAAAAGTACGTGCGATGCTTTCATCTCCCTGAGTAGGTTTTTTCTTTCGCAAAATGATCGTAGACGGCGTGGGCACTTGCCGAAAGGTGTTATGATAGGTGCTTGAGAGAATGTGGTGACAAAAAAACACTTTTACCTTTCTCGCACCCCTCCTCAGAATAGCAGGCATTGTCAAAGGCTTTCGGTTTTTTTTTCGGGTTTTGAAAACGCAGATTTATTTTAACAAACCAAAATGGTTAATTCCATTATTGTCCTCAAAGCACTTCAAAGAGACGCCTAAGAGGCTTTTGCCGGAGCATCGCACGGATGAAAGGCAGTTTTTGCCGCCTTTCTGCGACCATAATTAGCCGGTAATGGGTGGATTGTGTGTATTTTTGTACGATGCTAATGAGTTTGGCCGGTGGTTCACACCGATGTGAGGCGTTCTAGCGTGAAAGTGGAGTGTTTGGCAGAAAAAAAATGATGTTTAACAAAGAACTTTGCATATCAGGTGAGTTCCTCTTTCGAACCCGCCCGAGGGGTCGGGTTGCATTGGGTTCCTGAGAATTGGCTCACCTGCGCCTACATTGGTTTTATTGGAGGCCCTGGTTCCGATCGTTGGCTAGGTATCGAACTGTGTTATCAATTTCACCCCATGTGCCTATCGAACGATTATGGAAATTAATTTCATTATTTACCATTCAGTCCGGAGTAAATCATCGCATACAGACGGACCGCGATTCATACCTGTGGATTATCCGATTTCAGGCGGTGTTTTATTATTAATTTGATTTATTGGTGCTTGATTTTATCGACGGAAACAACTGTTCGAACCTTTCACAAGACTTGCAACAAGATTGTCACATGATTCCAGTGGTGCTACCTTTGATTCGTTCCGAAAAAAAGGAGCCATATTCCATTACCGGATTGCATTAGAAGCCACATCTTGTCAGTCAGATCACTCCTCTTATCTGTGGGACTCGATCGCTAGTTGGCCACTTGATTGAAGTTTGCCGCCCACCGGCTGCGCCCTGCTGCTGCTCGGCTTTCTTCGTTTCAGTCTTCGCCGATTCCCGCGCAAAACGGCTCTTCAAATCGATGGTCAAACAAGCCCGGTAGCAACAACTGGTCCAATATAGCCCGGCTCGTACACATCAATTCAATTATCTGCCTTGTGGTGAGAATAACTATACTACTTATGTTAAAAGCCACCGAAGAGAACCGATCACATTACACACCTTGATGGCTTGGATTAATTGTTACTACACATGAAATTCGATACGGTTGTTTGCCGTGTTCTTCCACGACAGCAACAATAAGGCACAAATCTGGAATACGTCGACGCCGCCCTGACTGCGATCGTTATCAACTCAATTGCCTGTGAGAAGCTGATACAGTCGAGAAGAAAAAAAGAACCTTATTTATTTTCGCAGGCGGGACGGTTTTAAAAAGAAAACGAATAGAAATTGTTGCAAAAAAATCAATTCAGCCCAAATGGAAAGACTTCCGCCATTCGGGATCCGCCACAAATCCCGTTCATCGACCGTAAAATTATTACATTCTCCATAATGACGACTTCTTCTCCTCCTCCGACCACGTCCACCGCATCATGCGACCGGCAGGAATCGACAATTTTCAATTAAGGTCGGATTTTAATTTCTGCTTCCAGTCGCAATCTTCGGCTCGGGGAAGTGTTTTCGATTGAAATTAATCAACCGTAATTATCGCAATATAAGCACCGTAAATCCGGGGCACTAAATCCGCAACCGAGCTATGGGCTCCCCGCTGGGTGGTGACAAATTTCCTATTCCGTTTCGGTTTTCCTTGAATGATACATGGTATAGTGGAGAAATGGGTAGCCATCGGAGGGATGAAGGGGATGGGAATATCTTTGGTGCAAATAGAGGAGTAGCAGGATTGAATGAATTTTCTTAAAATTTCTATTCGCCTATTAGGGGAAGAAATTCTGCCGCGACGTAAAATTTTTTTCAAATTTATTTTTTGGACCTAGGATTGTAAAATAATCAGCATCGGCATCTTTGTCAGCACCATTCACTCTTATCCAGTGTGTTTGTGTATCTGCACTCAGACCGTATACAGACCGTAAACAAATGGAACACAAATTTCTGCATAACATCGAGAACTAATAAAGCATATGGAACCAAATTTGGAATGGACGAGATTTTTAAGGCATGAAATGATTTACTATGATTGGGCTCTCTCAAATAGCCTCTCAAATGAAGCCACTCGCCTCTGAAAAAGATGTGAGAGTCTCAATGCAAAACAAATTCCTGCATAACTCGAAAACTAATCAAGCAAATGGAACCAAAATTGGTATGGGTGAGTTTTTGAAGGCAATACATGTTTTTATGGTGGTTTGAAGCCCTTCCTCCTCCCTCTGGAAAAAGGGGCCACCATATAAATGAAACACGAATTTAAGTCAAACATGAGAATAATCCCTACTGCTATGCTAATTTGTATGAGAGCATCTTATGATAGTTCAAGACCCTCCCGCCTCTAGAAAAGGGGCCCCATCCAAATGAAACCAAATTTGGTATGGTTGAGTTTTGAAGGCAATAAATGGTTTTATGGTAATTTGAGACCTCTCCTCACTCTGGAAAGAGGGGCTCCCATTCATACGAAACACAAATTTAAACGAAACAAAAGAACTATCCCTACCGTTATGCAAATTTGTATGCAGGGGTTTTGGGTCCGGGAAAGGATCTTATGATAGTTCGAATAATTATTTTCTGCATAACTCAAGAACTAATCAAGCAAACGGAAACAGTTTTGGGAGGTGGGGGTTTTTAGAACCAAGAAAGGTTTCTATGGTGGTTTGAGACTCCTCCCCTCTCTGGAAGGGGTGGGTTCTCATGAAAATTAGACACAAATGTCAACCAAACATGAGAATCATACCTACTGTTATGAAAAATTTTATGTAGGGGTTGCTGAGGCCACAGAAGGTTCTTATGATGGTTCGAAGCTCCTGCCCCGCCTGGAAGGGGAGGATTTCCATACAAATGAAACATAAATTTCTGCAAAGCTCGAGTTCTTTAAATTGAAGTTTGTCAAATGGAACCAACTTTGGCATGTGGAGGTTTTTGGGCAGGATTGTTTTCTTAGGTGGTTCGGAGACGCCTTCCCTCTGGAAAGGGGAAGGAGGGCTCTCAAACAGAATGAAACAGACCTTTGAACCAAACATGAGAAATATCCATGGAACTAAAACACAAAATGTGTATTTCTCGGGTAAGAAGCATATTCTGATAGAAGTTTGAACCCCTTTTAGTCAAGAATTGGTTGAGTTACTCTCAGTGCTACATTATGCACAAGAAGTTAATCTTAGGTTATGCAAAGGACACGGCTTCGTTTGTCTCTGAAATGTTTCTACGCAGAAACGAAACCGGTTGAAACTACCGCTCCAAGGGTTAAATTAATAACACAAACCTTTTTTAATAAATTTCACACACACAAGCAAACAAAAATATTTTAACCAGATTCATTCAGAACAAAACCATAAACGCGCCAACTCTATTCACTTTGCAAAGCTCGCACCGGGTTCAGCTAGTTATATATAAAATATATGTGAGTATTATGATAAGATGTTCCATTTATTTCAGAAATCATCGGACCAGGCTCTTCGATCAATATAAAGGGCGAACACGAAATTATTGCGACACATTCAACAGGGCATAACTTTTTACCATTGGGTAAAAATCAACCAAATTTTGCACACTTTCTCATTGATGTGTATTGTTTACATGCTGTCAAACTCGAAGTCGTGTTTTTCGATTCAACGAAAATGGAGGTGAACCAACGCGAGTCGAGAGAACAAATTCTTTCCAAACACCTGGAATTTCCTGACCTGTCGCACCGGCAGTTGGGAAAAATGTTGAACATTCACCATTCAACCGTCTCCAGAGTGTTGAAGCGGTTCCAGGAGCGGTTGACGTTGGACCACAGCAAAGGAGGTGAAAGAAAACCGGGACCGGAGAACAAAAAGATGGAGGGAAAGGTGAAGCGGATGATTAAAGCAAATCCCAACGTCTCAAGCCGTGATTTGGCTAAAAAGATCGGCATGTCGCAGAGCTACGTCCAGAATGCAAAGAAGAGAGCTGGACTCACATACATACAAGGTACAGAACTTCCCAAACCGCGATGAGCGGCAACAATCGACGGCTAAAACTCGGACTCGGAAGCTCTACGAGAAGATGCTGACAAAATATGGCTGCTGTGTGATGGACGACGATAAAAAAAAGCCGATATAAAAGCCGATTTTAAGCAAATTTCGGGGTTGGAGTTTTTCACCGGCAAGAGCAAGTTCTATGTGGACGACAAATTTAAGAAGAAGAAAATGTCGAAGTTTGCCTCCAAATATCTCATTTGGCAGGTCATCTGCTCTTGCGGACTGATGATTGAGCCTTTCGTGACAAAGGGCACAGTAAATGGCGAGATCTACAAATGTGAGTGCCTCGAGAAGCGCCTTTTGCCGTTCTTGCAGCAGCACAACAAAGCTCCGCTATTTTGGCCAGATTTGGCATCATGCTACTATTCTAAAAGTGTCCTGGAATGGTATGAGGCCAATTCTGTCCATTTTGTTCAAAGGACATGAATCCGCCAAACTGTCCGGAGCTGCGCCCGGTGGAGCAGTACTGGGCAATGATGAAGCGGGAACTTCGGAGGTGCAAGAAGACAGTCAAAGACGAGAAGGACATGTTAAGTAAATGAAAAATAAACAGAGAAACTGGTACCGGATGACACTGTAAAGACTTTGATGGAAGGCATCAAGCAAAAATGCGTTCAATTTTACACTCAAGGCTCCATCGATTAACTTTTCTTTTGATTTTTGAAGTAAATATATGTATAAAACTACCCTAAAATTTTGGTTTGATTCTAAACATTATAAGAAAATTGGCATGACATTTTCGGTGTCGCAATAATTTCGTGTTCGCCCATTAACTGTTTTCTGCGACCTATAGAATAGTCTTTTGATTCTCCAAATATAAAACAAATCAAATATCTTTTCATTGAAATTTTATCTTTGATGAAAGGACTGATCAACTCTGCCTTTCAGCTTTTCCAGGACTGTTTAGATTTTAATACACATCCAAATTTTATTTTGCAGTAACAATCCAGTGGCTGTCAGTTATATTTTGTCAAGACATATATTATATCATTTACACTATTTACATGCATTCAATAAAAATACAGGGTGCCAGACGAACTGTAGGCTGCATGAGGGATTCGTGGTTATCTGGCCCAAGTTATGGATAACAATTATGCCTTCCTTGATGGAAATCATCAGAGCGAGATCAGTGAAGGTCTAATTATTTTCTAACCCTATTTATAACAAACCACCAGACGGAAATCCTAATGTGTATTGCTTACTGTTCATTTGCTGTAAGAGCGTTTCGCTGGAAGGAGAATCTCTATCCTTTCCGTGAATTTCGTGAAAGTGCTTCTGCTTACGGATCCACACCCCCGTTTTGGCCCTTCATGCAACGAAAAAGTGAGGATGACAGGTATGTACAGTTTGATCTTGCCACTAGGAGGAACTGTACGCCATGGCAAGTCCTGTACTGGTGGTGGCTTCCTATCACATCATATCACTACCCGAAATTATGGATTGTTTACTCATTTTTCGTTACTTATACCGACAAACACCCTGCTCTCCACCACCTGGACAGACCTCATTGACATAGCGTAAACAAGTACACATTGAACTAATCCCACCCAAAATTTCAACAGAAAATACCCAACGGGTAAAAAGTTACAGCCACTTGGTGCAATTTGATTCCGTACAACCTTTATATTGCAGTGCTGCAAAAGGCTTGGGATGGTTTGTATCATCAGTACTTTAAAAACTTAGTGAAAAGCATGTCAATGCAGTTGCAGCTACTCATTGAAGCAAAGAGAGAACATGTTATCAATTGAAACTTTGTTTTGTTTTTTATTTAATGGATTTGATTGAAGTTGACCTTTTTTTATTTTTACCCAATAACAATTCATTTAAACTTTAAGCTTGTTTGTTATAAAATTTTCAATAAAAACCATCGAAACCAAGGAAACAATTTGAAATCCTGGTTTAAGAAATAATAAAATCACGGACTTTCTTGCAAAGAAACAAGTTTTATTTGAATGTTAATTTTTACTGTGGGTGGGCTTTGGATATTTGTATCATCAAATTGATTAGTAATCTGGTTAATACAGCAGTTATAGACCTATTGTATAACCGGTAGTTCTCTACGGCCACGAAACATGGATATTGCTAGTGGAGGACCATTGGTTTTTGAACGGAAGTTGCTGCGTACGATCTATGGTGGAGTGCAGATGGAAGACGGAACGTGGAGGAGGGTAACGAGCCTCGAATTGCATCAGTTGCTGGGAGAACCTCCCATCGTACACATCCCTAGTAGCACACTTGTTGCAAATCAATCTCAAAGTGACATCTATGTGACCCAGTAGGTCACATTCAAGATTATTGCAACCAGTTAGCGACAGTTTTGTGCTGCTGGGATAGCTAAAATTGGTCGACTACGATGGGCTGGGTATGTTGTAAAAATGTCGGACGACAGCCCTGTTAAAATGGTTCTTGAAAACGAACCGACGGGTACAAGAAGAAGAGGCGCGCAACGAGAAAGGTGAATCTATCAAGTATAATGTGGCCTGCGGACCCTCCGCAGACAGCGAGGCTTGCGAGGTGCAGCCGTGGACCGAATAAAATAGAGACAACTTGTGTACAGCAGAGGCCACACCGGCCTTGGTCTGATTGGTAAGTAGGTAAGTACCTTACATGATTATTGTCCAGATGTCATACCATTCTGAAAATAAAAAAAATACGCAAAGGCGATTTTCATCGGTATTCATCGGATGTCGCAGAACATTTGCGTTTCATACGTCATTCATGTGTTTTTTTAAAATATATGACTTTATTTTTGACTTGCATATAACCAAAACAGCGCAATTAATCGATATTTTTATAACATCTTTAAGGTCTCATAAAAAGTTCTAAAGATGCACTGCATAACATGCTTTTGCCATGACGATGTATTATCTAGATAGTTTATAGCAACACGATAACCAATAGGTTTTAATCAAGTTATTAAAAAGTGAAAATAAATGCAAAATGCATGAGCATCACAATTCAATTCAACAAGTGTCAAAATAGCAGATGTAAACACAGATTAAATTTGACATTATTTTTTGTAATGAGTATGATAAATTTGTAACGAAATCTGATTATTTTTAATTTTTTTTTTCATATCGATAAAAAAGCGGATCCATTCCATTTGCCAGATATCTTCTCAGGAAACGGTTACAGAATTGATCTAACCACATGAAAAACAAACAATTATGTTTTCAAAATACTTTTAATCGACAGTGTAGACCACGTGTCTTATTCGCCATGACGATTTTTAATGATTCCAACAAAGTTGCTGCAAAATTGCAAATTATAAGAGAATTACATTTGTGTATCTTTAGAAATCGCGTACAAATTATGCTGAGACCAAAACCCAAAATTTGCACCATAAAAGCTGCCTCTACATATGATATTTTCATAATCGTTCTGATCGTTACCATCTTAAGAATTGTGATATTTAAAAAATGATTGATTTGGCCGGAAGCAATTGATTTTTTTTTCATTATGAGTTATACATATTCTCCTCATAAACAAACATTATTATCAAATTACATTTTTGTTAACTTCTGTTCGGTTGACATTTATCAAACCTTAGCATGTCATGTTCATGTGTTTCTGCAAGTGTTTTTACTTTGGAATTACTTGAGTTTCACCTATTGGTTATTATTATGCTAGAAACTACCTAGATAAGACATCGTCATGTTGAATGCATGTTTTTCAAGGTATGTTGAAAACGTAATATAAGTCCTAAATCTGTATCTAAAAACATCTTGTGTGACCTTAAAGATGTTTCAAATAGATCGATTTATTGCGCTGTTCATATAAGATACCAAAAATATGTTATGTGTACTAGAAAAATACATGAGATCATGTCTTAAAGATGAAACTGTTCCAGTTTATTCATCGGACAAAGTTGCTTGAATAACTTCCACTTTATTTGTGTCTTCAATTTTCCCTAATTCTACCGTCCTAACCGAAGAAAAGAGAAACAGTTTATTATCACCACCAATCGGTTCATTCATACACTCCGTGCCGTTGATCCCTTGCGACAAATTTTCACCGACTGATCCGATCATAAACACTCGAGAATGCCTACCTACTTCTGTTTTCACAATTAAATTCGGTTTAGCTTTCGTACGAACGGTGCTTGTTTACACCACGGCACAAGATTTCGGTTTTGCAACCAAGACAGACTGTAGGGCTGCTACTTACTGCGCTCAATGTCTCAGCGGGTGGGCCCCGAACTCGGGATCACGCATGGATATGAGAATGCATAAGAACACCTCTTACCGATATGTCAGCAAACAAGCAGCCCGAACTTGATTTTGTGTCCGTGTATTCGTTCCGACATAGGATCTGGTAAATTTGATAGAATTTAGTCTAGCCTCCGGCGACGCTACGTGGTTCGTTTATTCGGGCTGAGAGTTGAGAAAAATGTAATTATCTTTTTACCGGTTCGGAACTGCGTATGTACTTGAGCAAGCCGGAGAGGTACACACTTGAAGGATATATTGAGTTTTAAATAGTAATTATGAAGGATCAAACATACGGGACTTGGTGGGTAGCGCTGTTCCGCTAACCCATTATTTCGCCTTCATTGTGCTGGAGAGAAAACATTGTAATTTTATAACTAACAATGGGCACTGAAAAGGTTCTTGAGGCGCAGTGTGGTGCCAATGACGGTGCCGATGGTTGAAATTGAGCAGATGATAGATTCCGATCGGTAGAGGATTTGGCTGCAGTTTGCCAAATGTGGTATCATTTTCCGTTATAGTTCTCAAATATGAGGCGTTACAACTATTTTCGGGTATAATCACTTGTTATGTTTCATTTTCATACAGTTTCATATTCAATCAATACTACAATTGATTTGCCAATAGACATTCTGGACATTTCAGTATTTCCCATAGATATTTAGAATCAATACCAAACGTTAATCAATTGTACCGGACTTTTTAATATGCACTTGGCCCCTAACCTCTGCATTAAAAATAGACAGTTCTCATCGTCATTTTAAGCGATATTCCTACTAATCGGATGCATCGCCTATCATGGTACCCTATTGTGTACAGTCATAAGCATTGAACTTGAATAAAATGAAAAAAAAAATCTTTTGTGTACAACTTAATATTGCATCACTAAACAATGATGACATTTTGGGTAAGTTTAGAGTGTAATGTTTACATGTGCAAAATTTCATCACAATCTGTTAAGTGATTATCGAGATGGCTTCCAAGCGACAAGTACTTCGACAAAATAATAAGAGCGCGGCCGTGGAAAATCCAGACCAGTTCCACAAGTGTATCGCGATACAGACAATTAGACAATTCAACCGTGTTCCGAGTTGTTCCGTTGTTCCGAGTGGCAGCGGAAGAATAGCAAAGACGACCGGTCGGTCGTGAACGCAAGGAAGGTGAGGGATTACTTCAAGCGCAATCCGAACCATTCGATTCGGGACGTGGTCAAGAAGGTCAATTTTTCCGTCTGGTTTTCTCAAATTTCTCAATTTGCACCTGTGGTCACTACAGGCAAAATTTACCTGAAAAAATGTCTGCATTAGCGATTGCTACACTTTATCAAAACCACACAAAAAGAAACCTTTGTTCTAGGCTCCGATTTGGCATCTTCATCTGTTCTGAGACTCTCGAAGGAATGGTATCGATGAAGCGGATGTTGCCAAAAAGAAACAATGTTCAAAGAATCAAATATTCCGACAAGCGGACCAAAGACGGCCACTACGGTATCCGAAGAGGCTGTACCAGCCCCTAATAGATGGAGTTAAGCTCAAAGTTCGAAAATTTCATGCAAATACCGAACTTCTGTGTTTTAGTTTAGTGAATTGTTTAATAAAGATTGTACGGAATAAAATTGCACCACTTCTAAATGGCTGTAACTTTTTACCCGTTGGGTATTTTCTATTGAAATTTTGGGTGAAATTAGTTCAATGTGTATTTGTTTACGCTGTGTGAGTTTCACTAGCAGATGTGCAATCGTTGCGAAGATGGAGTCGAAAGAACAGCAGCGGCGCAAAGAAATTTTACGCACGTATCTCGAAAATTCGGATCTTTCTCATCGTGCCATCAGCAGCAAGTTGGGAATGATACATTCTACAGTGCCTCGTGTTTCAAATCGGTACCACGAACGTTTAACCATCGATCGTAATGAAAAAAGTGGCAAAAATTGATCTCAGTATAGTGTTAAGGATTCAAGCTTTCAAGAGGAATTCCAACAGTTCAGTTCGAGATGTGGCGAAGAAACTGAATCTAACCAAAACTTTCGCGCAAGATGCGAAAAAAACATGAGGGACTACACGCGTACAAAGTCCAAAAGGCGCCTAATCTAGATGAACGGCCGAATACGGTAGGTAAAACACGTGCACGGAAGCTCTACACCCAGATGTTGACGAAACCACATTGGCTCGTTATGGATGATGAGACGTATGTAAAAGCAGACTTCCTGCAGCTTCCGGGGCTCCAGTTTTCACTGCTCATCATAAATTAGATCTCCTCGAGGACTTTAGAAAGCAGAATATGCCAAATTTGCCAAAAATATATGGTTTGGCAAGCAATTTGCTCGTGTGGATAACGGAGCACCCCATTCGTGACAACTGTAACAAACAATGGGCAGATGTACCTGAAGAAATACCTCTTAAAGCGTCTACTTCCTCTTCTGAGGTTACACTCTGGTCCTACGGGCGGATTTAGCCTCGTGCCATTATTCGAAAGAGGTTTTGGAGTGGTACAAGGCTAAGGAGGTCAATTTCGTGCCGAAGCATCTCAACCCCCCGAACGCACCGGCCAATTGAAAATTATTGAGGAACTTTGGAAGCATCCTAAGGAAGTGAAATCGAAGGAAGATATGAAGAAAACATGGATAGCCACGCAAAAAAAAAAGTTGGTCCAAATGTTGCACAGGACCTTATGAGTAGTGTTAAAAAGAAGGTTCGTGCATTTGGATATGGAATAGAAATGGAATAAAATAAACATGGGAAAATATTTATTTAAAGTTTTAATTTACTCCGTGGAAGTTTGAAGATGATTGGTTGAACGAACGAATTTGGCCGAATATTTGTGTGTGTCGCAATTTGATTACGTACACCCTTTAATATCCTATAAATCTGAATCATACGACCACTATTGATATATAATGCGAAATTTGTGTTCTACTTAAATTTGAGAGTGTCTGGATTATTGTGGATACAGACCTTACACTATGATCATGAGTACCCGGAAATACTCTAATTCAAACGAACTACTCCCGACCGCTCTTGTACATATTTAACTGACATCTGTAAAAAATATTACGATACACACTTAGATTTTTTTCAGAAATCTCTAAAGTTTTACCGAATTCTCAACAGCTGAACGTTCGGTAATCCGATTTTACGGATTTCGGTGAAATTTTACCGGTTTTCTGTAAAATTTTACCGAAATCCGTAAAATCGGATTACCGAACGTTCAGCTGTTGAGAATTCGGTAAAACATTACAGATTTCTGTAAAAAAATCTAAGTGTGTAGATTTAAGCATTAGCGTCTGTTTGACTACTGCTAGCATCAGACATTTTTGTGTGTTTTGCCGCATTTATCAATAATTAATTCAGTTAAGCAAATAGTTTATTTGAAATTTTGTGTTTCCAACGAAATTTCTTGTGAGAAATCGTTGAAAATGTTGCAGAAAGCCTTTGAGGTTTTTTTTTCTTTTAAAAACCAGAGCATACAAAAGGTATAAAGAGTTCAAAAGTGGTTTGACCGTGGTGTTTAAGGCAGCTGAATTTCGTACAAAAAGACCATCGAAAGAAGGTTGCTGAAGACATGAATATATCCGAGCACCACCATCCTACCAACTCCCCTCTTATTCACAAAATATGCATCCTTTTCTTGAAACTTAAAATTCCACATCAGGGAATGAGATTGGAGTCCATTGAGGTTACAAAATAGGAATGGGCGATGTCGAAGCGGTTTTGACAGAATCGATTTTTCTCGACCGATCTCTACTGTTCGATGATCGACATCATGGATTATTTTACAGATGAAATCTATTTAATTATTTATTTGAAATTGCTCCACATTACTGCGTGCAAAAAGTTGATCGATATCGATCAAACTTTGCAAAGGAGAATATAAAATCGCCCAATGCTTGTATTTATTATTTTGACAGCTTTCACTGCTGATCAGTGCCCTGCCTGATCGTACACCTCTTGTATAATAATTGCCATTGAGGGCACCATTTTTTTCACGAATAGACTGACAGTTTTATGGCATTTTTCGATAGAGCGAAAGAAAATCTGAAACTACACCATGTTTCACGCTCAGGACAACATTTTGTTATGGGATTATGGTGAATTGATTCAAACATGCTGCAGTTGTTGTTATGTATGTATAGACCTTTGTATATGCAAAAGATAAATTGCAGAATTGGATGACTGTTCTGAGAACTGTCGTAAATAATCAAATGACCGAATATAAAAAATAATGGTGTTTCAATATTGTTTTTCAGCTAGGCTGAAAAGGATGCCATCTTCAAAATTTTCTCATATTTTCTTTTGTTAACTTTCGTGTTAATCTTATGCAAGTTTTTTGATCCTTTCGTTATTGCGTTAACAGGCCATGCAATATGTCCGTGGTAATTTGAAAAAAAAAAATCTATTTTTGTGACTGAGTTCTGGAAATTGGTTTTATTCGAGTATAATTTAATTATCCTATCGATTGCTTGATAACATGTTTCCTAAATAACCGTTCTTATGCCTTGGTTATGAAATGACCTAGTAAACTTTTTCTAATCAACAATTGCTATAACGTTTTTTTAACGGTCGGCCTTTTAAATAAAATAAAAACAGAGAGCGGATCAGTTTATAAAGTGCAAATATTGTTTAAAAATAACTAGATTTTTTTTTAAATGATGCGTTACTCTTGATACTTTCGGGAATCGATTTTTTGGATCTTGAAAAATCGATGTGTGAATATTTCATAAATTCAGTTTCTAAAATGAACTATTAGACAATCCTGAACATAAATTTTGATTATCGATAAAGATTTAAATGCTAAATAATTACATGTTAGTTGAAAATTGGTAACGGTAGGTAAGGCAAGCTAATCTCATCCATTCATACATAAAATATGACATAAATTCAGTTACAATCGACAAAATCATGTTGATCAATTTATTCGGAACCAGTTAAAACTTTTTTCATCAATTTTTAGTTATGCACTCAAGTTAGATTTACGTTCTGGAGATGACCCCGGTGTAGTGGTTAGTATCCATACCTCTCACGCCAAAGTCGCGAGTTCAAATCTCACCCCAGGATTTTCGTGTTCCCACATTTCTAGCTATAATGATTCCACTGGTTAAACCGACAAATTAGCTTCAAGATCTGGAAATGACCTGAAGTTGGCTAAATTGTACCAAAAGGCTTAGTAGTGCATTACAGATATATTTATCAATTAACTCGTCCACTACATCTGATTACACTGCCAGCGAGGGCCTTTCTTTTTGTGAGGTAAGCCCCAGTCTATGTCCGGTCGAAGCCTACACAGATATTGCCGCCCGTTTTAAACAAATTCAACCCACAGTTTTCACAAAATCACATCTGCATCCCTTATCGCAGCAAACTCACCTTGTCGGGCTGCAAATAATTCTCGTCTTCTTCATAAAACTTCAATTCACCAGCGAAGTAATTGTTTACTTTATTGCCAGTGCACAGTGGTCCTGAATGCGAATTTAGCTGGAAGGATACATTTTCATCCGAAGTTTGAAGTTTTGGCGCAAAATTGTGTCCGACGAAGTTGTTTCTAATAACAAGGCGCTTCTTTTGGTAGGAATAAAAACTAGGTTGGTCCTTTTTTTTTTTTCAGAGAAATCGAAAACGTAACATTTTTATTTGCAGAAATAAAGGCACACATAATTCCAAAAAATAGTAGAATAAACAATGTCAAGCAGCCTTGAAGGTATGTTTTTTTCTGTACCTTTTGATATGACCGAATTAGAGCATTTTTTCCTAGAGTGTCCCTATAAAAATCAGTCTTTTTGCTGTAACTTTTTTGTTTTAAATTTTTTAGCACAGTTGTCTTTTCATTAATTCTTGAACAAAAAAAATTTACAATTTACAAAAAAAAGTTATTATGGTTTTTGTAAACGAAATAGGCCTTTTCCAAATGTTGGTTTTTATAGGTGGGGCAAACCAAAAAAAAAAAATTAACAGCAATTGATAGGATTTTCATTATTGCACATTTTGTTTGAAAACTGGAGATTGTTTATTTTTTCAAATTGATTAAAATACATTTGGAAAGGCCGTAATTTGATAAGAAAATCGTTAGTTCCTCGCTAACGGTAAAAGACAACGTTCCATAAGGTAGGCAGTAGCTAAACACAAGCATTTGCATGAAATCTTTCCTAAGGCGGGCCCATTTAAATTATAGTTAAAAAAGGAAAGAGACGGCTGGTCAACTAAACGAGATAAGTTTCATTGTACGTCCAGTTTCACGATAGGACACGAAGGGTCCCGGAAAAAGGCAGACTTCCGGTTTGTCCGAGTTTGCTAACTTTAATCTGAGGATTCATGGTCTCGTTCATTCTGTCCGTGACATCTCAACGACTTTGAAGTGTGCGCGTTTGCTCGTGGTCGTTTTTCTTGTTTAAAAATTAGGAAAACGAATTATGTGTAACAAAGTTTGTGCGATTAGGAAAAGGCTAAAAACTAGTACAGTCGCTTCTTTTCAATTCGCAGCAGTTGATACGCACTGAAAACGCAGTCGCTTCTCCCCGTCGGACGGATGTTCCCGGCCACTGTCATCCCGCCGGAAGCGAACCGATCCAACAACACATCGGTTCGAGGAGACACGAGGGGATCTCCGGTGGATAGTTCCACGCCGGTTCGTCAACATACCGGTACGACAAAGTAACCGCCATCGAAGTGGCGCGCGAATCGCCATTGCAATTGGCGCCATTCCATTCGCCGATTCACCATTGATCGCCATTGAGCACATCGTCGATAGAGATCATCGAACCCGTCGACAGACCATCGATCGTAAGCCATCAACAGCTGGTGAGTCAAGCCCTTCTTTACTTTGGAGTGTGGCGTCCGGTGAGGGCGCCACGGAGTGATTTTTTGCCAGTCTAAGACTGAAGATAGCCATGCGCTATTATTAGTTTCGAGTTCCGTGCCACGCTTTCCGGTCACGTGAATGTAGGCCGTTTCTGACGCCGCCTAAAATTCAGTTTGTCGCAGGGGCACAGACTCGCAAGGAGCTGCGTCGCCGGTTCTGTGACGTCACGCATCAACGAATAGAACACAAGCACATGAGCACACTAGGTTAGTTTAGAGAGAGAGTAAGAATAATCGCACTCAGAAGGAGAGAGGGACGAACAAACACTACAATGCAATACAAATGCGAAAATTACAATACGACAATAAATGTTTTTGTTAGCGCTACAAAAGCTATTTAATTAATGAAGACATTTCCATCACTTCGCGTCCTCGTTTTAGTTTGGTGATTCCGTTCTCTCGTGTTTGAATTTGTATGTTGGGGAGAGAAAGTCCGCTTGAAGATCGGTGCGACGTCTAGTGGCGGGTGTCGAGACTACCAATGATGAGAAGGAATCTCTGGTAAATTGAGGTTTGAGTATGAGCGGTTCTCTCCGCGGTCTCTGAGTGACTATCGTGAATGTAGTGGCGTACGACTTTAGGGTTGTCCGCTTGGTCGTTTTATGTTGCAAGCCAGCTGGTCTGATCCAAAGATTTTATTTAAATGGACTCGCCCTTAGGAGAGTCTCAACCGGGCAAAATTACATTGGTCGTGTGGTCTCCCTTCAGGAGTGGCGCTTAAGCCACACGTCTTAAGAGTCGGATCATTCTGGAAGGCTACAACGTCAAAATTTTTATCTTCTCAAGTTATACAAATCATCTCAAGAGAAATGATCAAGTTAGAGCAAAAAACTGTATTTCTGTAGGGACATCCTATGCTAGGTAGAAAAAAATGCTCTAATTCGGTCATATCAAAAGGTACAGACAAAATTATTTGATCAAAGTTGCTTGTAATTGTTTATTCTACAACTTTTCACAATACTGTATGCCTTTATTTCTACAAATAAAAGAGATAGATTTTCGATTTCATTCCTACCAAAAGAAGCGCCTAGTTATTAGAAACAACTTTGTCAAAAACAATTTTGCTCCAAAACTTTAAACTTAAGTTAAAAATGTATCTTTCCAGCAAAATTCGAATTCTGGACCACTGTGCAGTGAGGGCACCCCATTCAGTGAGGAAAGCCCTTCTAAGGCTTCTCAGCGACAAAGTCTTTACCAATTATATTTGCAATAAATCAAATTTGCTGTTAGCTCAATCTAAGATGCATTTTTTATTTATTTAATTTTGTATTATCTTGAAACTAATACAGTTACTTAATTAGGCTACATGAAAAAACTTCGAACTTTTGAGTTTATCTTCATATTTGGTATCTTCTGCAAATAGTTGCTTCACCTTCGCGTCCTTGAGGTCCTCACCAAAGATCGTTACACCGCGCATGGGAGAATACAAAAAACAACAATCAAAGTGAAATTAAACTTGTAATTTGCAAACATATTTCTATACCAAACAATACATATTGATTTTTTAATCTGACTAAAAAAGATAGATTTAACACCATTTTGTTGTACGGATAATATTCGACACTCTGTATGGCCTCGTAAGATCAACCACGGGATCAATAACAGCTCTTCCCAAAACATCTGGATCGCACCCCACTATAGAAAAATAAAAATAAAAATTCTGATCAATTTCTCGTGGTCGCGTTTTTTTTTTTCAATTATGTTTTGAGTCGATAAATTAGATATATTAATCATTCATGCAACCACTAGAGAAAATTTACCTTTTTTGCTGGTAATAAAATATTCGTAGCTCCATGTATTGTTTTCATACTATGAACGATGACAATGACATACAATGAACTTCAAAGAAAGCAACAATGAAAAAATATTCATTAACATTTTGGATGCATTCTCGGACTTTTCGCTAATAATTTTTTTTTATAAAGTGAAGCTGTTAACTCGATCTGCCATCTCTTTCCACTAGTTCTGCAAATCAGATATATATTTAATAGTTTTGCCATAATTCTACAGTTTGTTTTTGATATATCTAGGGTTTTTTTTTCATTAGGGCGAAAAAATTACTTTCTCTTTCATTTATATTCCAATCACCTCTACGTTTTTCATGCTACTATTCATAGAGTGTGCTAGCCAGCACTGCTGTCTTTCGATCTGTACTAAAGAATGCCTCGAAAGTGTTATAATGGCGCTGCAATGAATGAAAGAGACTAAGGCCGGAGAGAGGCTCTTAATGTTAGATTCGCCCTAATGAAAAAAAAACCCGAGATATGCCCAATATTTATCGATGGGATGAACATTTGGACCTCCCTTAGCTCAGTCAGTAAAGGCGCAGCTACAAAGCAACACCATGCTGGAAGGGGCTGGGTTCAATTCCTGGTCTGATCTAGGAATTTTTCGTTAAGGAAAATTTCTCGACTCCCTGGGCATAGCGTATGATTGTACTTGCCACACAATCATACTAATGCAAAAACGGTACCTGGCATCGAAAGCTCTCAATTAATAACTGTGGAAGTGCATCTAGAACACTAAGTTGAGAACAAGCAATAAGCTAATTGTGAAAGCAATAAGCTTGAAATGCTAAAGAAGAAGAAGAAGATGAACATTTGAACTGTTAGGTGGGTTGAGCTTTTTCAATAACGTTATGGCAGCTGGCTAAGTCAGGCCATAACTTCACCGGACCGTCATGCGTTGGAATGAGTAGCAAAATTCACTTCTAAAGACACTCCTCCTTGTAATAATAGTCGCTCCAGTGATGTAATCCTTCGTTTTCTTTCCAAAACTGCAGATGCCTAGCCATATCATCAGTTTGCGAGCTAACTTGTCTGCATAGACAAATTTGAATTCACCTGGAGCATCACCCTTGCGGTTTTGAAATGTAACATTTTTGTCCCGGGAGTTTTAAAATACTTTTAAAATGCATCCGAGAACCTCTTTGCCAAAGGACGCAAGGAGATCCCAGGTTTGGACGGGACTGCTCTTTTGAATTTAGGATACCTTGCGATCATTCCTCCTGATCAAGTCAGGCTTTCAACGTGAGTATACAAAATTTATTCCCGATTCTTGCGCTCAATCTCTGATAATTTTTGAACGTGAGTATCAATTCTGAAAATTCCACCATTTCTTAACTCAGTAACAAACTTTCCGGATCACTTCACTGTCATTGGCTGTCAGAAGCAGCCAAATACTAAGTGGATCAAGCTGTATTTCAGGAATCAAATCACTTTGATGATCATTTCCTAATAATTCCATCAATTACTCCTTGAATTAATCTGGATTCAAAAGTTTTCAAAGTTCCAGAAATTTCTAAATTTTGAAAAATTCATCCTCATGTTCCAACGGTTTTTTAAAGACAAAATCTTGTATATTTAATGCAGTTTTTAGTCATTTGGCATCGAAAAACATGATACTTTCTTTCTCAAGGGGACAATTTTCGTGGGTGAAAATGTCAAAACATTTCCCATTGGGAAAAAAAGTATAGTAATTGCGAAACAATGCGATAATTCAGCTTTAAGTAGCTCAAGGTTAGTGAACAATAGCATTTTTTATGTGAAAACTCCTGGGGAATCGAATGAAAGGGGTTTCACTTGCCGCAAAATTCAGTAGACGGAGATATTGGGCTTATTTTACCCCAATTCCCCCGTATTTTCGAATATTGCTTTTTGTAATCTATGCTTGGAGGGGTCTGCGGTAGTCAAAATAAGCCTATTTTTATGAAGAATTTTCCTAGGACTCGAATGAAGGTAGTTGCAGCCACCGCACGAGTCGGGAAACAGAGATATTGGGATTCTTTGCCCCAATTCCCCGTATTTTCAAATATGGCTGATTAATCTATGTTTGAAAGGGTCTGCGGTAGTCAAAATAGGCGTTTTCATATCTAAAATTTCCCTAGGAATTAAATGGAGGTAGTTGTAGCCACTGCACGAGTTGGGAAACGGAGAGTCTTAAACATAAGGTAGCCCAGTGCTATTGTTCTTCTGGACAAACAGTACAGAGCATAATGTCAAAGTAGTCATCAAAATTTATAAAATGCCGTTCACTTTGATGACCGTCACAAAAATCACCGAAGAACTTGCTGTCATGTTTCACAGTTTCTCAGGTAAACCTCAATTCTCGAGTAATTCATGATTAGGGCCTAAAAGCCATTTGTAAACAATGACTTTAAACGTTAATCTCTCACGAACCACGAAAATCCTACTATATCCAGCTACTCCATATGGTAGAACTAACATTCTTCTACCAGATGCTGCTTTCATTTCACGAGAGTGATGGAAGACTAAAGAGAAATCGACATTTAAAGTCATTGTTTACAAATGGCTTTTAGGCCCTTAACATGAATTACTCGAGAATTATAAACTTTACTTCGCGAAAAAAAAAATCTTATTTATTGGGGTCCTTGATAAACTCATATCTTAATTCGACAAGTAAATCTCATGCTGAAGATTCTAGTAGGTCAAAACTTTAAAAGATGATTTATTGAATGGCTGTTTTTGTTTGTTGTTGAAAAAAAAATCATTGGCGCATAAACTCAAGCATGAGTTTTGAAGATTTCAGTTTTTCTAAACACTGTTCATCCATCAAATGAGTTGTTTTCAAGATGTTAAGTTCTAGTTAATCTTCGTCCGCGACTTCTCTTGCAAGGGGCTAGTTCTTATGAAGTGAAATTCAATTAAATAATAACCTGTTATCTCAGTACTCAGATTACATAATAACATAAATCGCCTCGACCATCAACAGTCTCGAGAAGTCTCAAGTGCCTCAGACGACAAATCTCCTGGGACAATCAACAACAACATAGTCAAGTATCTTTAGTCAACTTCAATTGGTTGCAACTTAGATTTAAAAGCACTCAATGGAGCCGATTTGGACTCAGTTTCGTACTTAGTCACGAACCGTTCAAGTCATGCACCTCACGATGTGGTCAGTGATAGCAGTGCTATTTCTATGTCAACTGCAGTTTTTCACTGCCTATGGATCACGTATAGTGGGTGGTAATTTTGCGGAAAAGAATCAATTTCCGTTTCAGGTGGCACTACTGAAAGATGGACGACTGCACTGTGGTGGATGTGTTCTGACCAAAACATGGGTCGTTACAGCGGCACATTGTCTGGTGGAAGGAAAACTCCCCTACCCAGCCGAGAGACTCGAGGTCTTGGCAGGAGTGCTGGAACACAAAAATCACGACGGTGGGCAACGCTTGAAGGCCAAGGCACTCTATCCTCACGAAGGCTACGGAAACTTCTTCAACGATATTGGTCTGGTCGAAACGAAGGGACGTTTTTCGTTTCAAGACAACGTGCAACCGATTGCTCTGAGAAGGACTGAGCTGCCAGCTGGAACAGAGATGGTTATATCCGGCTGGGGAAGAACGGGCACCAATGAGGAGCTCAGCGATCGGTTGCAGTTTACGACGATGAAATCGATTCCCTTGAAGCAATGTACTGAAGAAATTGGGATCACCTATAATGGAATTATTTGCGTAGTGGCCACCGAAACAGGATACCACGGGCCCTGCAATGTAAGTTGGTTGTTATTTATTTTGATGATTTTGATGAATTTTGCAAAATTTGATTACAGGGTGACTCTGGTGGTCCAGCAGTGGTCAACAATGAGCTTGTTGGAGTGGCAAACTTTGCACGAGTTGGCTGTGGAACCAATCCAGACGGTTATGCCAATGTTACATATTTCGTTCGCTGGCTTGAAGATCACTATAAAATGTTGTAGGAATGCAGATGTCGGTAGCAGAAATGAAACATTAAATTCTTTGAGAATATAGTTTTAAAATGAATCAGCCATGTTTTTTTCTTCTGAAATTCTGAATTGAAACCCAAGGAGCATTTTCTTCACTTCTGATTTTTAGTGATAATAAATTCAACCCGAACTTCGTAACTGTCTGTGCCGAATTTTACTACCGAGCGTTCCAACGAACGTAAAGAAACTGAATTTTATTAACAAGCGTATTTAAGTGTATTTCGACATGGAGTTTTCATAAGGGCGAATGTCGAAAACGTAAACAATAGCTTCTTCCGCAAATTTCTGGAAAATGCAAACTCGCTCAAGTAAACTACCACTTCCATTGTGAAGGGGGACTCCTCTTCCGTACAATCATCGTGATAATTCACTTTGATTAGGTTAGCATTCTCGAGAAATTTGCGGAAGAAGTCATTGGTGTCGTTTGCGTCATTGGCCCTTACGAAAGCTCCATGTCGATTTAGTAGGAACAAAATTACACCCAAACACCTAGTTGTTTTGATGCTCACCCATCATTCTAAAATTATGAGAGTTTATTGTTCTACATAATAGAATGTATTCTGAAAAAAATCAGATTTTTCTTAAAAGGGGATTAGGGACAAAATGGCCCTAAAAAATGTTGATGTTAAATATCGTTAAAACACAAAAACTGCAATTACTCGCGTCAGAGTTAACTGATTATGCTAAAATTTTATTTGCTCAGCACTAAATGCTGCCAAAAAGTAAATTGGTACACCCCGCAAATCTTTGAAAGAGATTTGTTTACACTTCTATAGAAAACAACTGGTGCAAATTTGATCAAAGCAGTCGATCGCGTTCACAAATAATGTCAAATGGAACTCAAAAGAAAGGAAAAATATTGTGCACAAACTCCTGGAAAATCCGGTGTGGTCCGATTCCAAGCTGGCTGAAGTGCTGAAGATGCCGAAAACAACAGTTTGTCGTGAGTTCCCAACCTATAAGGAAACCCCGAAAGTGAAAAGGAATCAGCGGACCTACGAAAATACCGACAAGCTTGCGAGGAAGACCATGATTTGGTAAGTGATTTGCAGTTGTGGCCTGAAAACGGAACTATTCGTTACATGCACGACGATGACATCTCAAGTTTACATCGAAGAATGCCTGAGAAAGCCTGTATTGCCGTTTATCTGCATGCATAGGGCAAAATCATATTTTGGCCCGTTTTGGCCAGCTACCAGTACTCCAAGATGGTTCTGAAGTGGTACACAGATAACATTGAATTTTCTGCGTTATCTAATGCACATAAAGGGAATGCTAGATTTGACAGAAAATACTGGAATATATCGTGTAAATTAAAGCACGATATCGCCTAAATCGCGTCTATTGTATGAAAGAATTCCAAAAATTGCAAACAATATCGTTGTTTACGCTTGCTTTGTTTTAGAATTTAGAGAGGGGAAATTCTACGCGCCTGTTAAAATTCATTATTTTTTTCTGTGTATGCTGCCAACAAGGTCCTCTAGCCTTTAACCGGTGGTGATGTTTCTAAAAAACCATCAACTAAAACAGCTTGTTCTGAACCGTTTAGAATATTGGCGACCGCAAATTAGACGTTGACAAATTCATCCAGTTTTCCATATTATACGTCTTTAACTATAGGCTATAAAATGAATTATATATTTTGAATGGTACAGGTAAATGTAACAAGGTTATCAAAATCAAGAATCCTAAATAGTGAAAAATTAAAGGCATCATTTTCGGAATGTTGCCCAGAACACAAATTTTCAACAAACTGTACCAGATATATTGCTAAATCAAAATAGGGATCTATAAACGGGATTTTTCTTAAATTGGAATAAGTTTTGAGTGGCCACAGGTGGTGCAATCCGTAGTTACAGTTTGATATTCTTGAATTTTGAGATGTATTACCGTTTTTTTAAATACATAATTTGCAAACTTTCAACGGCAATGGTTTTATTTAAACAAGTACCACAAATCTGAACTAATTCGTTGTCAAAATAATCACACTAAAATGACCTGGAAGGGCATCACAGGAATACAGAATACCGATAAGGAATAAAATTATTACACGTGCATAGCGATTTTAAACACATTTCATGCATACATTTATTCAAAACGAATTGAAAAGCAGTTTAAACCTCTGCTCTTATAACTCTTTTGCTTGTTTTAAACGGTTTTCACATGATCAGTTTCTATTGCAGAGGCTAAAGTGTTTTGTGAACATAAAAGAGCAGTAAAAGTGACGACACTGATATCCACTCTGCGACCGTGCAATGGTAAAACAGCGCCACATTTCTCATTAGCGGTATCTTTTAGAACTACATTGATTATCAATGACCCATTTTCGTTTTGATAGTTTGTCTATTCGCCGCTTGGGTGCGTTTTATCTTGATTGCTTTTGTGAACGTTGGGCAATGGTAAATTTATTGCCACAAGATTCTAATCTTCTTCCATTACTATTTATTACGCTGCTGATTTCTAATCATCTGAATGAACCCATATAGGGTGGGGGACCAATTCTCATCACCAATTAATTATACTTAGCCGTACAAGGAACAAAATGACTTCAAATTCTGTTCATGAATAGTTTCGCATAGATGTCATGTTAAAAAAAACAAATAATTCTCTTCATTTCAAGGCTAGAAGCAGACTATTCATAACTAGAAAATGAAAAGAAAGATTTTATTTGTATTAAGTCTACAAACAATTCAAGCTAAACAATGCATTAGGTCCTAAGTAACAATGAGAGTTTCTCTTCGTCGACTTTCTCTTTGCTTAATAGCTTGTCTATTGAACGATTTGCTGATGTTATCGACGTATTGGATCCTTAATCACACTTTATACTACCGTACTGTGTGTTAAAAATACTTGAAAATGTTTTTATATAGCCGTAGGAACGCAAAGAGAAAGTCGACATAGAGAGTCTCTCAATGTTACTAAGGACCTAATGCATTGTTTTGCTTGAATTGTTTACACTTTCTTGTGAGTCTTACGGCAAGGAATAAAAGGCAGTTGTTAGTCGGTTGACTGTCAACACTATAAGAGAACGAGTCCCAGCTCGCACCGTTTATTTATTTCTATTTATATCAACAATATAGTGTTTTGCATTACTACAGTAACTGATCATTACAAGGGTCATACACTACAGATCCTTTCCCCTTTTGAATATTTAATTTATTTAATAATAATAATCATCTGACAACAAGGTCTTAATGAAATATATTTAATTCTAGCCAAACACATTTTGAGATCTTAAGCGTTCTTTAAGAACATTGGTAGATAAATTACAATCAAAAACATGATATCCAGATTGAAATCGACGGCTTATTGAATTCACGGTGTCATTGGAGCCATACAGAGTGTTTCGCGGAGTAGGTTGTATTAGCAGTTGTGATCGCAATACTCGTTCTGGAGCATAGGTCCTAATACGCTCCAACAAGGCAGGACCATCTATTTCAGCACGGAGTATTTTGGCACCAAATACCGCTTGATTAATCTAACGACGATTCACCAATGGTTCAATGTCCAGTAATGTACAGCGATTCTCGTAAGCTGGAAGGTTCATAGTATCACGCCAAGGTAGGTTTCGCAGTGCACGGCGAATGAATTTACGTTGCACAGATTCGACCCTAGAGATCCACACAGTTTCGTACGGTGACCAAACCACTGATGCAAATTCAAGAATTGATCTAACTACAGAGCAATAGAGAGCGCGAAGACATGTAGGATCATTAAAATCTTCAGCAATTCTCAAAATAAATCCAAGTTGACGATTGGCTTTGTCATCAATGGCTGAATAATGCAGCTTGAATGTGAGTTGATGGTCGATGAGCGCTTCCAGATCCTTGACTTCATCTACACGCCCAAGTTTTTGTCCTTCAATCGTGTAGTGGTACATGATAGGCTTTTTGAGCCTCCGGTATGAGATTACGCAACACTTCGATACACTGACTTTGAGGAAGTTCAACCTGCACCAATGAATGAATCGATCTAGTAATTCTTGTAGTTGCCTGCAATCGACTTCATTTCGTACTACGAGATATATTTTTAAATCATCCGCATAAGTCGTCAAGTCGTTGAAGAATAATACAAACAGCAGCAGACCAAAGTTGCTGCCTTGTGGTACACCGGAACACGGAGAAAAAGGAGTAGACACTGTTGATCCAATTTTCACATTAAGTCGTCGGTTGCTTAGGTACGAACGGAGCCAATTACATATTCTGTCTGACACGCCAAGTCGGAGTAGCTTTGCAAGAAGTATGTCGTGGTTAACAGTGTGAAAAGCAGCTTTTATGTCAATGTATACAGCATCAACCTGAGCTCCAACATCCAAGGCTCCGATACAGAAAGAGGTAAATTCGCATAAGTTAAAGACTGTATTCGATGAAATTCGGACACACAAAATAGGTCACCAAAAATTTTTCTTGAGAGCGATTCTTTTCAAACTTTCTGGAAATAAAGTACTACTAAATGGTTAAGTTTTGACATCATTGGTTTATTGAACCTCTTCTCCCAACCCAAATGCCCGCACCTTTGCCTTGACCCCTTTCATCAAAATTTGGGCAATGATAGGACCGACTTGCTTACTTACTTTTAACCACACTTTCTTTAGTTCAAGTTCATTTTCTATCAGTTTTGGAGTTTTAACGAGCTTTGCTTTCATGATAGTCCAAAATTTTTCAATTGGGCGAAGTTCCGGAGTGTTTGGAGGGTTGACGTCTTTTGGCACAAAAACTACATTATTATCTTTGCACCAGTCTAAGGCGGGCCGGGCAAACTAACTGTGTGGCAACGTAGTGTTCCTGTCCTGGCATTTGTTTGGTGTCGGCTTTAATGTAGGTTTTGGGAGCCAGTTACAGTTACAGTTACAGCCTGTACAGTTTTCTTGCACGAGTTTTGGCCACCGAGTTCTGTTTATCGCTCCGGTTCAGTGCCTTCTGGACCTTGTACAAATGTAATCCAGAACGTTTCATTGTTTTCTGCACAAAACAAACTGAAACTTTCGCTTTTTTCGCAACATCTCTGATCGAAATGTTGGGATAACGCTTAAATTGGTTCAAACCATCCTGGCCTTCTCCGGATTTGATGTGCCACATTTTTTGCCACTACCATTTTTCCGCTTGGTTGTCTTACGGTCCTTGAACGTTTTGATTACATGAGATACGGTTGAATGTGCGATTCCGAGCTGTTTTCCGATCCATCGATGAGAAGCGTTTGAGTTTTCGAAGTGATTGCTCAAAATTTGTTGGCGCACTATTTCTTCATTCGAAGCCATCACTGAAATCACTCGACCGATTTTCACGAAACTCATTACACAGTTCACACAACACAATGATAAACATTCAGTTAAAATTTCAATAATTTTTACCCACACGCTAAAAAGTTACGAACAATTGCGTGTGTCCAAATTTTATTGAATACAGTCTTTAAAAACTCACGAACATAAATGTCGAACGTCCGTATATATAAAAAGAAGTAGTATAAGAAGAAGAAGAACGTCAAATCAAAAGAGACAACGATGTTACAAATTCCTAAGAACGGTTCAGTTATTTCACGTTAACTGTTGGGCCTCTGGATAACTCTATAGCTAGCGTCATCAGCGAAATGAACAAAGCTTAGCAGGATCACACGTTTACATTTTATTTATTCCGGTCAAGTTCTCGAATGCGCTACCTAAATTTTTAACAGAAATACGGATTTTTGAAAATGGTATATCCAAAAATGACTTTTTTCGCACATGTTATGATAACTTCAAATTTATAAATGTTATCAACATGAAATTCAGGTCTATACATTAGTTATAAGGCTGTCAAAATCTCAGCGAAAAATATTAATAATTGATATAGTTACAGAAGGTTGAACAACGCGTTTTTTGGAAGCAAAATTTTGCTCGGCTTTTTTTTGCTACTGAGTGTATTTTATGTAAATTTAAGCCAGATAACGCCTGAATCAAGCCTGTTGTATGAAAGATTGTGAACACTGTTGTATGCCTTATCAAATACTACAACCAATTAAACCAGGGAAAATTTTACACGCTTGTTAACATTAATTATTTTTTTCTGTTCGGTTTAAACCAACAGTAAGGATGCTGTTGGGGCCACTCACAAGTGTGGGTGGATAATAGAAAAATACTTTATGCTACATAGCAGTAATACATCTACACTCCCTATAACCTTGAAACAAATAAAATTTCTTTGTGAATATTTATCGTAGTGAAAATAATAATGATATGCAATTAATAATATAGTATGATGCAGCCCCAATACAGTTAAACCATTAGTCATGAATGAATACTGAAATGCAGAGGTAATAATATGATGGAAATAACATGATGTCGAAAAGAAACACCAAACAATGTACATACAATAATGAAATGCAGCTATTTGCCTCTTCCGCCGCTGTGCTAGATGATTGAAACTCTGAAATGGCGAAAATTTCAACGTGATATAATTAAATAGATTCGATCGCCCGGCAGCTCAGCAAAACAGCAATGGAAATTTAGGCAAACAAAAATGCGAAACAATTTTAATATAAGTATGATCATCGCCCAAAAAACTGAAACTTGATAAAACATTGAAAAAATAAATTTAAAAAATGAAAAGAAATTTGAATTTATCGACAACTCCTGTTTCCCGCTGGGCCCACGAACAACAGTGCAGTATTGTGTATCGGAAGAAACCTAACTCTAGTGACCAGCCCCGATCTCGTGTTCCCGATACTTTCAGTACGAGTTACCTTAACCCCAAGGTGAGCCCCGACCTGCCCGAAACATTTTTTGGTGCCGTGACCAGGATCGTGGGCTGCGCCCAACCGAGAAGTTCCCAATTCATCCAAGCTAGATCTGCGACGTAGCAGCCATCACGTTTTACGGAGACCACGCTTTGCATGCTGAAAGCGCCATTGTGCTTGTCAGACAATCAATCGTTCGGCATTGTTCAGATGTCCAGTGCATGTTGGATATCGCCATTGTTCCTGATTCACGTTGCTGCTAAATCAATTTAAAAGGCCTATTGAAATAGGTACTAGGTAATGTACCTGTCCAACACTCTTAAGCGCATACGTGGGTGCTTTTAGATGTTTTTTTTTTCGTTTGCATGATCCTACGCCATCGGTGCTGCTAGCGAACCATACCTACTAGACGATCACACCACCTATTATATTCGAACCGTCGAGCATCCCTGACGATAAGCCGATTTCCCGTCGACATACCAACCCGTAACAGTGTTCCACTTCCGCTTGGTGGCGGCCAGAGTTTCTGCTGCATTGCGGCGGCCGTTTTTGATACATCAACGAATCATCGAGTTCAACGTACACAGCCCTCTTTTCATACGATGCCGACGGAAAACAGTGTATCCAGCTTGCAGCAGCTGACCAACCGGAGGATTACACTATTGGCTCAACTGGGTCGTGCAGAACGCTTCGTGGCGGAATACGACGCCGGACGGGATGAGCTCGAGGTACCACTACGCCTGGAAAACCTGGACACGCTTTGGACATCGATTGAAGAAGTGCAAGTTTCGATTGAGGACCTACAGACCACCAGTGAGGGTAAAACCGCCAATCTCGATATTCGTGCTTCGTTTGAACCGAAGCTTTTCCGCATTAAAGCCAACCTGAAAGCCAAACTGCCTCCGCCAATTCCTTTACAAGCCAGTCACCCTCATGAAACCCCCTCTCGTCTACCTTCCACCTTGTCTAGTTTGAAGTTGCCTTCTATTTCGCTCCCAGAATTCGACAGTGATTACCGTCAGTGGCTAACTTTCCATGACACGTTTCAAGCCCTCGTTCACGACAACGAGGAGTTGCCCGTGATTCAAAAATTTCATTATTTGCGCGCTGCCCTTAAAGGAGAGGCAGCGCAACTCATCGAGACGACTGCAATCAGTGCTGCAAACTATCCATTGGCGTGGAATTCGTTAATTAGCCGTTATTCCAACGAATATCTACTAAAAAAAGCGACACCTGCAGGACCTAATGGAGGTTCCACGCATGAAGAAGGAGACGGCAGCGACATTACACTCAACCCTGGATGAATTTCAACGACACGTGAAGATCCTTCAGCAGTTGGGTGAGCCTACGAATTCATGGAGTACCTTGCTGGAGCATTTGCTATGCTCAAAACTTCACGATGACACCATTAAAGTTTGGGAAGATCATGCAGCATACGTCGACGATCAAAGCTACTCCTGTATGGTCGAATTTTTGGAAAAACGAGTTCGTGTACTTGAATCGATTTCGGCCAACCATCATGGCGTTCAACATACTTTCGCATCCCAGCCGAGTGGACCGCACTTCCGCAAACAACCGTTCGTCAAGATGTCATCCCACGCCGTAACAGAAACTACTTTCCCCAAGTGCTATGCCTGTGACAGCCACCATCTGCTTGTAAAATGTCCTCGCTTCATGGCTATGGCTGCTCTCGAGAGGCTACGTCTAGTGAATTTTGAACGCCTTTGTGTGAATAGCTTCCGGCGAGATCACTTTGCGCGTGATTGTTCATCGAATTACACATGTCGAGTTTGTAGAAGGCGCCACCATTCTCTTCTTCACACTGCATTCTCTAATGCGTCCAATTCATCAATCCAAGATTCCATTTCCACAGCAGGCCAAGGAATTTCCAACCGTACGCCGTCGTCAAACAACTCCTCATCCAACGACCAACGCCGAGTTCAATCTGCTTCTGCAATCACCAAACCTGATGATGTACAATGCGCCAATGTTGCTCGAGATCCTGTTCCTACTGTTTTCATGCTAACTGTTGTCCTTCGAATCGTGGATGTGTATGGCAAGGAGCATTATGTACGTGCTTTGCTTGACAGCGGATCCCAGCCAAATTTGATGACGGATCGTTTGGCTCAATTACTGCGACTAAAACGCCAAAAATCCAACGTTGAGGTTCAAGGTATTGGAGAAAAACCGGAATATGCCACTGAGTCCGTGACTACCGAAATACGCTCACGAAAGGGAGACTTTACACGCAACGTGTCATTTCTTATCCTACGGAAGATGACATCGAGTCTTCCTGCCAGTACTGTGTCAGTAGACCATTGGAAACTTCCCAAAGATATTTTCCTAGCTGATCCTGGCTTCAACTGTTCTAGTAATGTGGATCTGATACTGGGGTCGCAGCATTTCTTTGATTTCTTCCCCACATCCGCCAGAATCCAGTTGTCTAATTCTCTTCCGGTTCTTGTAGATAGCGAGTTTGGATGGATCGTCGCAGGTGGAGATCACTTAGTTCCCTTATCCAAGAATTCCGTGTCATGCAAGACTGTAACTGTTTCGATGTCATCACTCGAGGAAAGCATGGAGAGATTTTGGAAGACTGAGGAGATCAATATCAGACCTGCAGTTTCGATGGAAGAAAAATTTTGTGAGGACTACTACGCATCGACCGTTTCCCGAACCAATGAAGGAAGTTATGTGGTGCGCTACCCAAAGCGTGAAAACTTCGATGCCATGATCGGAGACTCCAAACAGACAGCTCTGCGGCGGTTCACTATGCTTGAAGGACGTTTTGCCAGCAAACCTGAGTTGAAGGTGGACTATGTGGACTTTATGGAGGAGTATGCATCCATGGAACACATGCGCCTTGTCCAAGAAGTCGAACTTTATAATATGCCAGCGTTCTACCTTCCACATCATTCCGTCATAAAAGTAGCCAGCACGACAACTAAAACACGTGTCGTGTTCGACGGATCCAGCAAGACAGCTTCTGGGTTCTCTTTAAATGATGCACTGTGTGTGGGACGAGTCATACAGGATGATCTCCTGACCTTGGTGATCAGGTTCCGCAAATTTCTCGTAGCAGTCATTGCGGACATCGCCAAGATGTACCGCCAGATACTAATCCATGTCGACGATGCCCAGCTCCAAAGAATCATCTGGCGACCTTGTTCTACCGACCTCTCTCTGTGTATGAACTTCAGACAGTCACATATGGCCTCGCCCCGTCATCGTTCCTGGCAACGCGCACTCTGCTGCAACTAGCAGCCGATGAAGGGAATTCCTATTCCCTCGGTGGGCCTGCATTACAAAAATCGTTCTACGTCGACGACTTTATAGGAGGAGCCGATTCCGTTCCAGAAGCCATCCAATTGCGCGTCGAATTGACAGAGCTTCTGGCGAAAGGAGGATTCCCCATTCGTAAATGGACATCGAACAAGCTGGAGGTTCTCGAAGGTTTAGAAGCAGATTGCATAGGACTTCAATCGAGTGTTCAGTTTGATTCAGGCGAAACTGTCAAGACCCTAGGCATCTGCTGGGAGCCAGAACGAGACCAATTCCGTTTCAATTATCACGTGAATCAAAATGTTCTTCGCACAACCAAGCGATCTATCCTATCAGCCATTGCTCAGTTATTTGACCCATTGGGTTTAGTAGCACCCATCGTCGTACGAGGAAAAATGTTGATGCAGGAGCTCTGGCTGACGTCATGTTCCTGGGATGATGAAATCCCAGATACTTTGAAGCAGAAGTGGGAATTGTATTACCATGAACTTCCGAATTTGTCCAGCTTTCGGATTGATCGCTACGCCTTCCTACCCAATTCAGAGATACAAATTCATACCTTTGCAGATGCATCAGAAGCTGCTTACGGGGCTTGCACCTACGCACGTTCCGTGGATTCAGAAGGCAATATTAGAACCCTACTGCTGGCTGCAAAAACTCGTGTGGCACCGCTTAAAAGGCTATCAATTCCAAAACTTGAACTGTGTGCCGCCGTAATCGCAGCTCAGCTGCATTGTCGAACCATCGAAGCCTTGGACGTGAAAACCACTGGATCTTTTCTCTGGTCTGATTCCACGGTGACGCTGCAATGGCTAAAATCCCCTTCTAGTACGTGGAAGACATTTGTGGCCAATAGAGTGTCAGAAATTCAGACAACTACGCATGGTATGCGATGGAATCATGTAGCGGGCTCCCAAAATCCCGCTGATTTCTTGGATAGCACACTCTGGAAAACAGGACCTGACTGGTTATCCCGTCCTGAAGTTGAATGGAGAATTTCGAAGCAGATCGTGTCGCCCGAAGCAGATAGTGAACGCAAACCATTGATTGCTGCCTTTTCCCGAGCTGAGCCGAAATACAACGTAATCTTCTCCCGATACTCCCAGTTTTCTCGCCTAACCCGTATAATGGCATACTGCATGCGATTCGCCAACAACGTCCGGTCAAAAATTAGAACACATCCTACCGCTTTTGCTGGTCCTAATTCAAGCCTGTCGCTATCTGTTGAGCAGCTTTCACACGCCAGAATCAAACTAGTCCGCCTCGCGCAAGCAGACGGTTTCCAAGAAGAGCTACGAGATCTTGAGCAAAATTGTCCACTGAAGAGGCAATCTTCTGTACGGCTTCTCAATCCATTTCTTGATCAACAAGGTGTCTTGAGGGTGGGAGGGCGACTTAGATTGGCAGAACGGTCTTACGAATCCAAACACCCAGCTTTATTACCCAGTTTCCATCCCCTCGCGAAACTCATAGCAACCAACTTCCATATTAAATTAATCCACGGTGGCGGCCGTTTAACACTGGCCGCAATGCGAGAAGAGTATTGGCCTATCCATGGACGACGACTGGTACGCAACGTCATTCGCAACTGCATCCAATGTACCCGAGCGAATCCCGTCCCGGTTCGTCAGCAGATCGGCCAACTTCCAGCAGCGAGAGTCAACCCGAGCAGACCCTTTACTGTGACTGGGGTTGATTACGCAGGACCTATCTATTTAAAAGCGATACACAAACGTGCATTGCCAACGAAAGCCTACATATCTGTCTTCGTGTGCTTTACCACAAAAGCAGTTCATCTGGAGCTGGTGAGTGACCTTTCGACACCAGCTTTCCTCACCGCTCTCCGCCGATTCGTCGCACGCCGTGGCCGTCCAACCCACATACATTCGGACAACGGCAAAAACTTCATCGGAGCAAAAAACGAGCTGCACCTGTTGTATCGCAGATTGGCTGATGAAAAGGAAGTCGATAAAATCCAGAGATTCTGCGCAGAAGAACATATCAACTGGCACCTGAACCCACCAAAAGCACCACACTTCGGCGGGCTCTGGGAAGCTGCCGTGAAGGTAGCGAAGTCGCAGTTATATCGCCAACTAGGGAAGTCACATCTGTCATTTGAAGATATGTCAACGGTTCTTGCTGAAATAGAAGCAGCTTTGAATTCCCGCCCACTCGTACCGATGACTGAGGATCCAGAGGACTGCAATGTCATCACACCTGCACATTTCCTCATCGGGACGAGTATGCATGCTCTACCCGATATCGACGTCAGCGACGTCAACATAACTCATCTGCATCACCATCAACGATTGCAGCATCTGTTCCAGCAGTTTTGGCATTAGTGGAGGAGAGAATATCTCCAGGAGCTCCAACGGGATACCACCAGATGTCAAGCCAACAACGAAATTCGTCCTGGTAGACTCGTTGTACTCATCGACGAGTTCCAACACCCCACACGTTGGCCTCTCGCCCGAATCGAAGCGGTCCACCCTGGAGCTGATGGTTTAGTACGTGTGGTCACCTTGCGTACATCCAAGGGCAACTTCACTCGACCTACAAGGAAAATTTGTCTACTGCCAACAGAAAGAGAGGGTGTAGAGAACCACGGTCAACCGACCGGCAACGATCACGACCGTTCACGTAGTACATAAGCTAAGAAATTAAATGAAATTTACTCTGAAATCTGTATTTAAGTTAAGCTAAAGTAATCAATTTGTTCTGATTTGAAATAAGTGAATTTCAAAGGTGGCGGCGATGTTTTGTGTCGGTATAATTTCCCTTATTGTTCAGAAACCGATACCACTTTGATAACGAGTGGAGACTTTCTCCATCTCCTACTCACCAACTCTTTGCTATCGATCAGTATTGAGTATCACTCGATGACCACTCACAGATCAGTTACACGCTAGCCACCGAACCATACAGACGCGTACGAAATAAACCGCATGTTAAAAACACATAGTGCAGTATTGTGTATCGGAAGAAACCTAACTCTAGTGACCAACCCCGATCTCGTGTTCCCGATACTTTCAGTACGAGTTACCTTAACCCCAAGGTGAGCCCCGACCTGCCCGAAACACCATCTTTTCAAATAAGAACCGTGAGTAAGGTGGGCTAAAACATACAACAACGCGTAAATGCGAAGCTAAAAATAGCTTAAAAAAACTGTGAAGGAACACTACAATACAAAATGACAATAACAATTAAATGCATAATGCCTGCATGTTGCAGACTGTGGTCCTGCTGGAATTGTAGACGGACCTGCATTATCATAGTCACAAGGAAAAAAAAACAATTCAAAACCACTATACAACATCTGGGTATTCCATAGATGATTTTACAGGGGTCGCGCTGCCTACATCGCGTTGGTGGAGCTGCCACCTACACAGATAAAAAGAAACATTGAATTTTCTGCGTTATCCAATGCACATAAAGGGAATGCTAGATTTGGCAGAAAATAATGGGATATTTTGTGTAAATTTAAGCCAGATAACGCCTGAATCAAGCCTGTTGTATGAAAGATTGCAACCATTGTTGTACGGCGCATCAAAAACTACCAAAAATTGCGTTGCTTACGCCTCCTTTGGCTTGGAACTAAACGAGGGGAAATTTTACGCGCTTGTTAAAATTAATATTTTTTCTGTGTATACTTGACGCGATACAGCGTTTCATTTTATTCTTAAACCTTATAAACTTTTCTGTAAGCAAACGGGCGCACCAACCCATAGAAAACTGCTCAGCAACCGGACCACAGTAGGAGCGAAGAATACAGAGATCACGCAGGAAGAAAGAAGAATTTAATTCCACTGGAGGTAGCAGCGGAGTGCAAGACGATCCATGATTTGTTAAACCAATACCCAAAATATGATTTGGACCAGGGGGATCTCAGACGTTGCGAATCAAAACAAACCCAAAAAAGGAGAAAGTTCCTCTCCCATGTGCGCATCAAAACAGAGTCACACAATGTATCGCTAGAATAACTATCACAAAGCCAGTGGTACATGAGCGCCTTCCAAAGGCCATTTTTGCCTGTTGAGGTGGCGGACTTGTCCGTGCCTCGATCTACCCCGCAGTGGGATGTTAGGCAAAAGATGACGTCTTTGGTCCTATTTCCAACCTGCCGTACACTGACGGAACCTTCAACACCTTCTCCTCAAATCCCTCATTCTAGCAAAAACATTAATGTCAAGAGTGCCTCATGGTGATGAGCGAACATCTCCTTCTACATCAGGATTCCTGTTTATTTCCTTGCGAAGCCAATTTCACTCTCCACTCGCTACATTCGACAATCAAAATAGCATTTTACATCCTTCGCGCTCCCAAACATGGCTAGCGGCATTTGCGTAAGCTAGACTTGGTGAGGACTCGAACCTGAACTTCAACGTCTTCCATCTTTTTGCAACTGGGTGTCTTTTATCAGTCATTCGATCTTAAATGCTTGTGAAGCGATTGCAGCCAATTACCTGTGTTTTTATAGAGCTAAACCTCATAAAAATTGCAAGAAAAAAAAAACACGGCACAAGCACAATAC
This sequence comes from Aedes japonicus, assembly GCA_034211315.2. Lineage (NCBI taxonomy): Eukaryota > Metazoa > Arthropoda > Insecta > Diptera > Culicidae > Aedes > Aedes japonicus. The sequence goes on along the minus strand of JASCZW010000166.1, from coordinate 301,462 downwards.
ACGAGCCACTAGTTAATAAATTATCAATTAAAACATATTAACAACAGATCTTCAATAAATCGACAAAACAAATAATCAGTCAAATCAGACTTTCGAATTGAACATCCGCGGAAAAAGTTACTTATATGTCAAATATCGTCTTAGCACGTCCCAAGGCATAGAAACCCTTTCTAGCATGAATCCATTCTGCAATACTGTCTTTATAATTGTCCTTTATTGTGTTGAGGAACTGGTGTTCAATTTCATCTGACTGAAATTAAATTGCTGCAATACTCAAATTGTGCCATCGAACAAAACAAGAATCTTATTTCATAGCAGGAAGAGAATGAGACCCGCTGCACTGCACTGTCAACTTTTCAATAAGCCTCAGAGTGTGCTACATTGACCATCGATAAATAGCCCTTAATTCCTAAATTGACACGGTACACATGCTCGGGACAGTTTGTCACACTTTTGCCAAAAAGATCTTCCCAACGATGAGCGCTCGCCGCAAAATAGTCACACATTTGGCACCAAAATGTCGAGCAACATTCCAAACTGCCTTCGGCGAATGACTCAACGATGACGATTTTCGTCTGTTTCCGAAATCCGACCAAAACGTGAGAGGAAACATTTTTCGCACGCTGCCTCAATACTCATAACCGACGCTGGCCGGAGCTCGCTCCATGCCCATTTATGGAGTTGCAGCGTAGTTTAGTCGAATCGGGTCGAATCACCCCGCGCGGTGCGTGCAGAAGCTAAAAATCCATGAAACTGGAACTAAAAATAACCGCTCCAAGACCAAGCAGCGCATGTGGTGTGTCGAGGAACGATCATACATACATGCCATGCCGGTTGTCCCGCCAGTGCGTGGAAATTTTCCCCGCTCCGATTATGAAAAGTTCTAATTTTGGCCGACGGATGCCACCGGGGTGAGGTAATTCATTCACACCCGCGCATATGCACGGCCCGATTCCACGGTGAGTTTTCGGTTGCTCAATTGTTGCCGGCAATTGTTTACTTGAGCGGACGGTTTCGTAATAACGACCGTGTTCAAAGATCAAGAATTGGTCCGATCCAGGGATGAGATCATAGCTTTTCTTTTTTTTTTTTTGGAAAGATGAGTTCGATTGGAGCGAGCGATTCTGTTGTTTCAGATTTATTCAGTTCTTAAATTATATCGTAACAAAAATAAGTTTCGGCATAGCTTTCCTTTGACACATCCACTGATGATCTTCTTCGGTTTCTTTTCCTTCGATTTAAAGCGAAAAACCCGTTTGGAAGTTTTATTTTTTTGTGGTGTTCTCGATTTTTTAATATCATTTTTTATTATTTTTTACAATAGCTTGGTTTAATAAATAATTTTTCTCTCATTTATCTTTTAATAATAATTAAAAAAAAACTAAATGAGTAAGTAATAAAAATAATAAAACTGACGATGATGTCGTATAAGTTAAAAAACCGTACAAAACTTAAACACGATGAAGATTTTGGTGGCTTCGCAGTTTCCTTTGCTTTTGTCGGTGTTGCTGTTGTTTGTCGGTGTAAAAATTGTTGATGTGTCGGTGTTGTCGTTTTCTTGTTGATGTTGATCAAATCGCTGTTGCTGCTGTTGATGTTGTTGTAGTTGTTGTAAGGATAGAATGGATGATAAATACAAGAAGTGGTAGTAGTAGTAGTAGTGGTAGAAGAAGTTCGTCGCGAACTGCTTAGAAGCACTTGCGGTGAACGATTCCGGGGCCGGATTCGTCGTATTCTTCCTTGGAGATCCACATCTGTTGGAAGGTAGACAGGGAAGCCAGGATGGATCCACCTGTTTTTCGTTGAGAAGGAAAGAGAGAAGTCGGTTAGATGAGATGAGCGTTTTGGGTTTGGGAGTGTTTGGGACTTACCGATCCAGACGGAGTATTTACGCTCTGGTGGGGCAATGATCTTGATCTTGATGGTAGATGGAGCCAGGGCGGTGATTTCCTTCTGCATACGATCAGCAATACCTGGGTACATGGTGGTACCACCGGACATGACAGTGTTGGCGTACAGGTCCTTACGGATGTCGACGTCGCACTTCATGATCGAGTTGTAGACGGTTTCGTGGATACCGCAGGATTCCATACCCAAGAAGGAAGGCTGGAACAGGGCTTCTGGGCAACGGAAACGTTCATTACCGATGGTGATGACCTGTCCGTCGGGAAGTTCATAGGACTTCTCCAGGGAGGTAGAGGCAGCAGCGGTGGCCATTTCCTGCTCAAAGTCCAGGGCGACGTAGCACAGCTTTTCCTTGATATCACGAACAATTTCACGTTCGGCAGTGGTGGTGAAAGAGTAGCCACGTTCAGTCAAGATCTTCATCAGGTAGTCAGTCAGATCGCGACCGGCCAAGTCCAGACGGAGGATGGCATGGGGCAGAGCATAACCTTCATAGATGGGGACAGTGTGGGAAACACCATCTCCGGAGTCGAGCACAATACCGGTGGTACGACCGGAAGCATACAGGGACAGCACAGCCTGGATGGCAACGTACATGGCGGGCGAGTTGAAGGTCTCAAACATGATCTGAGTCATCTTCTCACGGTTAGCCTTGGGGTTCAGGGGGGCTTCCGTCAACAGCACTGGGTGTTCCTCTGGGGCAACGCGCAGCTCATTGTAGAAGGTGTGGTGCCAGATCTTCTCCATATCATCCCAGTTGGTGATGATACCGTGCTCGATCGGGTACTTCAGGGTGAGAATACCACGCTTGCTCTGGGCCTCATCACCGACGTACGAGTCCTTCTGACCCATACCGACCATCACACCCTGGTGGCGGGGGCGACCGACAATCGAGGGGAAGACAGCACGTGGCGCGTCATCACCGGCGAAACCGGCCTTGCACATACCGGATCCTGCGGGAGAGAGATGGGGAAAACAGACCGTCAGTTGGTGGGAAAGGATTGTGGAATGCTCCATAGTGGGTAGGAAAATGACACAGTGGCAGCGTTGATGGAAAAGGGATGCCTCAACTTGACGGAGTCGGCTCCAAGTTGACGAGATACTTTTAGTTAGAGGTGGAAAAATGATCCAACGTTGAATAAATAGTCTACAAAAGTTGTGTGGAACAAAATTCTGACTTAAAAACCGGCTCATAAAATCGATTTTTATTGTTTTATCGATATTATTTTTAGTGCTGGAGATTTCCGACAAAAGATTAAGCGATCTCCGGTTGATCAAGACTAACATTTCTGGTTAAAATCACAATCAAACCAATATTAAATTTCCCGAATTTGCTGAATCAATTTGTCGGTTACTCGCGGTCTATTTTGAATCAGATCGCTTACATCAAAATGTCTAGAGTTTCGTCAGATCAAGATAAATTTTGCTTAATGTACGTTCAGCTTGGTATTTCTATGCCTTTTTGTCCACCAAATGAGGCTCAATCTTGACAACGGGAATGTACTTTCGGAACGGTTAAAACATCTCAAAGTAGTCCTGGTCATCTTAATTTTAGCCTACATCTGCTCCTCGATTTAGGATTTTCCAAAAAAATATTTCAAACTGCATATCTAATACATCCAATTCCATCTGATCTAAATAGATTCTATTGGATTCAATCTACTCTTCGGATTCATCACTAGCTTATTTCACCTGGAGTTTTCTGCAGATCATCATTGAAAAGTGTCAAGTTCAACGAGCTGACGTTGATTTACCCGTGTAGAGTTCATAATCATTAATGAAATAAACATTGGGCTGAGCTGCCAATTCGACACATATTGATAAAATTTAACAATGCAAAGTTGGAGGTAGCTTGAAGATACTTAATACTGAACATTACTTTTATTCAGCTTCAAAAACTCGTATTAAGCCTTAATTCAGCTTGGAAAATTCCAAGTGGTAATCAACAAGCGAAACACATTAAATATCAGCACGTGATTTAAGGACAGTTTCAATTAATACTTGATTTAAACTTCATGGAATCCTTTTGTTGAGAAATATCACCATCTTATGAAACATGGCCCTTTGTCAGTCCATTTGTACTGTATTCTTGTGCAGGATTCTGATAAGTTAGAACTCTTGATTGAATAAAAATCACCAGTGGAAAAAATGAAAGACCTCAAACTATTCAACCCAAGATCCAGTTGTTGATGGACATTAATGAAGTAAACACCAGGCTGAGGTGCAAATTCGATAAATATTATTAAAATTTTCATAAATTTCAACCAAGATGGAGACAGAGCTAACGAAAAAATTTGACGCTAAACATCAGCATGTTCAGCTGCTTTAAAAAACTTATTCAGCTTTTAAGCAGCTTTTATTCAGCTTGATAGAAAATTCTAATGCAAATCAACAAGTGAAACGCTTTGAGTTCGTGGTTGAAAGAATATTTATTTTAATCGACGATGTGATTTCTTGCATAAAAAATCTTTGAATCCTATTGTCGAGAAACATCAGCATCTTATGAAGCATGGCCTTTTGTCAGTCCATATTGAAAAAGAGCCAAGTTTAACAAGCTGATGAGCTGTGTTTCATGTGCCGATTTTAGATAAATTCGTGCTTTTGATTGTCTAAAAAATCGGCTCCCTGCACTTCACACTATTCAACCAAAAGTCTAGTAGCTGATGGGCATTAATGAAGCAAACATTAGGCTGAGGTACAATTTTGACAATTTTTCGGCAAAATCGAAAACAGAGCTAACGAAAAAAATTGATGCTTAGCATTAGCTTGTGTAGTTATACAAAAAGTCTTATTCAGCCTTTGATCAGCTTGAAAAGAAAATAGTTATAGGATTTGACAATTATCACCAGCTAATGGTATAGTCTTAATATTACTTCAATCAGTGATACGATTTTCCAATTAGAACTTCTTTGAATACTACACCTGTGAAACATCACCAACATATGAGACTTGGCCTCTTGTCAGTTCATATTCGAAAAGAGCCAAGTTTAACGAAATGATGAGCTGAATTTTATGTGCAGAATTCAGATAAATTCGTGCTCTTTATTGTAGGAAAAAACTGTTCAAAGCACTTCAAGCTATGCAACCAAAGATCAAGATGGTGATAGACATTAATGAAGCAAACATTAGACCGCGGTACAAATTCGACAAATATTTGTAAAATTTTCCTATATTTCAGTAGAACCAGACACAGAGCAAACGAAAAAAAATAAATGCCGTGTATAAACTTCTTAAGCTTAAAACAAAAGATTCTTATTCAGCCTTTATGCAGCTTGGAAATAAAATCCTCACGGAAATTAAAACGCAAAATGCTTCAAACATCAACTCATGAATACAGAATTCTCTAAATATTACTTCAACCAATGAGGCGAATTCTAATATTATCGTATATTTGAGCGAAGTTGGAGACAGAAACTCGAAAACGACATGGAATGCTTAATAGTAGTTTGTTCAGCTTCCATGCAATCCTAAATAATCCCTTATTCAGCTTGGTAGCATAAAGAGTTTTAAGAGTCCAATGCATTAAAAACACATCGAAGTGTTGCATAATCTCATGCTTGTGAAATTTACTTCTGCAGATGAACTTGCGATTAAAATTCATTAAATTTCTCATCAACTTGAATGAATTGTTGTCCTCTTCATGAGATGAACTTCAACCCTAGTAGCACACTTGTTGCAATTCGGTAGAGATAACATAAATATTACTTGCTAAGTCATAATCAAGTTACTACAACTAATAATGACCGTAGTATGCCACTTGGGAATAGTCAGACAAATTTTTGATGATTGAAGATCAAATGGCATTTTCAAAAATATAAATATTTTATTTTGGGAATTGGTAACATTTCAAATTGCTATAGACAACATCAGAAACTGAAGAATCGTAACAGATTTGTCTTCTAGCGAATGATTTCTAAATCCAATCGCTTATTTAACTACAGAAATAACTAACTAACAGGCACAAAGGAATAAGGTTTACTGAAAAAGTACCACTCAAAAAAGTTAAATAGTTTGGTTATTTGAACTAATAACTTTAAACTTACTACGAACTAATAACTTTAAATTTACAACTGAGTTAACTATGGTTTCATATTCATTAACTCAATAGTTCACAACTCAAACGGCAGTATGAAGTCATCATTTGTATTTTTTTAGCAATATCACTAGTTTGTAAAACTTCACCACACTTTTTGATGATTTGGATGATCATATACAAAATCGTATAAGATACCAGATATGCGTACACAGTGAAGATGGTATACGTGCAACCCTGCATTAAGCTTCTTGGAAAGTGATCGTATAGCACCTTCACTATGTACTGATATACTGCATCATATTCGACTTTGTGTAAAATACGCTTGAGCTTCACCAAACGATCTCCAATTTCATAGATCATAGATAGGTGAGACTAATCATTTTAATCGTCAAAACTTTTGAGTATTGCGATCTAGAAATTTACTCATCACTCATTTTTGAATACTCATCGTCAATTGATTAGAGTTGATGGTGATTATATTGATAACAATCACCATAGAGAGAGTCACTTTCATAAAGGATTCCATGTTGAGTCATTACTCAACTTGAAAATATTCTTTAAATTAAGCCAAGGGTGGAACAAAGCGTCAAATTTCAGCGTTCTGACCACACTTGTCTCATTATTCATTGAGATGTAACACGATGACAACTTAAACAAATTTCCGTTGTTCAATCTCTAACTTCCAATGGATCAATTTAGAGAATGCTCCAAGTTTCACGACCATCTCAAGCCACCTCATCATAACTCAATTCACTCAGCCAATAACCTCAAATCAGGCATCACTTGCTTAACTCATTCCAATCACTTTCAATTCGAGCTCCGAATTGGTCCCTCCTCGGGTCAATCTCGATTGATCACTCTAGATAATCCATAGGTCCTGGTCTGCGCTTCGATCATCCACATAACAATCACTGCCACTTCGAGCCACTCGGCCACTCGGCCAATCGCCACCTTTATCCAAGCAACCAATCAGCAATACGCACCGTTATCAACGACCAACGCAGCAACATCATCGTCACACATTTTGACTGGGGGTAGTTTATTGGCCTTTCACCGGAAGAGAAGGAGACAAAGTTTGAGGTAACGCGTTGTACGGTCCGTTCACCACGAGTTCTACACTTGAGACTGTAACGGTTCGGACGGATGCAGGACACTTTTATACCTTCGGCGGTGGCGGTGGCCTCGCCGAGATCGTGCCGACGGATCACCGCCCATCTCTGTGTTGGTGCATACGAAAAGCCGACCCCCGTTCCCACCTCCTTCCACCTCTCGCACCTCACCAAAACAAATTATGAATTTCCACCGCCAGCAGCAGAAAACTCCACACTTGGTGCTGCTGTTGTCTTAAGACAGACTTTTTTTAAAAATAGACCACGTAATTTTCCCCCTCTCCCCGCCCAACCAACCAACCGTCATCTACAGCGCCGCCGACGACGCCGACGAAAACGCACCACCAGCAGCATCATCAAACACCTTCAAATCTTGCTGCGTACGCCCCTGGGCCGCCGTCATCCATCCCTGCCGGATTCCACACTCCGGCTCGGTCTCCGACCAGCTCCCGTTCGTCATGAGTCAGACCGTATATGGATGCGAGGGAGAGCAAATCCACTTTTTTTTCCACAACCATCGCTGTGGAAAATCGCTTTCCCTTCTCTGCCCCGTCTTCGTCAGAACCGAAGATCGCCATCCTTCCGACGAGCCGAAGATCTGATTATGCGCGCCCGAGTACCCATACATTCGCACGGGTCGTGTTGCTGACTGATGCTGGCGCATCCTGTCCTCAGTGGGGACAAAAAAAAAACGTAGTTGTTACGAACGATCACTGGCAAACGAGCAAGAGAAAAGAGCGCAGACCGCCGAGAAAACTCGGGTGCATGTTTTCCTCCAAACGTTACGAGTCGATTGCGAGTGCGGGGGTGTTTGTCTGTGCGATCGCAATGTGATGATCGGCATTCGGAAGGAAGGTGGTCAGATTCAGATAATTTCAAGTCGGTGTTAATTAGTTTTCTTTTTTGGTTGAAGTTGAGACCATTGAGGGAAAATCGAAACCCCACTCGGGGAAGTGATCCATCGATTGGCATGGGGAGAAGAGTTTATCAATGTTCCCGATCGTAAATCTTCTGAACCATAGCTGGTAAGATAGTGACGAATTTTACGAGCTCGTTAAAGTCCGCTGAGGAATTTGAGTGAGCGTCGCTTTGAGTCCGGTGTAAGCCCTTCCGCCTAGTGGCCAGATTCAATGCAATGAAAAGCAGACCAGTGGTCAATGGTACTATAACGAAGCATCGTTAGGTGTTATAATTTGTTTGCTATAAGCTATGATTTACCATTGACGTGTAGATCGAATTTCAAATAGCCATGAATGCTACTGAATACATTTTTAACGGTTTCGGAACAGTTAGGTTTTTTGTGTTTTTCTTTCTTCACAAGCAAACAAGCATTTCACGGTTGGAGAGGTAAAATAATCATTATCATGATCCTTGAATGCATCTCAACATTTCTTCAATATTGTTTACAAGACTCTTTGACTTAGAAATTACATTGCATTGACGTTAGCACACCTTGGTGATTGAGCTACGATGAAGAATACATAAGTCGTTGGAGACATTGCAGATACTGGTATGTTACTCCACGACAAAACACCTGCATCACTTACTTGACCACTTTTATGCAATCCTTCCTATCCTATTTGGTATCTACGTTAAGAAGAAGCTGGGAAACCACATTGCCTTATAGCCTTTTGTTTGGTGTTTGCTCGTTGGGCGCAGCTAGTATAAGAAAGGTGGATGATGCTCTCTGTTATCACCAAATTGAGCCACGCGACGCAGAAATCACCGAGACGGTTTATCGAGGCACTAAAGCGCATACATTCTGCTGATAAAGAAGGTAAACCTGGAGATACTGACGAGGAACTTTGGCTTGGCGACATCGACATATACTAGAAGTAAGCTAAATTCTTTGTCATTTCATTTCATTTTCATTTTGCAGCATTTGGTGGGGCAATAGAGTGCAAATCAGTCCAATGCCGATGATGAAGGAGGGGTAATGGCGAACTAGTCTATTCAGACCACATGAACTCCATGGGGAGGAACAAGGATAGGTTATGGTTGGTGGTTAAGGTAGGGTGTTTTGGACCGGTTAAAATTGCTACAAAAAGAAAATCATAAGTCGAGCACTTGACACTGAAGACATTGAAGAAGTCTGTACGTCGCAGACGAAATAGGCCTATCTGTGAGAATATAAGCTTTCTCCAGTGGAATTTAAAGGAATATAGTCGCGTTTACTAGTGATTATTTGGAAAAAGTGTTTCAATGTTTTATTTAAAATTTTACAAAGTGATCAATCATTCTACTAACAAACTCAATATTTTTTTTTAAATAGTGATGAAATAGTAAAAAAAAAATTATAATAATAATACAAAAAATAGAGGTGAATGTGATCAGAAAATCGTTAATTTGCAATTCTGCATAACAATGACATACGGCAAATCCCGAAAAGATATAGAGACCCATTCCCTTTTGTTCGTATCAATGTGACCAGACCATTTGAGATGCCACTGTAAATTTCATTTTGTTTTTACGCTGCTAGTTGCTATATCAAAGTAACATTTCTCTATGATTTGCTATAATTTAAAAGTTGGCTGTCATATACCGCACATACTTAAATAATGATTTATGAACAATGAAAGAATTGCCACGCCAATGAAAACTGCACCTCCTGTCGTGTCCCTTAACTACTTGATGTCAGGCGTCTAACAAACTGTTTCTAGCCTCGTCTAAGCGTAAATTGCGGCAAGTCCCGCCGGTAGCACACCTCTTTTGTTCTGAACAAACACACCTTTGACAAACCCCAGTGATACGATACTCTGAGTTCCTAAACGGTCCCTCCACATCCCACATAACCACAATACTTATGGACACGGTCTAGAATTCTATGACACAGCTGCATAGGAAATTCTATGACACAGTTCAAACTTTCACCTCAAATTGAATATTAAATATTTCCAAAATTGAATCAATCTAACTATGATTAAATTTTTAGTGATTTGCGGCCCAACCTCCGATATCACACTCAACTTTAGTGCCTGTATACATGCGTGCTACGACGCGGCTATTTTATTGAGAGAGGAGCGAGTATGATATTATCACTAATTTGTGTGGCTGGACTTTTGGCTCTCTCATGAATGGTTCATTTGAGTAGAAGGTCATGCAATAACATGACCTAGCGACATCTATCATAAATCAGCTATCTCCATGAATCTCCATGAATCGTTAACATGAGATTAGGCCCTCCCACCAGCGTCCAGGTACAAAATCCAGCCATGGAGAGGGAGAAGTAAGCTAAATTCTTTGTTAAGCAAAAGTGGAAATCAACCTTCAATTTATATACTTATAACATTTGGCTTGAATGCCCTCAAAGATCACATTGAGGGCATTCAAGCCAAATGTAATAAATATATAAAATGTTTATATCCTCTAATAAACAGAAAATCAACTTTGTCTACTAATATTTAAACAAATTTTTAGACCAGCCATGCTACCAGGAAAAAACACTTCAAAGGATTCAGAAAAAAGTTCTGGAGATGATTTTGAAGCTGACTTCTTGGTACAGTACTAACCTTAAAGTACATAGAATTTCAAATGTTGAGACTTTAGAGCAAATGTCCAACAAAATAATTAATAATTTCAGACAAAAATCGTTGCAATCTTCTTTTGCAATGATTTATTACCTTTATGCTTGGTTAAAATTAATGTTAGTTTGTTTTTAGTTTTAAGAAAATTATTGACTGACACGCAGGCATTAAAACCTCTTTAAAATACTGAACTGCTAAGAACTGAACAATGTTACTAAAATTAGGTATATATTTTAACAGCTAAGGTTGATACATAACGGTAGTAGTTGGAGCACCTAGATTAACATGAAATGTAATTATTGATAAATTTGGAACAAATAAAGTGTTAAAAAAAATAATAAAAAATAAATAAAAGAATAAAAAAACCTTCAATCGACTAGTTAGTTTTTATTAAAAAAACAAAAACCGAACTTGGTCCCAGAATAATAACTGATGCCCAAATAGAGACTTTTCAGTAAGAGTATAAGCTCCGTTGACTAACACTGAGTAAAGCCACCTTCGGCTGCCTGCAAGGAAAATTCTACACCCGGACCCAGAGTCATCATCATCTCGAGTAAGAGATTTTTAGAGTCGAGGCACGACAAGTTGCAGTAAAAGAAACCATCTACCCCGGAGAAAAAAAAGGTCTATTCAGGACTTATTAACCTTCCTCATGCATTAGGAAAAAGTTACATATGGTGCATTCAGGGTCAAAAAAGACCCAAGACTTTGCTTCGCTCCCAAATATTTATTTTTGAACCGATTTTTGATATCTTGGTGTCAAATGAAAGGTATACATTCTCAGAACGCCATGCTGACCTGTTTTGTTTTTTGATTGGCCAGTCTGGGCACATAGGTACCCAGAACCGGTAGCGGTATGCATCCGAAGTTGACCATTTTGAAACCTCAAGTATTTCGACGGTTCAAAAGTCACGATTTTGAACACCGATCTTCAAAAACATCATGCCATAGATCAACCGGAGTATTTGGCCATATCCGGATACTCTGATACCGGTTCCGTTTGTGTCCAAAGTGGACAATTTTGAAAACTCAACTATTTTTACCGTTCGACGGTTCAAAATTCATGGTTTTGAATACTGATACCCAAAACATCATAACATAGATCAATCAGGATATTTGGTCACATCTGGATACTCTGGAACCGAATCCGGTAGGGCCCAAAGAGGACAATTTTGAACCCCAAGTATTTGTACCGTTCGACGGTTCAAAATTTATGGTTTTGAATACTGATAGCCGAAAACATCGTGCCAATGACCTACCAGCGAATTTGGCCACATCCGGATACTCTGGAACCGTTTCCGGTTGGGTCCAAAGAGGACAATTTTGAAACCTCAAGTAGTTGTACCGTTCGACGGCTCAAAATTCATGATTTTGAATACTGATATCCAAAAACATCATGCCATAGCTCAACCGGAGTATTTAGCGACATCCGAATACTCTGGTACCGGTTCTGGTAGGGTCCAAAGTGGACAATTTTAAAAACTCAACTGTTCCACTATGATGATGATGATGATGAGATACTACCATCTATTGTAGCAAGGTAGCTTTCCTTAGCAGTGGAATTATCTGAAAAACGATTTGATCAGGATTCTACTGTTGTTTGTGATCTTCAAGCTCCTGTATGAAGGGCCAAAAACGTTTGGGAGGGCCCGTAAGCAGAGACACTTACGCGAATCCCGCGAATATAGGGTAGAGAATCTCCTTCCAAAAGCAAGTTCACAGCTACAGCATTAGAGTCGAGCCCTCGATTGACAGAATAAACCCAATAGATGGGGTCGAAGAGCCCGCCCTCGTTCTGCAAACGCAAATAGGAAGGAGGCAGTCCCATGCTCCCTATCCAAATCGTTTCACTTGGGTGCCCTGATGGTCCCTCTCTTTTCCCGTTGTATGTATTATGTCAATATGATGATATTCAGTATATTTTGTAATGTTCATTTGATTGCTTACCTTGTGTTAGAAAATTTGTCTGAAAGCAAAATTGGTTAGGGTTTATACCGTTCTTTATTGCTCTGTGTTGTCTCGATGTTACTGCATTTGAAGAGTTGACTATGGGATGACAATATGATATTGCTCGTGGTCATAGGATAGGGAAGAGAATAGAAAGGAAAAGGGATTAGTAATTGGTAACACGCTATGCGCATGTCAGATTTTCATGGTGATATTCTCACAACGGCCGTACAGAATGGTTCGACGGATGCATATGAGAGATCATTCCCGTTGAGTTTTCGCTCGTTTACTCAATTCCATCATGTTTGGTTATAGAATACAAGAAAGGTTTTACAACGTGCTTCATTTGTGCATAACAGGGCAATAATCCCCCATCGCATCTTTAAGTGATCATTACAAGCTGTCCATTTGGTTCAGGCACTTTTGAACGTTGATGGGGCAGCCGATTCACATATGAAATCTGCCGCGACCGACTCGACAGAACGCGCCCATACCCCTTTCTGAACCGAAGGGCAGGGTATTAAGGCGCTGTTCCACTAAACACATAAACTCCCTGCCGTTTATGAATATTGAAACAAAAATCAAAAAAAAAAAAAAATTAGTTAAAACCGCGCTGCTAGCAGCTAGTGCGAAATCGTTTTAACACTACTAATTAAGAGAAGTATTTCTTGCTGAAATAAGCCGAACATAAAATTTTTAATGTTCCATGACCCTTTGGATGAATTTTTGCACATGGTTTTGGTATGGAAAATAATATTTTTCCAATTGGTCAAAAATGTTTTGACCAAACATTAATTTTTCAAAAGAGCGCATGGAAATTATAGCCTCATCTACCTGAACAGCTGTCTTTACTTTCCCAGCCGATGCGATGTTTGAGTCTTTGGGCGCTTTGGACGGCTTTCTCCATCTTCACGCCACTTAACAGACTGCCGATTTGATTCCTGGGTGAGGTGATGAATCCATGTTTCATCTATTGTGATGTATGTATCAACGCAAAAACTCCTTCTTATTTCGCGTGAACATCTACAAACAGCTCTTTGAATCATCGACTCGTTTTTGTTTTGCTCTGGTGTAAACAAACGCGGAACCCATTTGGAAAACAGCTTTTTTATACCCAAATTTTTGTGTTTGATAGTGTAAACACTACCTTTTGATACCTTCAGAGTGTCAGCTATCTCTTGCAACTTCACTTTGCAATTGCCCATGATGATTTTCAGGGGTTTTTTTTTCAATATTTACCGGAATAACTGCCTCATTTGGCCGATCAGGGCGTTCAGCATCATCGTTGTCCGTACGACCACGATTGAAATTGGCAAACCATCGTTGTATTTTTGTTTTCGATGGGGCACAGTCCGGATAACATTTTTTTTCCCCTGGGCACTGGCAAAACCTTGAGGTAGTTTAACTTCAATTACCAGGTCCCAGGGCTGGTCTGGTTCTTTACCATTTTGGAAAGAAGCTCACTAGTGTTGCCAAATCAGTGGAAATGTAGCCCAAAAGTGCTTCTGATATTCCTCTAGTAATTCTTACCGATAAATATTATAGTTCTGAGATGGCAAGTACAGTATTTGCAATTAGAAGAAATGCTGCATTTGATCATATAGAATGAGTTGAAATAGTTTCAAATCAGATCAAAACAAACCAGCACACTTTTGGAAAGCATTACCATAATTCATCTCATGATCCATTCTTCATATTAATCGGAAATGTAGGTTTGATGTATTAATCAATTGATTCCTTTTGTGGCTTGCTTTCGACAACAATTTAAAAAAAATTAAAATAACAATGAATAAAAGTACGAAATCAGAAATGAGATGAAAATGGGAATAGTAACCCTAGATGCTATACTTTTATCGAAATCTTTTAGCGTGAAGCGATTTTGCTTATTTAATTTTAGGAACATTCTAGTTTTGAAGACAATGGATTCCGGTTAAATATTGTTAGCGGTGTGAGTGATCGAGTGAGTACAGAAAAAACAATAAATCTCTCAGTGGAAGATTCGAAAAAAGATAATAAAAGTGGAACAAAAGGAGCAGGATAAGCAAGGAAACATCAAACATTACTGGTGAGATCTAAGCAATTATAAATATATACGAAATACATACTACTAAATACGTGCCATGATCGTAACAGAACGTGTTGCGATAATGGAAGTGAAAATATACTACAAATATCCAATTGATATAAGTATTGTGTTAATGCGGGGCTTGTTGTAAGTGAAAGTGACCTCGGCATGGACGTGAGTGACCAGGCATTCTGAAATGGGTCGCTGGATTTCAACAGAGCTATCACCTTTCAACACCCGGGTTAAAAATGTTAACAGTTTGTGATTAGAATAAAAGCATGATAGCTGCAGACATTTTTCTTCCATAAAAGCACTGCCGGGCAGTGAGAGGTGAATTGCACACACACACACTCACACACACACATACACACACACACACACACACACACACACACACACACACACACACACACACACACACACACACAAACACACAAACACACACACACACACATACACACACACACAAACACACACACACACACACAGCCCGGATTACATTTTTCAAGCCAAATTTGAGCTTGAACGGTGTTTTTTCTCATCAAAAAGCAATGATTTGACAGTAATATTTTTAAGGTTGTTACTTTCGAAATATCTTATGGGTATTTTATTCGTGGCACCATCGGGTAGTTAGGCCTGGGACTTATTGACCGATGCATTACATTGGTAGCCTTTGTGCCATGAAAAAATAACGGAAGAGGCCATTGTTCACGTTTGTCAGCCAGGCCCTCATGAAAAATCTTAATCTTCGAAACCAGAAATAAACCGTGAAAAAAAATGAGTGCACTTACAATCAAAATCCATGGAACTCCCAGTGATGGATTGCTAAAATGTTGGAAATACAACTGTGTCTCACGAGATAACAACCTTCAAGAAGAATCTGACTGCTCAAAGGAAGGAAGGGAAATCGTAAAAGTGCACCAATGTACAGTAAAATGGCCAGGAAAGTGATGCAATATCCACTATGGGAGCTACAACTATTCTAGCTAAAAAACATTAAAAAGTACTTAGCTGAACTCCATTCAGTCCCGTATCCATTCCATAAAGCAACGCAGCAATACCCATCGCCAACAGCTGAATACTGCACGGCAAACGTTTACACACATTTTCTCCATAATTGATAGTTTCACAACATGACAGCACACACAAAATCACCATTAATTAAATCGATCTTATTTAATATAACATACTAGAAACAACCGTGAAAATGACAGCGAGAAAAAAAACACGTCCAGTCAAAGCCAAAGCCTACTCTTCTCTCCTGTGGTTCCTCCTTTTCTTTTTGTAAATATACTAACTAAAGTTCAGTAAGAAATATAATTAGATAAAACCACACACCATAAGTAATTAGTGCGTATCGTCTAAACACTACTAATTCAAAGGGACATCAGTCAAAATAACCCGAATGAATCCACCGATGGTGAGACTGAACCTTTACACTTCACCAGGATTACGAACTCAAATATGGGAAATATGGTACTGGATACTTATTGGTACGGTATGGTATGGCACTAGAAGCTTATGAAATGCACTGCTAGCAAACCCTGAACAAAGGATGTCTCACATGAATTTTAGCAACTTGATTCGTTTTAATTCGCAGCAAATCAAAATGCATCAGCTTGACAGAAAATGCGAAGGTGCTGCATTTAGCAGCATATATCTTTGCTTTCCTGCAACTCATATGTTAAAACCCCGGTCAAAACATATTTGTCTTGATTGATTCCCCCAAAACCTCATAAAGACTTAAATTTGCCTAGTTAGCCCACCCTGGCAGAGGTTCTGAGAGATATATTTTATACAGAGTGTACGGAATCAAATTGCGACACACACAATCGGCAAAATTCGCCCGTTCAACCAATCATCTTCTAGCTTTCAATGAGTAAAATAAAACATGTTATGAAAATTTTCCCTGGTTTGTTTTATTCAATTTCAATTTGAACCTTCTTTACACTACTCATAAGGTCCTGTACAATCAATTTTTTCCTCATATCTTCCTCCGATTTCCTCCCTTAGGATGCTTTCAAAGTACCTGCTTAATGACCCAGTACTTTTCTAATTATAGCGCAGTTCCGGTGCGTTCGGAAGGTTGAGATGCTTCGGCACGGAATTGACCTCCTTAGCCGTGTACCACTCCAAAACCTCTTTCGAGTAATGGCACGTGGCTTAATCCGGCCAGAAAATCGTAGGGCCATTGTGTGATCTCAGAAGTGGAAATAGACGCTTTAGGAGGCATTCTTTTAGGTACACCTGCTCATTGACCGTTCCAATTCTCACGAATGGGGTGCGAATGGGTCCAAATTATTATTTTTTCATTTTATCATCCACATTGCCTCGTGGTTTCGTGAACATCTGGGTGTAGAGCTTCAGTGCACGTTTTACCTACCGTTTTCTGCCGTTCATCCGTTTGGCGCCTTTTGGGCTTTGTATGTGTGTAGTTCTCGTTTTTTTCGCATCTTGCATGATTGTTTTAGTTAGGTTGAGTTTCTTCACCAAATCTCGAACTGAACTGTTCGGATTCCTCTTGAAAGCTTAAGCTACCCGCTTGTGATCCTTAACACTATACGAAGAACTTTTTTGGCAACTTTTTCTTTCCAATCGATGGTCAAATGTTCGTGGTACCGAGTTGAAACACGAGACACCTTAGAATGTAGCATTCCCAGCTTCCTGCTGATGGCACGATGGGAAATATCCGGATTTACGAGGTTCGTGTGTAAAATTTCTTTGCGACGCTGCTGTTCTTCCGACTCCATCTTCGCAACGATGGAACATCTGCTAGTGAAACTTACACAGCGTAAACATATACACATTAGGTTCTCGCCGAGCGATCTCACCAACACTAGCGCGCGGCTTTACACGTCTAGGATCGATTTGTTTATTGTTTTCAACCACGAGATCAACTGTCAAAAAGTTCAAGTTGACAACGGTTTGTTTTTTATTTTCAACCAGCAAAGCGAATGTATTTGTGAAACTGCTTACTAATACTAACGGCGGCAGAGAAGTCTATTGATCTTATTCCACCCAAAACTTCAATACAAAATACCCAATGGGTAAAAAATTACAGTCATTTAAAAGTGGTAAAATTTGATTCCTTACAACGCTTAGGCAGTTCTAGATTGGATTAAATTAAAAAGCTTCGACTATGACCGAATTCATTTGAAAACCATAGTTTACCTACAAAAAATGCAACATAGATCATGATATATGGAAATTATAAACTTATATGCTAGAGCGGTTGAAGACATTGATTTAACTTGAGCCATTATTGAAAATGCTGTTTTGCATTCATAGAAGCATTTATAAATAAATGAAGTTTTGATATGGCATTTATGAACATAATGCTGAGGATTTGGTTTTGCTATAATCATGATCGTTCAGCTATCAAACAGCTTACATAGCTACCATTGCCAGAAAAGAGTTTTGACAGTTCAAGCGATATCAAAAGTTAGTGCCCTGGAAGAAAGTTTATACCTATGAAGGAATACGGTCAAGCAATGCCGTATAAAATAGTACTGACAATCGAACGATGCGAAATATACCACACGACAATTCCATCTAGAGGGAAGAAAAATGGAATCCTTCATCGGCCAAAGGAAAATGCACTGGCGAAAAAGAATTCAAGACTCGTGCTAGAAGGAGAAATAGATCGGATGCAATCCGATTCTGATTTCTGATAGATGGCTTTGAAATATCTGAACAAACTTTCACAATACTGGATTTGAGACCATGATGCCAGTATTGTCCTTCTGCAATGCTTTGGATTGAAATACATTCAATGGAGTTTTCACAAGAGTTCGAGGATCTCGAGGTCGCCCATTAGAAAGAATAAATGTTATGAATGCTCAATAATTCTTTCAGCGCGTTGTGTTCGATATTAAAAGTAACAGCCCAAATTCGAAGAGCGCAAAGTAAACGGATGTTTTTCAACATGTCATTTTCTTCATTAAACAAAATCATGTTCTTATTCTTCAAAGCCGCTTGGACACCCTTCAAGAATTATGTTCATGACCATTCTGGTTACCAAACTTGTCACGAATCATCGTGGTCCGTAACCAACTTTTCCAAAGGAATAGCTTCTCCGACAACATTATATTCAAACCATCCAACAGGCCCGACCGGCTCAACTGGCTGTGGAACAGTGCGGTCATTATCAACTGACTGATGTAGTGTTTTTTTCAAAGACCCTAATTTGATGGGTAGTTGGCACACACTATTAAGAATGTTCAAAAAATTTTGCTTTATTTTTCACTTAAACGTGTCACTAGTTTTCACTTTTCATAGTTTGTTGCTATGCGTAGCCATCTTTGTTTTATTTTAATATGATAACAATGGTATCTCATCATACACTAGTTTAAAATACTGCAATATATGTTTTAGGAGCTATTATTGAAAAACTGAAAGGGAATAGAGTTCCTTGTCAATAATTTTTAAAAGCTAAACTGCCTTTGACTTCACTTTCCTGTTAGAAACAAGCCCAAAGTAAAATAATTAACTATACATCTTTCGAATGATTGAAAACTGCTTTTATACAAAATAGCATGAACAGTCACCGCCAAAATAAAGTGCCCACTTCTCATGCACACGCTTCATTTCTGAAGTCATTGAAAAACTCATTATATCGTATTCATATATTTTTCCAAGCATGATAATATTATTATTTTTAAGATGCATGTGTATTTTTGCAATGGATAATGCAATGGACACATTTTTGCAAAATTATTTTTTGAACCATACGTGGTGTAAATTTGATGTGTCATAATAAAGTGCGCAATTGAAAATATATTGCATATGTGTATGTAATTTTTACATCCAAACGCCCCTCGTATTCAACTTTTTTGACGTTTCCAAGTGCTTGTTGATCTTCTTACGGATTTCAGTTGTCGGTCAGAAAGATTCAGTGCGAGTTATCTAAATAACCATGGATAATACGGTGGCAAGCAAAACTATTCCCTTGCAGATCCGAAAATGTGTAATTTGTGACATCGAGAAAGGTGAATCGCATCGCAAGATTGGTGAAAAGTATGGATACAGCAAAGCAGCGGTTACCAAACTATTCGCAAAGTTTAAAACCTATGGTTCAGTAGCTGACCGCCCAGTAAGGGGAAGGAAACGTAGAACAAATTACCGAACAGATGCGAGAATCATTCGAGAAATTAAGAAAAATCCGAAGGTTACCTTCAGGGAGTGGAGTCAAGGAAGGAAGGAAGTGATTCAACAACCGATCTCGGACAGTACTCTACGCAGAAGGATCGCTGAACACGGTATGAAGAGCAGGTTTTGTAGAAGTTGCCTTTATTAGCAAAGTCAACAAAGCGAAACGACTCATATTTGCTCGGGAACATGCTGATAAACCTTTAGAATATTGGAAGACTGTTTTATGAGCTGATGAGTCCAAATTTGAGTTGTTATACAGCAAAAACCGAGCTCGTGTATGGCGTAGACCTGGAGAGGCGCTTCATGATCGACATATCCAGGGCACAGTTAAGCATGGTGGAGGGAACGTGATGGTGTGGGGGTGTTTTTCTTGGGCGGGTGTTGGTGCTTTGATAAAAATCGATGGTATTATGACAGCAGATTCCTACATCGACATATTGCGTGAGAATTTGGAGGTTTCGTTGGTTAAAACTGGACTGGAAAACAAATTTGTGTTCCAGCAAGATAATGACCCAAAACATACCGCGAAGAAGTCAAAGGCATTCTTCCGTTCCTGCCGTATTAAACCTATGGAATGGCCCCCACAGAGTCCAGATCTGAACCCAATAGAGAATCTGTGGGCCATCTTGGATTCACGAGTTGATAAGACAGGAGTTACCAACAAACATAACTATTTTCAAGCTCTTGAGAACGCCTGGGAAGATCTTGACCCACAACACCTGAAGAATCTGGTGGAGAGTATGCCGAAACGTTTGCAAAAACTGTTGAAGGCCAGGGGAGGACACATCAACTACTGATCACTCAACAGACTGGATCTACAACTTGTTTTTTTAAAGAAAATAAGAAGTGGGCACTTTATTTTGACATGCATAATTTCTACTATAGTTTGATCTTTCTTGAAGAAAAAAATGAATTTGCAGGACAAGTGTTTTTTTATGTACCAGACAAGAAAAGAACATAATAAATATGCCATCAAAACAACAAAACTTAGAATCTTTCACTTATTTTACAGTTTGCTGCACAAAAAGGAGAAACTGGGGTAGGTGGGCACTTTTTTCTGGCGGTGACTGTATATTGCACTTATCAATAAGAATAAAAGCTAAAGTAGTAAGATTGTTACTTAGGATGTATATGCCTCAATGAGAGCCCAAAATGTCTCGATTGATCGGGTTCGAGGACAGTTCGGAGGACTAATAAGTTTTGGCATTTATTGGTGAACTCGACATTCTTACGACATGCCCAGTCAACCGATTTTTGTTGTGTGGACGAAGAGAGGCTCTCCCAGCAACTGATACAATTCGTAATTAATTTGCCACCTCCACGTTCCGTCTTCCATATGCACTCCACCGTAGATCGTATGCAACACCTTCCGTTCAAAGATACCAAGGCGCGTTGGTCCTCCACGAGCATTGTCCATGTTTCGTGGTCAGAAAAGGCTACCGTTCTAATTAATGTCTTGTAGATGGTCAACTTTGTAGTTCGACGACCTTTTTTCGACCTAAGTTTCATTTGAAGTCCATATTAGGCACGATTTACAGCCATAATTCGCCTTTGTATCACTCTGCTGGTGTAGTTATTGTCGGTCACCAATGAGCCCAGATACACGAGTTCGCCTATCTCCCCGATTTGAACATAGTTCAAGATTACGTGATTATCGAACGCTGCTTTCAGGTCAGTGTAAACTACATCAACTTGTGCCTTATCCTCCAAACTGTGGCTTTTTGTAGCGTCAAGTTTTGAATCATAAAGAATTTCTAGCAAAGACATCTTTCAGTTGGTTTTGCTGTTCTGGTCTCCTTCTATGAGATGAAAGGAATTCAAATAAGAAAAAAGAAATAAAGATTTTTTTTTGCGAACCGTAATGATTCCTAGAACCAATAGTCGTTGCTAGCTAAATTGCTAAATTAGATCCGTGAAAGCCATTCATCAAAAAATACTGTTTCATTTCAAACAAATCCTATCTCTTCAAGCCAATTTGGAGTATCCCAGAATAACAAGTGTGAATAAGTTTTCCTTTAACTAACGACTGACTTGAATGATTTCCAATTTGACATGAAATGAAAAACAAAATATTACCGTTTTCCAAATGTTTAGTAAAATTAAAAAAGTGGCTTGACATATTCGTAACAGATTCAACATATAAAATTAGCGTAGAAGATATCATTCGTATAAATCATCACGCAAAATATCCCGAACATCAAGAATGTCCTGCCTCGCCCACCTGAAAATTTCCAATAATAGCACAGCTCTGATCCGTTGCAGAATGGTGCTGTGCCCAAAAACAGTCACGATCGGACACCTTTCAGAAGCTATTCACACCTTTGATTTGAATGTGCCCCTCAAAGAGAGGGTGATCCACTTTCTTATTGGACCATGCATACGAAGCAGTTCGGGGTAATTCAGCCTCACAAATACACTGAACTGAGCCGGACGATGAAGTAACCATCTCATCGAACCAAAAATGCACTCAATCTCCCCGGCTCAGCGGCGAGCGGACTCGTGCTAAAGAACTCTCCCCGCGGTGATGTGATTCCACTCGCTGCCACCGCCCCGGGAGGAAAATATTCGTGTTAGCATGGAAACCAGCCTCGGCCAGGAGAAAATCGAGCTACTTTGATGCAAACCACCAACGATCGCTCACGCGGTTTCATCGCCTGCTTTGGATCCATGGTTTCTGGCTGAAAAGAAAAATCCACTAAAATAGCTCAAGGTTTACGGCTTCGATGTTGCTACTAAATAAAGTAAAATTCTAATAATTTTGAACAAGCTATCTCGCACCCCACAACGAAACATTCCGACGCACGCATGGAAACGACGTAATCCAAAATCTGGGACCGTCCAAAGCATCGCCGTCGCTCGTAGCCGACGATTTTTCCAAACACCTACAAACAAACAAAACTTTACTCTGGCCTATAATAAGCGAGAAAATGGTCCACCGTGGTTTGCTTTTTCTACAAGACGAAATAAAAAGACATGTTCATTCAACTGGTCACTTAGCAAATGGCCAATCCGCCAAAAATCGAGTAACTTGTACAGACTTGAAGATTACCGCTTTTCCATCTGAAAGTGTAGGAACCGTTTAATTTTCCGAGGGAAAATTAATTGCCATCCATCTCGTTGAATGATATTTTGTGCTCGACTAGGCGTGTGGTGAGCGTCGCGCAGTGAAATGATGTGTGGATTAAGAGCTGAGATTTTACCGACATGCGGTTTACGTTTTTTGGTTTCCCTCTTGAGACAGTGTGCGAGTGCTTGGGTAATGATGGGCAGGACAATTAAAATATGGGCCAATAAACGTACCATTGACAGGGGCATTAGAATGATGAGATGGTCAATTTGCTTCGATTCGTCTTTGAGGTTCAAATTTGCAAAAAGCACATTCTATTTCTATTTAGATTTTACACAAAATGACGCGTTTATTTTGTAATGTGAAGTGATGTGTCGGAAAAAAGCTTGTATTTTAAGACTATTTAAAAAAGTTGTATTTCAAGACTATTCAAAATGTTATGACTCACAAATGAATTGGCAAAGCGATTTCTAGTTAATGCTCACCAGGCCTACGTTACAAAAAAGGTTGATTTTTGTATCCGAAGCATGGCCGTATTCGTTATGCAAAATATCGTTATTATTTTATTCTATTATGAATTCCAACAACTGTTTTGAAATAAGTTTGTGGTTCTAGAATGACTGATGTTACCGTTGGTTTCATTTTGTTTTGAAAGATGTGAACGGCGATGCTTCCAAGTTGTGAAATATTTTTGAGGTATTTGCCCTTAACCGAAGACTACTTTATCAAGAAGACTGTCAACTCTGCCAAAAGCCAGGCGACAGTAACTGCAACGCCATCTCCGAAAAAATCTAGAACCACTCTACGCGTGTGTGCGTGTCAGTTCATCAACACACGCCCACAAAGAGGTACAGCAGCTGTCGATTTTTTTTTTTGTCTTTTTTCGCTTGAGCCAGCGAGTAATCCTATTTCACTTTTAAGCAAAACGGATTGATTTGAAATTGAGATAAAACATTCGAGATAGGTTATAAACAGTTCATTTATGTGGAATGCTGAAACCCACATTTGAAGATAAAGACATATAAAAAAAAAAAAAACTTTAATTTACTGTCAACTCGTTTAAGGTAGTGAGTATACTTTTCACAAATAATGAATACAATTATTTGCTTTCATATTTATTGGCGACGTCTTCTGAATCTCGAAGACCCAAAAATAAATCTCTAGTTGCACCCGCACCACCTAATCAATCTGAACCATAGAAGAAAGAAACAAAATCAAATGAGCTGATGACTTCTTTCAATGACAATCAACTTTTAAGACATCGATTTTCGAAATTTTAGATAACAACATCTGAATCCCGAGGAAGACTAAAAATTATAGCATAGAACACCTTCGAACGCCTTTTATAGGAATTTAACTTTTTAATTCACAATACTTACAATAAGAGCGACATTACAAATCATTACTAATCCATCTCAATCATTATTAATCCATCGTACAAATGAAAAACAGTTAAAGAATCGTGAAAAACAAAAAATCGGTGTGGTGATTTCCCGAATTTTATCCAAAACTTCTTTGGATTCGCCGTCAGGGAGAAATTTTCCACTACACAATGAGGTTTTATTGTTTGAATGGTTAGCACAGTAAGGAAAGAGGGTTAAAAGTATAGACATATAGGCCAGCAACTGTCTTATGCAGCCAAACAACCTGTCAAAAATGCAGCCAAACGGACTGTCAACTTTTGATTCACTTTAAAGGAGCAAGTATTGTGAGCAAGTATTGTGATCAAGTATTGTTTTGACAAAAGCCAATTATGAACTAATAAGGGATTTTCTACTTCCAAATTCAGTATTATCTTTCTTTGGAAACCGGAAAAAAACCCACAGAGTTCACTTCACATCGCGAGTAATTGCCACAATTTCGCTCCAAACAATTCATTTTTTACACGGCACTTTTCACTATGCTTTCTAATGAACATCTTCAAACGGAATCAAAACAAACTACCAACATCGAAACCGAATCTTTTTTTTGGCCTGTTTATTTCAAGTTTTTACAAATACAAGTGATGCCAGATCAATTGCTCAAATTTATGACATTTTTCAGGGTTGGCAAATTGTACGATTTTGCGTTTTCCGGTCTATATACAGTGTCTATAGTTAAAAGTGTTTGTTAACAAATGCTGTAATGATCTTTCCAAAATTTGCTCTAGATTTGACGCTTCGCTGCAAAAATTCGATATTACCGAATAAAATTTGCATACTTTTCACAAGAATTGCTCGATTGTTTGATTAATTCCGATGTAGATTCTTAGTATCTTAAAATACATTATGTCAGAAAAAAACCAAACCAAAATAACGAAGGGAACTTCATAATGCGGCAAAAAAAATCTTGACCTGTTTTGAATCCTTCCATTAATTCATCCGTTGGGATATGTGAAAAATCATCCATTACAAAGTGTCCTTTTTTCCTTATCGATCATGTCCACAAAAGTTTCCAGTGACGGGCCATGTTTCCAGTTAATGGTGTCAGCAAATTGATTCCTATAGACACAGTGGTGTTTTAAATAAAACCAGAACAGGATGCATCCAAAGCACGGAGCTGACGGTGTTTTCTGTTCCTCTAGATTCTACTGATTCTATGCTTTATTCAGGCTGGGTTGTTGTTTTCTAGATAGAGGATCTGTACGCAGTGACGGTTGGCATTTGTATGGCAAACGTGAAGAGTTGCCAGTCTTCCTAATAAACTAGTTTTCGCCTTAGCGCTGTTCATTCGCGGTCAATAGTGAGAAGATAATTTCAGCGTTGTTTTGGACTCGAGATGAGCAGAGTTGAACGAGGCGCAGCACTTTAACATGCAGACTTTCAGCATTAAGCGCATAATTTCCTTTTGGCATGTTTCCCTATTCGATTAATATTATTTCGTTGTGGCCGTAGTGCAAATTCCATTATGAACAGAGTTGAGCTAGTCGACGTTTATGTGAGATCGATGGATCGTTTGCTCTACATAATTGCTATTTATCTTCTTCGAAAACCTCTCGCTAATCTTTATTCTGCCCATGCAAATGCAGTTCAGTTTCTTTCAAACCACGTTTTGGAAACCGACATCGTGATTTAAACCTCGCACATTTCAGATGGAAATTGGACGACTAGTCGAGTATAAGTAACTACACGACACTGAAGAAGTCTGCATATTGTAAAAGAAAAACGCGTATCTGTCAAGACAAGCAATAAGGGTGATTGGAATTAAATGGAAAATACTACTCTTTCTTCTCTAGCTTTCAGGATCTAGTTAAACTCGTGCCGCTCTTACGAGATGACAAACAACACCCATCTTTTGTTTTATCTATAGACGTAAACGACGACAAGTTGGTTGCATTATAAAGTGATGTCCATATAGAATCCAGAATAATAAAATCATCTGTATCTCGGTAACGGATTAAGGTACAAATAAGTTTAATACATCAAAATAAAGGTAATTCACTATTCTTTACTGTTAAAAATATCAAACCAAATCATTCCTCTTCGTTTCTAATAAAAATTTGCACTTTCTTCTTTATTCCTCCCATCAAACGCTGCACACCTCCGGAGTCAACTTTCTTGGCACATTTGTTCCACATTTCCTGGTAATCTGCGTCCGCAGTCGTTTTTCCACTTTTCTTAAGCTTCCGCTTCATGACTGCCTAAATCTATCGATGGGCCGGAACTGCGGGCAGATGGTTGGATTTATGTTTTTATCGATGACTTCTACGTTATTATCGCGGTACCACTGGATGACTTTCCGGCTGAAGTGGCAACTCGCCAAATTTGGCCAAAACTTCATGGGACCTTTATGGGTTTT
The DNA here is from genome assembly GCA_034211315.2 of Aedes japonicus. Classification (NCBI taxonomy): domain Eukaryota; kingdom Metazoa; phylum Arthropoda; class Insecta; order Diptera; family Culicidae; genus Aedes; species Aedes japonicus. The sequence goes on along the minus strand of JASCZW010000166.1, from coordinate 274,881 downwards.
AATAAAAGGTAGTACGGTGTTTGAGGCATTCTTCCTTGTAAATCTTCGAGTCCATCGTCTTATTTGTCACGAGCACTTTGGTCTTTGCTCCGCAGCTGCATATCCCTTGCCAAATCATCAGTTTTTTTTGGCAAATTTGTCCATAAAAGCAAAACTAAACTTCACAGGAACATCTCCTCGTGCCGTCGCCATGTAGAATTTTTGGTCAGGAAGCTGTCCGAAATCCATTTTGACGTAGGTTTCTTCGTCGATGAAGCAGGCGATGCGCTTGGTACTTCGTCAAAACCTGCTGGTACAATTTCCGAGCTCGAGTTTTGGTGACGAAACTTTGCGCTAAACGTTCTGTTTGGCTGCTTGCTGAAGCTCGGTAAGAACAATATCCTGCTCGCAAAGAAATTCTTCGAACGGTACTGCAAGCAGCAGCGTTTTCTTGTGCGTTCTCATTATCTGAGAGTCCAGGGGTTGCTCTGACGGTTCTCAACACCATCTGGTTCAGCTGGCGGTCATATGTTCCACTACGACGCTTACCTTGAAACACTCGATCTACGCTCTTTCGCTCCCTAAAACGTTTGAGCACATCATACACGGTTGATTTGGCGCTTTTCAACGTTTTTGCGATTTTTCTTGTGGACCACGTTGGATTATCAACGTGGGTGTGCAGAATTTTTTCTCTGCTCTCGGCTTCCATATGGAATAACTTTTGACTCACTGTACGAACCACCTTTAAATTTATATCACAGAAAGTGGGAGCCTAGGTTAACAAACCGCTGTAAAAGCGTGCCGCTGCAACACAATAACTCAAGTAACAATTTTGGCTTTATGAGGGTTCTGAAGACAATGATTTAGTCTTTAAGTGTGCTTTAAAACCACAATAAAACTTCAATTGTTACTTGGGAAGTGATTCCGGATTCTAACTGGACAAAACTTTATGACCATTTCTAAACGTTTAGGTACGAATGGGATGGGATTTGGATCCCATCTTACAGATAGGGATAAATAACGATAGCCTGGCAGCTTTTCACGACAAACTATAAGCAATTCTCAATGATTTTGTGCTTCGAAAAACACGTATGTTCAAGTTTGAGTTCAACTAACCCTGGTGAACCTACAACGGCGCCTTCGAAACCAGGAGAGCACAAAACTGGTTCTTTCTGACAAAATCTGTGTATGACCGGATCATTCTTGGAAATGTGAATTTATCGTTAAAGTTAGTTCTGCTATGAAGATACGATAACTACATATCCAGAACCCAGGTGAATGGTAAGAAGAACCCAGCACTCTTCTGGGAATTTGAGAAGAAACCGAATTCATATATTTGATGCCGTTTTTAGCTTGATTTTGGAAGCCGCCAAGTGTGTTTAGTAGAGTATCACCTGTACTTTCATATCATTCAGTTCTTATTTAATGGAGTGTTGACAGCAATCGAAGACCTCGTCTCAAGAAAGGATCTGGAACGGACGGTATTCCATCAATGTTCCTCAAAACCTGTGCCACATAATTTGTTCTTTTCATCAACGAATCACTGCACATAGAAGTATTTGAACCAAAAAGCTGGCTAAACACCAAACCGCTTATATTCGGTAGTACTTCTTCAGAAATATGTTTCTTTTGGATTGTAGGTTACAAACAAAGAAAACTTATCCCACCTAAAGAGCAATATTAATTTTCTCTGGTATTTATAGATTATTTTATTCATGACACATTATTATCTTAGAAAGTGTGAGCTGGTTAGTGGCATACTAATAACTAGAAATGAGAAGAAAAATTAGTATTCTTCCATTTAATTCCTACTACTCTTATTGCTTATCTTGACAAATACGCGTATTTCGTCTAAAATGTGCAAACTTCTTCAGTGTCGTTCAGCTATCTCCATTCCTCTGTGAAGTGTTTATGGCAAATAAAAACAATCCCAAAAGAGAAAGGATTACTCCCAACTCGTTGGTGGAAATACGTCGACGACGTCTTCGCAGTAGTGAAACAAGAGGATCTCCTCTTAATTCTTCAAGAAATCAACAATCTCCACAAAAACGATAAGGTCACGCATGAAATAGAAAAGGATGGGAAACTTGCAATCCTCGACCTTCTAGTAGTGAGAAATCATTGTCATCATCGCCTTTATAGTTTGAAATCTTCAGAAAACCCACAAATCATCCTTTACACTTCAAACCACTCTTTTCAGCACAAAATGGCTACTTTCCACCACTTGATCCGCCTTTATGGTATTTCTTGATGAACGACGCAACTTCCGGCAGGCATTTAGTATTATGAATTTCCCCGTTCACGGTCCGGAGCGAAAGAAGAGCGGCTTTGACATGCCCTTCTGGCTGATTGTCAGCCACAGCAGCACCTTCTTGGGGAACTTGGTGTCCCAGACAACCACAAGTCGTATAACAGTGTTCAAATTCTATCGTATATTCCTGTAGTTTTAATCAAAATCGCAATTAGTTGTGGCCTTCATCATATTATGTTTAAGATAAATCGTAAAGAATGCAAATTTTCGACTTCTATACGATGTGTCATTTATTCATCGTACTGCGCCACAAACTATATCGGATATACATCGCTAACCTTTTCAAATCGAATTTGTTATTACATATTCAATCGTATATGATATCAAATAAACTCATTTAAGAAAACATGTGGTTGCACGTATGGCCATATTTTTGCATTCTATACGATTTCTTTGCTTACATATATTTTGCATATCATAAAGACAACTTTCAATATACGTGCACATTTGGTTGTCTGGGGTGAGGCGAGCTTCACCTCCGGAGCTCTCGCCCTTCGTGGGGAAGTAAAAATACGAACTGCCCTGCCAGTCGTTGCCATCCAGGGTGAGGTAGAGCTCGTCGTCCTGACATGTATGTTCATGTTCGCCAGGTACTTTTTCACTGTTTGGCTGGTTGAACTGACCTCCCGGCCAAGCGCACGTAGCGATGTAGCCACTTTTCCCTCGGTCTTCAGCATCCTTTGGAGATTCTTGTCGTTCAGGGTCGTCGGCCGTCTGGAACCGGGCTTTCTTTCGATGCTTTCATTGTTTTCTAATAGTGCCAAGGTGTTATACATGCCGGAACGGGCGTATCCTGCGTCCACAAAGTGCCGCACGATGTCCGTTTTTGACGCGGCGGGATGCCGTTCTTTGAATGCAAACTTCTGAACGAGTTGCTTCAATGTTTGCCATCACGGATGAGTTCGACTGATAGGCTGGCATCAATTTGGTCTGCTGAATCGCCGGGTTTGCTAAGATTGATACTGCATTGGTAGTTTTGTCAGTGCAGGTGAAGGTAAACCCATGAAAAATCGGCAATTTTTGTCCTTATTTTTAATGCAAACGTTATTGTGCATATCTTGGTATACATAAACAAAATAGTATGCTACTTTCCGCAACAAGTATTGTTTAATTTTATATGTGTAGCTTTCAGGGAAACTACAAAAAATGCATCTCACTATCATCTCGATTTTGAAGAAATTTGCGGACTTTTCCCGGAATACGTTTCATCCACCGGCGCACATTATTCTTATCCATCGTTTTGGCAATCTTATTCCACTTGTTTCTCAATTCATTGATGCTTTTGACGACACTGTCATTCACCTTCATATGGCCCTTCATAATAGCCCAAAATCTCTGTATCGGTCTGAGGGGATAGTTTGGTGAGTTGAGTTCTTTTGGTATAAACTGAATCCCGTTGGTTTCCCGTACCACTTTACACTGTTTACTATAATGACAACACGCAAGATCTAGGCCAAAAGCAGTTCCGGGTTCGTTAGGATCTGATGAATGGCAATATTCGCCTTTAGGAGACATTCCGTTCTGTACAGCTCTGAATTAAATGTCTTAACAATGATGAAAACAACCCGGACTTACCTACCTCAGCTACAGATGCCCTGCCGAAATTATGTATTTGCAGTGCAAATTTATCGACAAGCATCAGACTTGAGTTTAGCTTGGGAACATCTCCCCGAACCGTAGCCACGTAGTTGTTTGTCGGTAGCGTCTGTTTGAAATCGACCTCCTACACCCGAGAGTTGAAATTGTAGCAAAAAATGCAATTTTGGATTTTTGCAGTCATATCTTGAGCAATTCATGATTCTGAAAAGGCTATTTGCTGCCATCGCGATCCTACGCAAAGCTTTTTATGGTATAAACAAAGCCATGCAGGTCGTCGTACGGCGGTTATCGCTGTGTGCCTAGCGGAGAATCTTGGTAAAAGTCATGCTCATTAGGTTCAAAAGCGTTGGATTGTCCAGGCATACATAACGATTGAATACCTATAAGTTCCATGCGAAAATCAAATGATAACTCATGACAACAAACGTAACCAGAAGAATGAACGTTCAAGTTTTCAAAATGCTTTGATATTCATTTATGTAAACAAGTTCATTTTCACGACAATTTCGAAATGTCAGAAACTGAAATTCAATCAACCACCAATGAATATCAATTACCCGTCGATATCGGAAAAAGGAAAATACAGCCGGTCAGGGCCTTCTTGCACAACGCTAACATCTATTCCTCTGGGACGTATGTGGCCTGGTTGTTCAATGCTGAATTGATTCTTAATCCCTATATAAAAAATCATCACAAGAGATAATATTCAGATTTCGTCTAATGATATTCCTGCTAACCGATTGATAATCAAAACAACTGGGACAGCAGATTTTTGACCCGCACTTAAAGCCGACTTCGTTCATTGCAGCAAACAAAATTCAGTTGGCATAATAGTGACAGCAGTAACCATGAAAACCGGGAAAATAAACATCATCATTACACTGGGATAAAATCATTTTCACTTCTCATGGATATTTTATGATAATTCAAGGCACTGGTGCCTAGTGCCTCGACAGTCGAAGCAACCGTTGTGTTTTTAACCGTCGACAGCTTTTTTAACCGTCAACAGAACGCTGCTATACACTAATGCTACTTCACTATCAAGTGTTTACCTATTTTTATTGCATCTGTCATCACCTTCCTATATTATCTCATCGATACCATGCCGTGGAACAATGAAAATATATATAGTGTGTGCGACCGACATTGCTTCATTGTTGTAACGTTGAGTATCAACTGCGCCAAAACAACTGTGAAACTGTATTCCGATCACCTCAACCGGTATGGTGACTGGATGGTTACAATGAAGCTTCGTCGTGCGGTAGGTGATTAAGCGTAGGATTGTAATTTTTTTGTAGTCATTGAATTTACTCTTTAATCAACTGTACAACCTCACGCACACATTGAATTTTCTAATCGAATTGATGTGTTGCTTTTTTGCCCACGACCAATGTGCATTTTTCTCAAGGTGCGATCGCTGCGAAAATGAAATGCAAAATCATGCAGAAATTGCGATACAATCTTTTTTATTTTAGGTGTACGTAGGTTTCATCATCCGCGAAGGAGACAGCCACTGAATTTTGTCAACGCCTGATCTGCAAACAGTTTTCTGGCACGGTATGACTTGTGGCACCCAGGTGGAGTCGTTGCACGGTGCTGAAGTGGCTCAGGCTTTTTTGGGATGTCGAGGTTGCCTCAATGTTCTTGATGACTTTGTTTCCGCAGTTGGCGGAATGCGGCATTACCAGCCCCACGTTGCCGCCCTGAGCCTTTCGTTAATAATAAAAAATTTCTCTTGTGCCCTTTTTCCAAAACACACGCCATGGTATTCGAGGAAAACCCAGCAACACTTTATGATTTTAGTTGAACTACGAGTTGTCAAATGATTGTACACAGCTATTTTTCTTTCTTTAACACCCATTTGCAACATTTCTCTGAGTCATTAAACTGCAATGCTGAAAAAAAAACTTCTGATGTTGTTTCTTCTCAGGCATTCCTTACAAGTGGCACTAGTTTATGATCATTTTTGTGGTCGCACTGTAAGAATCCAGCTCTTTTTGCTCCAACACAAATGGGCTTCTTGCAAAAATAATAGTAATTCTCTCAATGTCAGCCGTATGTAATTGTCGAATCCGCTTGTGAAATGGCGTCTTATTACACATGGACTTAACACGATCAACCAGTAGCAGGAATTGGGCCTAGTTACGCCATTTAGGCATTTTATTTTGGTCAACCGGAAGTCTGCGAGAACATTGGCAGACAAATTTCTAGCGATGGTTTCTTTGTCATTTAGTACGTCAGTACCCTTGAATTTGAAAAAACATGCATTCGTTCTTTTGTTTCATTGTTTCATCAGGAGCATTAATGCCAGGATGCCTGCCGATTGGCCGTATTGATTTCATAATGAACTTTTGCCAAACCCTGTGATTGGTCTCTCTGTCGATCGCCTTGTGGACAGCAATCTTTTGCAGTGTAGAGCAGTTGTGTTCTTTATCGATCTGAGGTCAGGCATTGCGGAAAATGACACCGCCAAAACCCCGTCTTTTGAATACCCTAGAGGCCCAAGGAAGACAACCTTATGTTTCTATGAGAGATGTGTTGGGATCTCGCGATCTTAGTTATATGCAATCGATTTATGTGTTTATCCAAATGTTTAGTATAAGAGTTTAATCGGTTTGTGTGTTTTTCGTTTTCTTTTTCTTTATTTAATAGTTTGTGTTTGTTTTGTTCCGACATCTGAAGGGTCTCTCCGTCGCCCAATGGTAGTCACAACCGGTAGCTCCGTAGTCACAACCGGCCGAACACAAAAGGGAGTCCTGACCATACCATACAACGTTAATGTGCTGGCGACAACTATCTGATAAAACTACAGCATCCAACTTCCATGTTCCCTGTCCAATCAATTTAAAAAAATGGTTAAAAGGCCACGGTTAAACCACGAGTAAACGGCCCAAGTCATACTTATGCTAGTATTGGGTTATTCATTATATTGATAAACAATGAGTTATCGGCCTCGTAAAGCTAACGCAATAGAGCCTTTCAAATAAATGAACTAGTTAAAAAAAAGGCTTCTGTTATTTAGCTTTCTTTATGCACCATTTAGGGAAGCGGAACCTATTCTCACCATAGTACATATAACCATCACATTCTGCAGCCATCCAACTTCAAACGTAAAATATGTTTAATTTCCAATAATTGACGGCAGCAGTAAGAAGTATATAATCCTGGTAACATAAAATTAGGTCTTGAATATAATTAAAAGCTACAAAAACTATTCGGAGACTTAAATTTCGTAAAAATTATGAGCAGTCCGATTTTCAACACAATTATTTACCTTTGCACTTAAAATTCGTCGTATTGATCTAACCTTACTAGGGAGTATACTCGAGTCAGACTCCATATTTTCTCTTTAATTGCACTATATCCTCACACATTTTCGGTGCGTAATTGCACAAATCATAAAAATCAGACTTCACTTATTACACTAGCCACACGATAATCTACGAATATGTGATAAAATACAAGACAACTATGGCATAATTTTCACAATAATTCAAATACGCTTGCACCTATTCTGAACCGTGTTTACAATCGACGTAATCGCTTGATGTTGCACTGCCACATGCTGTTTAGCATACACATCAACGCATCAACGTGTTCAATCATTCATAGAGCATTCTATGCCCAGCGTTATTGTGAGTCTTATTGTCAATATTCTCATGGAAGAATAACAAACAAACCTTTAATTTTGTCTTGGTTATAATGCATGCTACCCAACACACGTGAAGTGCTGTCAAATTATCTACTTAATTTTTGGGTGTAGTAGTGAAGAGCGTTTACTTGTTTGTATTTTTTCTTGATTAAAATCAGTACGCTTAACATATGTACACAGATGGGATTAATGTTTTTCGTGATATTATTAATATAGGTACATAGCAGTGGCAGCTTTTCCGTATTAAATTGGAAGAAAATTATCAGAATCGAATGTTTTGTGTGTTGCTAAACGATTAACGCTAAGTGGACGAATAAATTGTGAATAATTTGTTTACTCAGTGTTCGGTAATCAGTCCATATTCACCGATTTCCATTGGAGGTCTGCTTATTGAGCTCAAGAAAGGTTCCGCTTCCCTATTTGGCTAAACTGTTTGTTTAGTTCACTTTTGGCTCCATGATGACGTTCCTGAATCTTCCATGTCATCCGGTAAATGGCGCATAAGACTAGCATAAGAAAAGCTCAGAATAAATCGGGTAACCTGTTTATGTTTCCTTTTTAGTAGCACATTTGTTGCAAATGAGTTGAGATTACTCATATGCGACTCATTCTAGTCACAATCAAGTTGTTTTTACTTAATTAGATGGTTGAGTGCTGCTCGGGCTCACTTTAGAACAAGAGTGATGCATAACTTTTCAGACACTTGGAATATTCCGGATGTTCCGGATTATCCGGAGGACCAAAGCAGTCGAAATCACAAATAGGTTACAACAGTGAACTCTTACGCTTCCCTGGGAGTACTAGGAATACGATCCCGGTATTGGCATTGTGGTATTGGAAACTTGATATCATCAACATTGCACTAATGTTTGGGTTTTCATGTCATTTGATGTATTTTACATGAAGAGTTTTGATCCAAATCTGAATCTATCCACATTTCCAGGAGTCGCTAGAACATCAAATTGGATGTGATTCTGAACTTATCATATCATCACAATTGGTGTTATTTTTAAATTCTCATGTAACAAGAGCTGTCGACAAACCAAAACAAATTTAACGATTTAACACATTTATGTTTTGATATCACGAATTCACAATTTTATTTTGTTTTTGTTAAACCGTTTCAAACTACTGACCGCGATTAACAGCAGTGAACTGTAGTGATTTGATATACATTTCAAGAAACCATGATTTGCTCGATCAAGTTTACGGAAACTAAATCTTCAATTCATGTACAATAGTTCTTGACCTTTTCGTGGTTCCGAATACGGGAAAGTTGTTTTATCAGATAAGATAATCAAAGTTTAAACAGAATTTAGACAACTATTTTATTGTCTAGTTTTTTTCTTAAACCACTGGTTTGAAATGGAATACCTAAGCCCGTCGACCTAATAGCACAAAGGTAGAAAGAGTTAAGCAACTTTGTATCTCTTCCGCTCTTGTGTGAAATTGATGTTTCTGGAGTATTTCTATTGAAGAAGCTAAATGTTGATCATTAAGTGGTTTTAAATGCATGTTCAAAATCACATAATGAATCTATTTCATAAATGCATAAGCAAACCAATATTTCATATTCTCGATTATGTCCTTCAGAGTTCATTCGTGAAAAGTCCATAAATATCACCCAACAACGATCATTGCCACCATAATTGCAAAACTTGAGCAGCTCATTCAACTCGCACTCGTCACTAATTAGAGCTAGCAGTGTTTCACTAATTTGCCAAAGCAGGCTGGTGACAATTTGAAACCACACTTTGTATGTTCCCACTGCCGTTCAAAAATATCATCGAAAAAAAAAGTCAGCTCAGTAATCACATTCCACGGGATGAAGGTTTTTCTCGGTTTTCATTTTCGCTAACATGTATATTTTCGTTTCAGTTGAAGAAAAAAAAAACAGCCCGATCCTAAGGTGTGTCAACATTGCTTTAAAAAGTAAGGTCCGTAACACGCAGGCGCAAGCGTCTCATAAATCAACCGAGCCGTGAAAATTAATATTTAGACGTTTGGCTTAGCGTAGCGCACAGCGGGTTAGTCATATTTTTAAATCCCATGTAGGAATGCTGCTGACTCGGCTCTAGCTAGAAAGCACTACCATTCTCAAACTCTCGGAATGGAAGAAAAAATACTACACCAGAAATAATTACTTCCGTTCGGTGTTTCCTTCATAGCAGCAGCATGGCGAATTGTACGCGCTTTGCAAACCCGAAAATGAGGGAAATTGCGCTTGCTTTCACTCTCATTACCGACACCGGCCAAGACCGCCGTTACCAACACATGTGTCCGTGGCGGCCATTCCCGGAGAATGAGAAATGAGTGCGTTGAAATGTTCGAATTTTTCCTCCCGGGCTAGCTGGTTGCCTGGAAGAAACAGGTCAGAGAGTGTTTTCCACGCTCGCGGTGTCCGAAAATAGTAACTAATTCTGTACCAATTGGGGGTGTTCGGTGTCTGCTGCCAGTTGGTGGGGTTGGGAGGTGATTGTGTTGTTTAGTTGAAGGAACATTATGAATTCTTTGCAGCTTTCTTGCTCTCATTTGCTACCCGTGCGAGTCGTGTCAGTCTCGAATATGCATGTTACTAAATTGGGTTACTTCGATATCGTCACTAGCACTAAGCAGGTTCTTGTTTGCTAATGCAGGCGGCGATGATTTTTAATGAGTTCAAGTATTTTGAGGTTGCTTTCATTCAGAACATTGAGATTATGGCGCCAATTATAGAAGTTGAGTCGAGCGTCACTTTGCTCGACAAGTCTATTTTGCTATTACAGATGTCAAGACTGCAGTGACATGACTCTCCATCTGATTTACCCAGAAGAGTCACGTCACTGCAGGTTACTTTTATCACTTTCTTAAATGACAAACGTCACGTTGACTCTCAGAATAATCCTCATTACCATCAGTTTTAGTGGATCATCGAACTGATTAAATTAAAGTGAAATCAGAGGTTTTTGTGGCGTGGAGCTAGCTAAACTGATGTTACGTAGAAGTGGTAGGAAATTGATCAAGATCACGATTCATTAAGGTCACCAATGCGCAACCAAAAACAAATTTGATTTTTTTCGCTTGTATACTATTACTTTTGTGATCCTAACATTGGTTTTCAAAGCCAGTCGGTGGCTGTACGGATACTCAGAACAACAGTAAAATAGATGAGTTTTTAATTTGATCTTGGAACTCTGATTTTTTTCTACAGAACTTCTAGGCGCATCATGTGCACTTGGGATGTGGAAACTTACCCTTAAGTTAAATGGTTTATAGAATTAGTCCTAGAAGTATGGAGAGAAACTACCCAGAATTTAGGGCACTTCCTCGAACATTGAAATGAAGACTTCCCAGAGCAGAGAAGTGCAGGAAGAGATTTCTTAGAAAAAAAAACTCCGAAGGTCAGGCAGAAACTTCTCAGAAGTAAAGAAAGCACTTCTTAGAAGTTCAAGCAAAAATATCCCAGAAAATTCAGGACCAAACATCCCCGAACTTCAAGATCATACTTCTACAGGAAATATCTACAGGAGAGAACTTATCAGAGCTTCAAGAAGAAGTGTGGGGGAGAGGACTTCTTAGAAGTTTGGAACTTTCAAGAGGTTCTCGAACTCTTCCCAAAAATTCTAGAATCCATCCCCGAAGTTCATGAAAAAATTTTCTTACCGATAATTTCTCAAAAACTCAGGAACAAACTTCCACAAAGCTCAAGATGATGTGTCCTAGAAGTTCAGTAGAGAACTTCTCTGAAGTTCAGGCATGGACTTTCCTGAAGCTCCGGAATAAATTTCCCAAAAGTTTAGCTCCATTTCCCAGCAGTGCTAGAGAGCTTTCCCGAAGTATAGAAGAGGACATTCCAGAATTTCAGTAGAGACTTTTTTCAAAAGTCAGGTAAAAAGCTCTCCAAAGAACAGATAGAAACTTTCCAACAAACATCAGTGTCGAAAAACCGCTTGTTCAAACAAATTTTGAGAAGGTATTCAGCTTTCTAGAAGAAAAAGCTGAACAACTTCTCCGAATTTGTTTGAACAAGCGGTTATTGGACACTGATGTTCGTTGAGTTTCTCGGAGCATTAAGGGTACTTCTTAGTAGTTTGAGCAGGAATTTCTCAGAAATACAGGAATAAACTTCCCCGAAGTACAGAAGAAAATTTCCCAAAAGTCAGGACTTCTTAGAAACTTCCAACAAATTTGAAGGAACTTTCCTAGAAATTCTGAAAAGGACTTTTCCAAAGTTTCAGTAAAATTTGCCTTCTGAGTTCTATATGGGAATTATTAGCGGTTTAGAAAGAATAAGCTCAGGAAATATCTTCCTCAAAAAACAGCAAAAAAACTAAAAGTGCAACAAAAAATTTCTCAAAAATTTCAGAAAAGAACTTCTCTGAACTTCAGGAGAGGACTTCCTAGAAGCTCCGAAGGAAATTTCCCAAAAGTTTAGTTGAAACTACACAGATATGCTAGAGAGAAGCTCTTTTGAAGTTTAGGAACGCTCAGAAGTTCAGGTAGGTATTTCTCAGAAGAACAGGAAGAAATTTTTCTAAAGTATTGAGGGTACTTCCTAATAGTTCACGCAGGAATTTTTCATAAATTCAGAAATGAACGCTTCAAAAGTTCAAGAGAAAATTTCATTGAAATTCAGCAGAGAACTCCTCAAAGGTTCTTCCAAGAACTTCCAAGAGATTTAGAGAGAAATTATGAAGAAATTATGGAGAATAATTTCCCAATGTTTTGGATTACTCTTTCTCGCCGGTCAGGATGGGACTTATCAAATGTTTATAAATTAAGTTCAGGAAAATAAACTTCAGGAGGAAACTTTCCAAAATTTGAACAAAGAGCTCTGCAGAAGATTATGTGAGAGCTTCCCTGAAATTCAAGAGATAATCACTGACGAAGAAGCAGTCCATACAAAAATCATTCATCTGACCATAATGATGTGAATTTCCCATGACACCATATTAAAATATTGTAAACACTATCTTCCCAACCATTTCCATCGTACTATGAGCTAGGACAGTCATGTATGAATTACAATTCCTTGGTTTCTGTTCTTACCTGGTTTGAGAGATTTCATTGGTTGTAAATCTTCCCTGGAGCTTAGAAGAAAAATTTAAAAAAAAATTCAGGAAGTTTATCGATACATCATAGAAGTTTTCAAGAATTCTTCAAATGTTCATAGAACCATCTAATAATTATATAATTAAATTTAAAAAAAAAATCCCACTTAGTGTACTAGAAGCTATGAAAAAGTTCGAGGTCCTTACCAGAAAGTCAGAGAACTTCGAGATAAAATCGTTGATAACAAGATAATATTTTAGAAGAGGAGTTCTAAATCATCTTTGAAAAAGACCGACAATTGTCAACATATTAGTTGCTGAATTGCTGAAAGTCCTAAAATATTGCATGGTGTATTATTTCAATGTCATTTGTTAACAGGTGAGTTAGATAGCCGACTGGTTCAGATTTAGTCGGCTTCTGTAATGCGCAATTCTGCCCGACTCGACAGTGACAAGTGTCGAGTCGAATTTCTCGACTCGACTTCTATAACTGACCCCTATGATTGCAAACCTATTCACTGACAAAACAATTATATAACATTCAAATGATGGGTTCAGTGCTGCCGTGTTACGAAAGTCTTCCATGCGGTCAGAAGACCACAGCTAATACTCGAGACCTGTTTAGCTGAAAAAAATAGTTATATTGTGCCATTTGTGGTCTTTCGAATATATTTTAATACTGGCAATTCCTACCTTTATACTGAAATGCTCAAAGACAGAGTTGCTCAAAGGTCATGGAAGTCTTTAAATGCTGGTCATAATTATTGAATCATTGCGAACTGGAAACATAACTAATGTGTGATTCTTAAGTTTGCTTTTCAAGTTCTGTATTCAGAAGTACCCGAAATGAGCATCAAAGTGTTAAATCCTATACGTTACGCTTAAAACTTGTTTCGAAGGAAGCACCTGAAGTATTCAAGAAGAAACTCATTTCTGATACCAACACAGTTCAACCGCTGTATTGAGTTTAGTGCAATCTTTGTGGAAAGATAAATAAAAGACATCCAAAATCCAAAATAACTGCTGAAAATTTGCATCCTGGAAAGTCTGAGCTGTTTAGTGGAATCCCTCCCGGGTAGAAGAGAATTGCGCATGAATGACAAATTCTACCATTTATACTAAATAACAAGGGAAAGGGAAGTTCTAAGATATAACAAATTTTGCCATTATGAGAACAAACTAAGAACAAAATATTTACAAAAGAAGAATTGCATAATCAGTTATTAGCGAGGTGTTGATAACATAATAATAACATAATAATGAGTTGTTCTCTAGAAGATCTAAATAATTGTAAATTTAATTTTTAACTCTAAAAAATCATAAAAAGCTTCCAATATGGCAACTCATGGATCTATATGAACGAATTTTTTTACAATATTCAAGAAATTCTATGTGATAAGGGCAGCGCTAATCAAATTGTTGGTCAACTGCTACAATGTAAAGAGCTCTTCAATAATGTCTATTCTTACGTAGCGACTGACATTTTTAAAGTGATGAGAGTTATACAATATTTGTTTTTGAATTACATTTTTTTGCAGAATATTTAATTCTTTCATTTAAATTCATAAATAGCGCAAAATAACTTAATGAAAACCAAAATAGTTATGATGGCCAAATTTACCATTCAGTTGTTATTTAATGATTTGTCAACTTATGTATAAAATATCTTAATAACAATAAAACTAGCAATGATAACTTATTTCGTAGTTACATTGCAATTAAGTGTTATTCCTGAATAAGTTAAAAATGTCAAATCTAGATGAGATGGCAAGATATGTTTTTATTATGTTATTGGTTTGCAATTCACCTCTACCCTGGCTGTAACTAGAAAATGAGAAGAAAGGTTAGTAATGTCCATTTATTTCCAACTACCTTTATTGCATATTTTGACAGATAAAGCTTGCTTCAGATAGAATTGGAACAAAAACAATTGCCTGTATTTCAGTTATTTATTATTGAAATTAAGATCTTTTTTTATACAAATGTAGCGTTTTCTCCATACTTTTAAGAAAAAATACGGATAAAATTATTCGTCACGGTTTCGAAAGAATTCTCGAATTTTTCCTGTAACACGGCTCATTGGGCGGCGCACACCTTCTTCGTCCATCGTTTTAGCTATCTTATTCCACCAGGTCTTCATCTGATTGATGTCTTTGACAACCTTTCCCTTTGCCTTGAGTCTCCTCTTCATGATTGCCCAGTATTTCTCAATAGGGCGGAACTGGGGGCAGTTGGGTGGGTTAAGGTTTTTCGGAACAAACTGGACCCCTTTCTCTGCATACCATTCTTGAACGACTTTGCTGTAATGACAGCTTGCCAAATCTGGCCAAAACATTACGGGATGGTCGGGGGATCGAATGAACGGCAAAATTCGTTTTTGGACACACTCTTTTTGGTATAGTTCCGACGTCATTGTCTTATTTGTAACGAAAACTTTCGTTTTTTTTTGTCACAGCTGCAAATGCCCTGTCAAATCATGAATTTTCGTGCAAATTTGTGGGCAAAACCAAATTTAAATTTGGCTGGAACATCCCCCCGAGCCGTTGCCAAGTAAAATTTTTGACCTGGGATTTGCCCGAAGTCAACCTTGACATAGGTTTCATCGTCCATCAGAAGACACCCGTCGAACTTGGTCAGCACCTGGTCGTATAGCTTCCGAGCACGGATTTTGGCCACACTATTCTGTTTTATGGTCCGATTTGGCTGTTTGCTAGCTCAATACGACTTGATTCCTTCCCGGAGTCGAGTTCTCCTCACGGTTCTATGGGCAGCACCGAATTTTCTGGCCAAATCACGGTCCGACAGATTGGGATTCCTCTTATTCGTCTTCAAAATCTTACCACGCAGTTTCCGGTCGACAGTTCCACTCCGACGATTGGCTTGAGGCTTTCGAATCGTCGTCAATGTTTCGTTATACAGTTTGATAACGCGCCATACGGTATTTCTGGGCAATTTCAGCTGTTTAGCTAGCCTAGATGCAGACCACAATGGATTTTCCAAATAACTGTGTACAATTTTTTCCCTTCTTTCGGCTTCCATGTTGATTGTTTACAAAGTACAGTCGATTTGCGGAATGTCAAAAATACATACGTGAAGCTGACAAAATTCCCGACACGTGGGCGCCAAGAACTTCCAAATCCGTCCACAAGGAGCGACACAATATGAGCAAAAGTTTGTTCCAATTCTAAATGAAGCAAGCCTTAATTAAAATAGCAATTGTTTCTAGTGCTTAATAAGTGGAAATTTCCCATTGATATCAAGAGGTTAACATTTGTGTTCGCATGCATTTTTGGTGTATTTTTATGATCCAAATACATTTCCAAACAAATCGTAATTTTTTTTTTTTTGATGTTTTGTGTTTATGGCGTCATGTTTGTAAGATGGAACACATTTTTTTTCGATTTAAAACATATGAATGATATTTTTTTATGTTTGGAAATGCCATGGAATCAACAATAAATTGAAATATAACAATACATTTTTTGAAATTGCAATTTTCGATGGATTTCGAAAATAGGCCAAAACTTTTTTTTGATGGCTATAAATAATCAGTTCCTTGGGCAAAGTTAGAGCCTTTGAGTTCTTCTTTCGAAAGATGTCTTTGGATCCGGGAAAAATAAAAATTATACATGTTACGAGCAAAAAACGGATCGTGTTCCATCTTACAAGCCTTTCCTATACTGATAGTTCTGTTAGCGCACGGTAGGCTGGGAAAATTGAATAAAAGTAGTTTTTGAAATTGGGCGGAGGGCATTGCGAGGTAGTATTTTCAATTTATTTTACTTAATTTATTTATTTCGTTAGAAGTTAAATTTCTTCAGCTAAGTTTCATTAAATTAAGATGTCTTTTTCTGTAGATGCAAAAAATCCTCCTAATCATACGAATGAAAAGTTGAATTTTTTTTTAATAATCATTTATTTATACAGGCTTAATCGAATTAACTTTACAGAGCCAAATTTTCATATTTTTATACATCATTTATCTTAAAACTAAAGTTAGGAGGATAGAGCCGATTACTCGCAGCCGTCTCGAGGTTAAAGTTGAAATTTTTATTATGAACCGAAAACGACCACCCTAGTCACCACTCAAACCAGAAGATAGATCATATTTTTTTTAAATTTAATCTTCCGAAGACACCATCTGTCAATAGTTAATGGTTGTCAAGTTATCAATTTTTGTCCATTCGTACCATTTTCGTGAAATTTGTCCATTCGTACCTTAGTTCATTGTTGCCATAGCAAACTTTTGCCGTTGCATCTTAAGCTATCATTTGGGGGTTGAACCCCCAGGTTTTCTGGCAAGAAGTCATTTTGGGACACCCTATTCTGCAATCGTTACCATTTATGGCCAGACTGTATATCATTGAGTTGCTTGCCACTTTTTCCTACTCCGAATCGTAAGCACTAATTTAAAGTTTTCTTTTTAAATCACACCAAACAACGCAAAACAAACTCAATCAACTCGGACTCGTCATTATTTGTCACAACCAAAACCACCCGGATTTATGTTGAGGCGAGCAATTTTAATTGCGGTTTAATGATCAAAACCCTCAACATCTCTGTTCCCATCGTTCGTCTTCTGTCGCCTGTCAGGCATTGTCTTTCGTTCATTCTACTCACCCGTCACCATCATTTACTATCAACCGCCATCTAATCTTCTTCAAACGCAAAATAGAAGTCCATTCGGTATGTTCCTGTAACTCTTCCCTTCGTTCCTCAAGCTTAAGCTCAAGCTATGCTTCGACGGTAAGAAAGATAAACAAAAAACATTCACTTGACTTGAACCGCACGCGATAAGTGCGCGCCAATTAACATATTAGGAACACATGTTCGGATGCCAAGCGCCCATACCAAATGTCAGCCCAGATCAGGATCTCCGATGCCGAACGACAGAATCGGGGAATTCGTGAACGAGTAGAGAAGAAGCGAGTAATTTTAATTTGATTTTTATTCTCTTGTTATTATTGGTGACACTTTCGTCTTTATCGCGTACCTCCTCCTAGCAGTAAAAGAACGTGCAGGTTGTTGTGATCACTCGCTGATTTGTTGCTGCGGTTTCTCGTGCCAAGACAAGGGAAAGATTTATTTGATAGGAGATCGCGTGCCAACGTCGTCTTCTGTTTTTGCGGTACTGAGGGATTTTCTTCGGTGCGTGATGCACAAGCATAGCGAGTACAGCGAAATCAGTGAAACAGTCAAATGTTGTCGGTCTTGCTGGCAAGAGGAGCGATGAGAGGTGGTGTGATAAATGATAAATTAAGTGTTGAGTTACTCTGGGAGACACGGTACCATCGATCGTTAGCGCGTTGCTTTGGTTCATTCATGAAATGGCTGGGCTGATATGGATTTACGCTTGAGTAATGATGGTTGAACAATATGCTGAGATGACGAGAGGATGGCGGTGTAGAACACGTCTTCCGAACGATAGCAATGGGCTGTTTTTGGAAAGGATGTGTTTGCGTTTTTCATGATGGCAGCCATTTATGTTGATTCACTTACGGGAAAGCGAAGGCACATGGGGCATGTGTGCCATATAGTATGGGGCAACACGAGCATATTTTCGACCTCACAATTCCAAATCGCAAGAAGGAAGCGTTCTCAGAAAACTATGTAAATTACTTCTTCAGTAACCGCCAATGTTACGTTAGTTAACATATCCAGAAAAAATACAGACTTGTCAACAAAGTTGGTGATTTATGCTAGTGTTAACAAAACAGCAAGAATAGGTACAAACAGCAAACCGGAATCAGACCTGTTCTGCCCTGGGATGCATAGTTGACGTAACCACAATCGGTATGATTGTTGAGAAAACGTGTTTTCCCGGGTTTACGCTGAAATACAATGTATACCAATAATTATGGACAAATGTTATGTCCATTTGATGAAGTTTTACTAATAAAAGTAAAAGCAAGATAATAAGAATAATTTCATTCTCTATCATCCTTAAACCTCATACACCAACTTATGCGAATAAACAGGCATATTACTGAACGTTTATTCTCATAGTTTGGCGTAAAAACCAGGCTGCTTTGTTCTGAATAATATGTCGTACATTAGGCTCTCGCCGATTGGATTCACGAATACCAACGAAAAGTTTCACCCAGCAAAGCTCCAATTTGATTTTGACGATATCTACCATCGGACTCATCAGTCCAGAAAATGTTCGACTCTTTCAAAGAGTGTCAGTTGGAAAAAAGCAAGAATGTTGCAGTTACAGTTTCTACTGTAAGGTGTTGAGAGACTTGAACTTAAAATTCACACAAAAGGGGCATGAAGAGTGCGAACGTTGCCAAACCCATCTTAATTACGAAAAGCAGACAGGACACTCTGCTAAAGCTGATTATACTGATCAGAGAGTATCAACAACGAACGAAGTACAATGCGAGTTGTGTTTGAGTTGGAAGGATCACGTATCACGAGTAATTGCTGGGTGAGATGAATATGATAGTGATCGGTCAAATGCGAAAATCAATAAGTCGGTTTTCTCTGTTGATCTTCAAAAGGTAACCTTTTATGCATATCACTCGTTGTGAATTACTTATATCTCATTTTATGACTGTAGATGGTCCAGCTTCCTAAAATGGAATCATTCAAAGAAGTAATTTTCGCCTAGCACGTCCACATTTGTTCACTGAGAGCTTTTTATGCCAAAGTTGCCATTTATGCATTCATATCATTGTGTGGCCGGTACAACAAAAAGTCGAGAAAATTTCCTACCTGTAAATTTTCATGGACCTTACCGGGAATTGAATCAAGGCACCTTCAGAATGGTCTTGCTTTGTAATCCTACACGCATACACGCAGAACTTTTAAAGGCCCTAAAGAAAGCCGAGGTGGTGTTATGCCGGTCTTTTAATTACTCGGAATGCTGTGAGCTTTTGAAACGTGTACAATAAATGATGACATCAATTTCAACACCCACTTGCTAATTCCTTATGCAATTTTACTACCTGTGGTTTTGATTATATATCAGAATTCCAGGCTCATCCCTTTTCACTTTCTCGCCAAGGAAAAAAATCCATCAATTCTATCCCATTTTCAACTCCAGATGTCTATAAAGGCATTATGAGGGATACAGTATCACTGGTCGTAAGGAACTGACCAGGTGTTTTCCAGAGGTCGATAGATGGCAAGTATGTATGTAATCTCTAATCTGCTTTCCTTGGTGCATTCAACTTCGCCTACATCCACCCGTGATGCAATATGTGGAGAGACGTCATTCATGCGACCAAATGGTGCTTACGCCAAACCGTTCTTTTCAATTTATCTCACAATTTTTCGAAGAAACATTTTGTTTTTACTTGGAGGCAATGTATTATAGGGTAAAGAATGCAAAAAATATAAAAAAGCGAATTTTGGTCGTCTTGGCGCTTACGTCAACTATGCATCCCAGGGCAGTGTTATCGAGCTCACATATTTTTTTCACTTCAGTAGCTCACGAATCATCGGAAATCGGAAACTACCAGGAATTGGTTACTGCTTGAATGAATATGTCCGGAAAAGTTGCTCTGATTGTTCACTTGCTAATTTTTTCCGTTATGCTTTTGTTCGATATCACGGTGAAGAACAGCAATTCTGTACTGAGAATTGTTCGCCTTTTGACACCACAACGGAGACACATTTGCAGTTCAGTTCTTTGCTTTTTTTTCAACTATTTTCAGGAACTGGGAGCACTTTTGTTTATTGATAGACTACACGTAAGATGATACCCCGTTTGGCATACGGATGTTTGCTTGAATGGAGAGAAAAGGAAATAAGAATTTTAAAAATTATTTTCAAACGCATTAGATCTACGATAGCAAGAACACATCCGAACAATGAAATGATTCAATTACAGTGACAGAATCATGGTTTGCAAAAGCATGGCACTCTCAGCACGGACATTTTCGATCATTCAAACGTCTACATCATTCCAAACAGCAAAATATTTCCATGAAAACTGTAGAGAGTATAGCATGTACTATGTATTTAATCAATCCATAACAATCCATCCATAGGAATATCACAAAGAGTAGGCATTGATCATAAAAATCAGTCTTGTGAAAATTGTACTGGTAATAGCTCGTAAGATAGATAAGCTCCGGATGTTGGAAGCTTTCCGACGTGGATTCGGCCGGTGACGAGTTCGGGGAAATCACGACAACGGCGCAGAAGGTGGGGAACCCGGCGCTAAATTTTTAGTTCTATCGCTCTGCAAGATCAAGGGAAGCCCCCATGTGGAATTTATTTTTCACGAGAACCTGATTGGTACTCTTAGCGTCCATTCGAAATCACGACAACAACTATGAACTATTGACAAAGTGTTAGAGCTCAAAATTTGGAATTTTCTTAATATGAATAATCCACTAGAGCAACTCTCAAAAATATATCGGGAAAAACAATATTCGACAGATGTTCTCTTCACAGTTCAAGATGTTTGCAGTTCAGCCTACAAGTTGCCGAATTACCTATATCAAGAATATTATCGTATCCCGGACCTTTTGTTATGCCGAGAGAAGCTAACAACCTTATTTTTGGTCAACCGATACCGGGATTGCGACGGTTGGCTCGAGTTTTTGGTGCGCATCAAAGGAGCTTCTTCCAGTCGTTATGAACCAGAGCTGAAATCATTTTCAGTTTGTTATGCGCGAGGTGAAGTGAAGAATTTTTTTTTCGTTTTGTGTAATGCATGGCAGGTATGGTCAATGTATATTTATGTGTATTCGTCATTCAAATTGTGAAATCTCATATACTTGTCCCATTTGTTTTGCTTTAGTTTGATCATATCTAGACTAACATTTGAAAAGGGCGGAAGAGCCAAAATGTTAACAAATCATATTATATTATATTTAGATTGAACAATATCAGAACTACTAATTTACCTGGACAATTACATTAAAATCAATTATGCACATTCTTAAACAAGAAGAATAATTTATGGCGTTCTTCCGAATCAAACATTGCTCTAATTATTTAGCTGTTCCGCCACTTGTTTTCAGTTTGCTTCAAATCCTGACAATTAGTTCAATATTCTAGGCAAACACTATTCTAATCATCATATACACTCAGCGAAATAAACTCTCGATATTCATAAGATTGCATTATGATTATTTGCTATAAGAATTCGGTGTGAATTTCATTAATTTATCTTATGAAATATAATGATGTTGAAAAAATAGAAATATGGATCAACCTGGATTCGAACCTTGAGCTTTGGGGTTATGGGTCCAGTGACTTGCCCACTAGTATATATCAACACTTGTAAAGAGGAGTGCTTAAAGGCGTACAACAACAACGTCGTGTGAAACAGAACCCGTTCATTATTCAACCTTATGAAATCCAAAAGTATCATTCATAAGTTGAACCTTATGAAATTCTTAAGATTATTTGGCTGAGTGTACTTATTTCGACTTAAGCTTAAAATGTGTATTAACGGATTTTTTGCGTAAATATAACTTTATTTTTATTAAAACTTGGAAATAACCATTACGCCTTAATCACTAAGTAGAAGTCATTTCGCCGCATATTTTCGCCCGTTATAAATTTAAATTGGAATTACGCCGTGGAGATAATGTTGTTGATTTCTATTGAGCGTTGTTACGCCGTCGAGAGGTTGCTATGGATAATGTTTCATGAAGCTTGATTTTGCTTCGCGCTGAAGAAAACAAATTGAAATCGGAAAATGCCAAAAAGTGCCGAGAATCTATCAAGTAAGTGCCGAAAATGTATCAAGTAAGTACAGTTCAAATGTGTTCTTAACGCGGATATAATTTTTAGAAGCGACAACGGATACAGCGGGTTTTATCGACGGCACGGAGTTCAGCTTGAGTGCATATGAGGTTATATATGGGAACCCTCATATTCCCTTAACTCCTTCACATGTAGGTCCAACAGAGTCCAAATTTAATTCCTCCGGCAGATGCACCCATTCAAACCACATAAGGCAGGATGGTACGCACGGACGATCCGTTTTTGACGTTCCGTTCGTCGAATCGTATCGCATGGATACCGCACTGCTAGCATCTACTACGGACCCGAAAGGTAAGAACTTTCAATACAAACCGATCCATTTGTTAAGATTTGTTTTTCAAAACCTCCCCCGACAGAATTCTTCTATACCAGTTACCTGCCGGCTCTCCTGTAAGATGTCGTGGCAAAGAAAATTCTGCCACTGAATGGGATCTGCAATGTGATGATGACGATGATGATGACGAAGACTATGTCCCGCAAGGAGATGCGAGCTTGCTAAATGATTTCTCGATATTCGAGTTTTTTGAGCCATACCGGAATCAATCAATTGAGGATGAAGACCGTTTGAAAGGTAATTTGGACATTCGAAACGCATCGAGGCAAGAACAAGGGCTATTGCTATATGTGGGATGAATCCCGAGGCCGAAGAGGAGCTAATAAAATCGGTTCGTACCTACTATTAGATTTAAAGGATTTCCTTGCTGTTAACCTTGATGTTAAACTAATAAATTTATATTTTGATCGCTGTGGAGGGCAGAACCTCAACTTCATTGTCTGTATGATGCTGAGTTACATCACCGAGCACAACTTTAACGATCGGTGAGATGTTATTATCAGACATAAGTTTATGGTGAGTGGTCACAGTCACATGGAGGTGGACAGTATTCACGGAGCGATTGAGAGGGCCAAGAAAAACACTTCGTTGGACATCGAAACGCCTAGAGACTGGGCTGTCTTTATAAGTCAGATAAAAAGGAAGGTGCCACTGGTAGTAGAAGAGCTCGACCAACATCAGCTTTTGTCTCTAAAAAGTTTGGAATCTGGAATCTGGAATCTGGAATCTGAACCTATTCCACTGCCGTATGAAAAGCTGCTGGATCTTAAGAAGCTGATGCCCTTCGTTGGGAATAAGATGTATTATGAGGCGATGCTTAAGAGCCTGGTTGTTCCGAAGCGTGGTCAGAAGGCGAAGACTGCGATCGAAGATGCAAATGTCGATGATGACCTGGATTATGATAATGAAATCTCCTAATATACGAGTGAACGTAGCCGCTATTGAGAACAGGAATACGTTTGCTGTGAATTAAAAAGAAATAAACTCCGCTTTAGATTTTTTAATACATTAAACATCTTTTAATTATTAGGTACAAAAGTCTTTTACTATATGGCATCAATTTTTTACAAACTTAACTGAGTTTTAAATGTATTATTTGAAGCTATTTCATGCAATTTAATCGACAAGCGACATTCGACTTTTTTCCCGATCTGTACATATCGTCGCTCCTAGTAGGGCACTGTATGGTGCATCAGATCCGATATACGCTATATGCACTACTAGCGACGTTATGTTTAACGCATAGAACAGGAGTAAAATCCTCCAAACCGCAAAATCCTCAAAAACCGTAATTGATCCAGCCCACAAATCTCCTCATTTGATGTCACAGCTTTGGTTCCATCGCGTTGTCTATGTCCATGACTGTTAAAACATGATTACGAATCCGCAATTCAAATAGTACAATAAGAACAATGTTCATTTGATAGAATGAACTCTTACCTCTAAGTTTTCTCGTAGTACCTAGACTCATCTAATTAGTGAAATTAACTGTTTAACTATGGTAACACTGGGTCGTAATTCCTCGCCACTTGATTAGTGTGACTGAAGAGCGTAGGCGTAATAACAAATAAGATGCCGGAATTTCATAACTTAACGGCGTATTTCCAGTAATGGCTGTTTAACAGGCGAAAAACCTAAGGCGTAATAACACTCTAAGAATAAACAGGGCGTATTTTGGTTTCTATCAATTTTTAACTCAATAAAACCTATTTCTGGATATATTGTGTGATAAGGTTAAGCACTGCATTATTATACAAAATCTGAGCCCAAAAAATGGTTCATTGGAGCTTTATATGGAAAATAGGATTTGATTTTCGTTTTTCAATCTTTGCCTCCAGTTTTCTCGGTTTCGTGATTTTCGAATACCGCCCTTTTCAAATGTTAGTCTAGATATTATCTCTCACCATGTATTGATAATCATCAGTCATTTTGAGGCTAGATTTTTCTGAGAAAGTTCATTGTAACTATTGTTTAAAAGGACGGATAACTCATTTGAGAAAAGTCGAAATTTTAAATCAGATCCTACTGTGAAATGCCATGCCAAGAAATTTTAGTGTTCGAAGCCATTTGGCCAAATGTCTTTTAATCATTTGATTCCAAACGACATCTTAAAAGTAAAATAAGAAAATGCAATTTTATTAAGTCGGTTGAAATTTCTCAAATTGAAATGCATGAAATCATGAGAATTACATTTGTTTGATCAGTGAAATTTCAAAGAACTGCTCATGTTTGAATGAAGGAACATTCTCACAAGGAGTAATAAACCGGGCAAGCACTTGATTCAGAAGTTTGATTTCGAATACAGGAATGTGTATCGTCATAGAAGGCCTATGTGCAAAGAATCAAAGGAAGGTTTCTCTCGGAGGAGCTGCATATTTCTTCAAGGTTATAAAAAATAATGACCCATTCTGTGTAGCTGTTTAACATAAAGACTGGACTCGAAAAAAATGAAACACACAAAAATGATCACCAAAAATTCATTTTAAATCTGATACTTCTCAAATTTTTAGGGATTAAATAACTATTTATTAGCTATGTTTTAGCTTTATTTATTTATTGGATTTCCTCCCCCTAGCTGAATGCTCGTACATTTCTCTTAACACTGCTCATGAGATCTTGGGCGAGGCTTTGCTCATCTTCCTTACACAATTTCTCCCAGTTTTTTTTCAAAGCTTCATCGGTTTTGAATGTTTTTCCGCTTTTCTTCAACTTCTTCTTCATTATCGCCCAAAACTTTTCGATCGGATGAAGTTCTGGTGTATTTGGCGGGTTCGCCTCCTTCGGGACCACATTAACGCCCTTCGCTTTGTACCAATCCATTACAGGCTTGGCGTTATGGCACGAAGAGAGATCCGGCCAGAACAGCGTTGGACCACGGTGAGGGCGGAGGAAGGGCGGCAAGCACTTCTGCAAGCATTCCTCTCGATAAACCAGCCCGTTCATGGTGCCGGTTGTAACAAACGGCTTGCTGTACCGTCCGCACTCGCAGATTGCCTGCAACAACAGGTACTTCTTCGCAAATTTGGACGAACCACTTCAACGAATTGACCTTTTTGGCCACATCTCGGGTGGAAAGGTTCGGGTTATTCTTAAAGTACTGCCTTATCTTTCGCGCCTTCTCTGGATATTCCGTTTTCGGTTTTTGGTCGCTTCCAGCACGCCGCTCGGTAGTCTTCGTCTCCTGGAACATCTTCACAATGCGGAACACGGATTCCAAGCCTTTTGCCTATCCATCTGTGCGACTGACCAGGATTATCGATCACCGCGCCCAAGATTTGCTGGCGTAGCTCTTCTTGTTTCGAATGCATCTTGAAAACTACTTGACAGATTGCGATAAAATTTTGCACACATAAACATAACACTCTAAACTAGTATTACCTAAAATTTCCAAGTCCAATCTTTAATACATATTTCCACCTAAAATCAGGAGTCTACGATTTTATCAAAACATTTTCATACTTCTCATGTATATTGGTAAATGGCCGAATGCAATTTTGTGCATTTTTGAACTTAAAAATTTCGTTTTTTAGTGAACTGATATAGTTGAAACTTAATTAGAATGCTTATTACTGCAAATGCGCAACATGATGTATGATGATATAAGATATGTACTACCACCTTTTGTAGCACGGAAACTAAGTTCGACAACCATAGGCTCTCCTCTCCTTTAACAACCACTGATTATCCTAATCATGCCATTGTATGAAGGGCCAAAAAGGGGTTTGGTGGATCGATAGTCAACTTCACTTATACGTTTCCACAGGGATATAAAGAATCTCCTTCCAACAACAAGATTGAACAATTGGTCAAAAGAGCAAGCCATCTAACATGAGGATGCCCCAATGGGCGGGGAGAAGAGCCCGCCATCTATTCACAAATTGTTAGCAATGGGGAGTTGGCATTCCCACTCTCCCCCCATTCAGAGTGCTTCAATTCAGAACTAACATTTATACATGTTAATTTACTGTTGCAATGGTCACTATTTGATACTTGATCCCGATTTAATAACAGCAATCCGCTTTTATTTTTGCTCACCTAATAGCTACCAAATAAGGCAAGGGAAGATTTATTGGAAAGGAGCTAAAGACAAATCGGCAGAAAAACAATAAGTAATGTTCAAATCAACTATGAAGTGAATCAATAAAACGATATAACCAAATATATAGACATTGTGAGTTATGATGAAGCAATGACAAAGATTGAACTGAAAAATCAAAGACTAGCCAAATGGAATACAACGCTACATGAATTAAGAAAAGCTCAGAATTGGTACAAAGTCCATTTGGAAATGCATTCACTAATAAGTGCAAAAACTTACCACATATTCCGTAATTTTAAAAAGCTTACCACAGATGTAATTTTCTGCGGCATGAAATGCAGCTATTTGCCTCTTCCGCTGCGATGTTAGATGATTGAAACTCTAAAATGGCGGAAATTCCAATGTGATATAATGAAATAATTTTGACCACCTGACAGCCTAGCATAAAAGCAAAGAACATTTAAGCAAAGAATAATGACAAATAAGTTTCGTTTGAGTATGATTACTGCCAAATTACAAAAAAAAATAAAAAAAATAAAAAGATATACAAAATATCCCGTAAATTTTTGGATAGCTCTTGTTTCTTATGCCCAAAAATTATTCTTTATGTCTGTAAAATAGAAATATAGAGAAATCCACTCAAAAAAAAAAAACGTTAAAAACTTTCCTATCTCTTCAATTACATAACGCGAGTTGGGTGGGCCAAAACTTACAACGATGCAAATGCGAAGCTGAAAATTGCATAAAAAATATTGTAAAGTGGAAGTTTTAATATAAAATGATAATAGCAATTATATTTGTAATGTCTGCATGTCTGCTAATCCTGCTGGAATTGTAGACGGACTTGTCATAGTCACGAGGGAAGAAAAAAATTCAAAATTACTATGCAATATTCGGAAATACCATGGATGACCTGAAATTAAATACCGATCAAAGAAAACTTCCACTCTTTATGGTAGGATAACATCTCAGCATGCTACCTTAGCAGGATCGCGCTGCCTACATCGCCTTGGTGTATCTGCCACCTAATGTATTGACACCGACAAACCGACATGGAAAACCAACAATAGAAAATGTCTCAATATTTCTGTTCAAATCATATTACTGACATCTATCTTTGTGTTCGCTGAAAACGTTTATTGAAGCCACGAACTCTCTTGGGAACTTGATAAGAAGGTTCATGGCTGAGCTATTCTGTACACATTTATTTGATCTAAATAACCTGATTCTATAGGTTTTGGCAGATGGGATCGCTGCACATTTGAATCGACCGTTATGGATTCTTGATCAATAGTGAAGATTGAGTTTCATGTCGGTTTGTCCGTGGTATTGACGCGATATAGTGTGTCTTACTTAATCGCTGGATGCCAGGACAGACGCTGTTTGAGCTGCACCTCCTTGGTGGACAGACGCTCAACACGCACTTTCTCAATCTAGCTGAAGTCAGAAGGACAACAGTGCCAAGCCTGCACTACCAGCTAATCGGGATGCTATCTTTTGCGTTCGAGAATGTTTTTTTTTTGGTTCCTCATCTCCTTTTTTAGAGCTAATGTGTTTGAAAATACTTTTTAGAGTCTTATTTCCTTTTCTCTGCAACTCGGTTAAACGTCATGTCAAAGATCCTTATGGCAAACGTCCATATGCCAAACGTCCCACACGTAGGTTAAGCCTGTCCACGTTAAATTTTAGACACTTCTGTTTCAGTGAAGATTTAGAATTATTTCACAGATCACTGAAACGATTCACTTATATGACAGCTTTCTCCACATTATTTCGTGGTACAACATGTTTACATTCTTGTGACATTCAGTAAAATGCTGTCGAATCAAGTGAAAGTGCACAAACTCATTGAGTACGAACGGCAGCAACATCCAAACTTATAGGTACGCTCAGTCTTGCGAAGAAACTAAAAATACCGAAAAAAAAACCGTGTTTTGTGTTTGCAAACTATTTGACCAGCGCTTGACTGTGAATCGGCAGCTTGGAAGTGGAACAAATTGAAAGGTATGATCCCGACAAATGGACAAAAAGGTGGTAGCCTTTATTGAGAAAAATCGCAATCTTTCAGTGCAAAATGTGGCTCGCAAAGTTGAGAAATCATACGTACAAAAAGTGAAGCAGAGGCAAGGACTGATTGTGTACGAAGGTGATCAAGCGTGATGACAAACAAAATTTCACTGCAAAAAGTCGTGCTTTACACCAATGTTTTGCAAACATTTTCTTGTAACGTAAAAGACAGCTAAATTTGGAAAGGTAATTATTTTGGCTTACTTGCAAAAAAAAACTCTACGTCCTTGCGAGCGGACTTCCGACAGTTAACCGGAACATTCACCATGGCGGACAAAAACATGCGTGTAGGCATGTTTTTGAGATCTTTTTTCGTTTTATTTATCAATCCTCCTCAGTTTTCGCGACAAATTTGTTGGAGTAGATCTTACGCTTTAGGTTGACCCAGAAATTCTCGATGGGGCACAGCTGGGGAACGTTGGGTGGGTTCGCCGACTTGGGTACCACATTGATATTCGGCCGCTCCATCTCCTCCAAAGATCGCTTCGAGTAGTGAGCTGACGCCAGATCCGGCCATGACACCGCGTCTTCACCCTTGTGGTATTTCTTGATGAACGACGCAACTTCCAACAAGCATTTCGTACTATAAATTTCCCCGTTCACGGCTAGTCCGGAGCGAAAGAAGAGTGGCTTTGACATCCTCTTCGCGCTGATTGTCAGCCACAGCAGCTCCTTCTTGGGGAACTTAGTGTGTGAAATGAACTTCACCTCGGGCGTATCCGGTGTCCACAAAGTGCCACACGATGTCCATTTTCGATGCGGTGGGATGCCGTTCTTTGAACGCCCACACTTCTGAACGGAGTTGCCTCAATGTTTTTGCCATCACGGTTAGAGTTCGACTGATAAAGCTGTCAACTGCTGACTCATGGGTTTTTTTCCCTCTGTTCGGGACATAAACCACTGCGACCAGTATTTTGATATATTGTAGTAGGGTAGGTAACGACTTAAGCACCCCGAGACCCTATTCCAAGCACGGGGTTAACGTTAACCTACAACGCTCATTTTTTGCAGTATGGTGCTTCACTAGATGGATCACCATACTGTAAGAAATGAGTGTTGTAGGTTAACGTTAACCCCGTGCTTGGAATAGGGTCTCGGGGTGCTTAAGTCGTTACCTACCCTATATCCCGTAGCCTTTGTATAGTGCATGTCGGGTTACTTCATCGCTATTGAGAAATGATGAAGTATTCGGTGTTGTTACAGTTGTCGTTGTTTGATTTGTTGGCAATGAATCAAGTTTTATTGAAAGTTTCCGCTATTGAAGTATAAACACTTAGAATATCCTTGTAACGTTTGATTACGCTATTCAGAGTAGTTATACTAAGCTTAGTTAAATGCTAATAAGGGAACGTCCGTTAATTACGTCACGCGAAAACATGACTTTTTATAACCCCCCCTTGTCACGTTTTTTGTATGGACTTTTATTTTTTTTTGTATGGATCGTCACACTTTCCCAAATCCCCAACCCCCCATCCACCCTTACTGCGTGACATAATTAATGGACCTTCCCTAAGTAAACGACAGTCAGACAAAAAACAACATTTTTGTCACACACAAAAAATAAAATTTTGCGACTTAAGCAAAACTGACACGATAGATACTCGTCGCCGAATAGAATGCTCTGCGAGTTTATAAGCGCAATCATTCGGCACTCAACGATACATAGTCTTTGACATAATTAGCTAAGTTAGCTAAACGCCTATATGTTTATGCTCAAAACTAGTACTTGAAAGCTATAGAGATTGGTGACATTAAACGCACACCTTTACTCACCTTAAAAAGAATGGAATAAAATTTGTCAAATTGAGTTGGAATGCGATTCGTTAAGTATTTTTTGTTCGAATTTCCGCAACCTTACTCTTACATAGAGTATGTTATACAACCAGAGGTGATAAGCTCACTTGTATAAATAACCCGCGAACGCTCGACAAACACGGTTTACAAGCATGTCTCACGGGAGATTTTTCAGCTGAAAATTTTGTTGTCATTCTACCAGCAAATGCTATATTGATTTCCGAACATTCCGCCTCAAAAGATTTTCTAGTTATCTCGTTAGTTTAACGATTGGCCACGAAGAACCTACTCTAACCACAAAAAGTTCGTTTTAAAACACTTAGCGAACCTCTTTTTTTTTGTAATGATGACCGGATACATGGCTCTGGTTTTGCAGAACTGGTTCGTCAACCTGGATCAACTGCTGACGCAGTAAGATCCTGTTGACTTACCTAACCGGTTACCCAGCATGCATTGCGGACGGGTATTGTCGCTCTAGCGGTGAATAGCTACACTAATTCTTAGCTCATTTTCAAAATATTGGTTCTACTTTTCACCGCATCGATGCGTGCAAGCGTTGTGCATGTTCTGCACTGTAGGTGAGTTCAGGTCGAAATTGAGTTAGATTTACACACCCAACGTAAAGTTATGATTCAATTAACCATTTGAGGGGATTAAATTAAACTCACACATCTCATAACAGATAGATGTAGGTCGACCATTTGAAAATGTTTCTTAAATATTGTAACCAAATTTAATTCAAAGCGGCATAATGTACGATGTTGGAAAACAAAGGAAGCAATCGATCGACATACAATCAGTACGAAAAAAAAGCCGAACAAAATTTTGCTTCAAAAAAACGCCATGTTCAAGCTACTGTAACTTTGTCAATTATCAATATTTTTAGCTGAAAATTTTACAACACTATAAACTCTACAACACACAAATTCAAATGATAATAACTCTGACTATTATTGACCGATTTAAATTCTTTTGGCATCGTTGGATTCAAAAACTCATTTACTTCAGAGACATTGTCGGCAATGACCATTTTAATTCATCTGGTTCCCGTAAATCCGGGTTACCGGGGCTGTGATCCGGTACGGAGACACTTTATGGAAACATCTATTGAATTTCCGGGAATGAATGTCAACATCTTTGGAATAATTCCTAGAAACTATTTCTAATCCATTGTGGGCCATATGTCGACTTGTTCCTGCAACGGCCATTCTGAAATAGGTTCCCGTGGGGCCTAGAGTGGCCATGAACACATTTAGAAAGAAACCCCTGGCAATTTAAGTATCAAAATTCATTGAATTTCGCCAGTAGGATATTTCTCAACGTTTAGTGGTCATCTGATGGTTTATCCTTGGATCTGTCTTTCCGGAGCAGGTTTCCATTTGACCTCGACTGGCCATTTTTAAGTTCAGAAGGAAACCCTGGCAATATGAGTTTCAAAACTCTTAAAATTTAACCAGAAAGCTATTTTTCAACCCGAATCCTAGAGAGTTTGAGCTGTTTAGTGGAATACCTGTAACTAGAAATGAGAAGCAAAATTAGTATTTTGACACACGACACTGAAGAAGTCTGCACATTGTAGACGAAATACGCGTCTCTGTCAAGATAAGCAAAGGTACACACTCAAATTATTTTACAGAAATCTGTAAAGTTTTACCGAATTCTCAACAGTTGAACGTCCAGTAATCCAATTTTATGGATTTCGGTAAAATTTTACCGAAATCCGGTAAATTTTTTACAGATATCTGTAAAATTTCACCGAAATCCGTAAAATCAGATTACCGAACGTTCAGCTGTTGAGAATTCGGTAAAACTTTACAGATTTCTGTAAAAAATCTAAGTGTGTAGTTGGAATTAAATGGAAAATACCAATTTTTCTTCTCATTTGTAGTTATTATTCAACGTTATGTGGCCATCTATGATTAATCCTCGAAAAAGGTTTCCGTGAGGCCTCGAGTGCTCATGTACAAAACTAGCCACAACATGTTTAAAAATATCTTACTGGAGAGATTTCATGAATTCTGTTACCCATATTTCCATATGTTCATGGCCACTCTAGGCCCCACGGGAACCTGTTACAGAATGGCCGTTCCAGGAACAAGTCGGCATATGGCCAACAATAGAATATAAATAGTTTCATCTTCCAAATTAATAATTATTTGTCGATCATTTAAGGGGTAAAAAAACGAAGTTCCCCCCTCACGGCCCTCCTTGCAACTATAAGAAATGTTTTTATGCAAAAAGTTGCCGCTCAACTTTTGTTAAGATAAAACTGAATTTTAGCTTCCTGTTTGAAAATAAATAATAAACTTTCGTAATGTAAAACATGAAAAGCTACCTGAATACAATGTCGAACACATACTGGTTAATTGTAATGTCTTCTGATGAGGAATCAGCAGAAATCACTTAAACACACACACACACACACACACACACACACACACACACACACACACACACACACACACACACACACACACACACCTGTGATCGTAAATCAAGCTCATTATTGTGAAGCAGTGTAATTAAATCTTTATAGGAACTTTAAAATAGGAAGCAAAAAGCACAGAAAACTTATGAAAAGAAAAAAATTATATGATCCTCACAATATATTTCATCAATATATATCAACTGGCATTATATATCAACTGAATGTAGAAATAAGGATCACCCAGGAAGAGTATAGTAACGTTTGCATTAAAAAAAATGGACTTTTTTCGGATGGTGATAAAAAACAAGCTAAGACAGATAATTGCTTTTGATAAATTTCCCATGGAAGGTAATTATTTAAGCTGACTTGCAAAAGAATTAAACGCCCTTGTGAGTGGTCTTCCGGCAGTTAACCGGAACATTCACCATGGCGGATGAAAACATGCGTGTAGACTTGGTTTTTAGTTCTTTCTGCGTTTTATGTATCAATTCCTCCACAGTTTTCGCGACAAATTTGTTGGAGTAGATCTTACGCTTCAGGTTGGCCCAGAAATTCTCGATGGGACGCAGCTGGGGGACGATGGGTGGATTCGCCGAGTTGGGTATCACATCGATATCCAGGCGTTTCATCTCCTCCAACGATCGCTTCGAGTAGTGAGCTTACGCCAGATCCGGCCAGAACATCTTCGCCCTTATGGTATTTCTTGATGAACGACGCAACTTCCAGCAGGCATTTTGAACAATAAATTTTCACGGCCAGTCCAGAGCAAAAGAAGAGTGGCTTTGACATCCCCTTCTAAGAGATTGTCACAGCACACAGCCACAGCAGCACCTTCTTGGGGAACTGGCTGTGAGAAATAAACTTCACCTTGGAGCTCACTTCTTTCATGGGGTAAGTAAAATACAAAGTGCCCTGCCAGTCGTTGCCATCCAGGGTGAGATCGGTCTCATCGTCCATCACCACCGCCACGTCGCGATTCACCGGGAAAATCGAGTTGACCACCTCATTCAGTTGCTGCTCATGTCGCTCAGGGTCTTCGGCCGTTCGATGCTCTGATTGTTGTCTAATAGTGCCAAGAAGCTGTAGATGCTAAAACGGGCGTATCCGGCGTCCATAAAGTGCTGCACGATGTCAGTTTTCGACTCGGTGGGGTGCCGTTCTTTGAACATGCAAACTTCTGAAAGGAGTTGCTTCACTGTTTTTGCCGTCACGGTTAGAGTTCGACTGATAGAGCTGTCAAATTTTATTTGCTGACTCATGGGTTACTATGATTGATGCAGTATGGGCTGTTTCGTCAGTACGGGTGAAGGTGAACCCATGAAAGCCGGCAATTTGTGTCAATTTGTTTTAATGCAAACGTTAAAACCACTGAAACTAACATTAAATCAGACCCGAAATCCTTGTAAAAAATGAGAAAAAGTCAAGAAATTTTCCAAAAAATAAATGCAATTCAACGACAAAGACTCTTAAAATCCAACCGAAATCAGTAACTTATTTGCTTAATTTTTATTCGAATGACTAATGACTAGCTGGTCCAGGTGGATTACCGCCAGTATTTTTGAAAGCATTATCAAAGGAATATTTCGGTTGTATAATTCATTTTTCAAATCTGGCATAATTCCCCTCTTTTGGAAAGAATCGTATTTGGTTTCGATATTCAAAAGCGTAAAAAAATCATTTGTTAGAAACAATCGTGAGATTGCAAAATTATCTTGTACTCCCAAACTATTTGAGTCCATTATAAATCAAAAAAATTTTTCACAGGTGAAAATTGTTATTACCACCAAGTAATAGGGCTTTTCGAAAAGACTCTACTACTACTACTAAAGACTGGACTCGGAAAAAATGAGACACACAAAAATGATCACCAAAAATTCATTTTAAATCGGATACTTCTCAAATTTTCAGGGATTGAATAACTACATATAAGCTATATTTTGGCATAATTTATTTACTGAATTTCCTCCTCCAAGCTGAATGCTTGCATATTTCTCCTAACACTGCTCATGAGATCTTGGGCGAGGCTTTGTCCATCTTCCTTACACAATTTCTCCCAGTTTTTCTTCAAATCTTCATCGGTTTTGAATGATTTTCCGCTTTTCTTCAACTTCTTCTTCATTATCGCCCTAACATTTTCGATCAGAAGAAGTTCTGGTGTATTTGGCGGGCTGGCCTCCTTTGGAACCACATTAACGCCCTTCGCTTCGTACCAATCCATTACAGGCTTGGCGTTATGGCACGAAGCGAGATCCGACCAGAACAGCCTGGGACCACGGTTCTGCAAGCATTCCTCTCGATAAATCTGCCCGTTTATGGTGCCGGTTGTAACAAACGGCTTGCTGTACCGTCCGCACTCGCAGATCGTCTGCCACAACAGGTACTTCTTTGCGAGTTTGTCCATCTTTCTCTTCTGGAACATTTCCGGAACCTCCATGCGGGACGTACCGACAAAAAACTCAAGGCCGGGGCTTTGTTTGGTGTCCTACCTTGATATATGTCTCGTCGTCCATGACGAGACAGCCTGGCTTGACCAGCCACTCACGGTACAGCTTCCACGCACGCAATTTGGCCACCCTTTTTTGCTTGTCAGTCCGGTTTGGCGCCTTCTTGACCGTAGCCCAGCCCGTTTCATGGTCTGTTGGACGAACCACTTCAACGAATTGACCTTTTTGGCCACGTCTCGGGTGGAAAGGTTCGGGTTATTCTTAAAGTACTGCCTTATCTTCCGCGCCTTCTCTGGGTATTCCGTTTTCGGTTTTCAGCCGCTTCTAGCGCACCGCTCGATGTTCTTCGTCTCCTGGAACATCTTCACAACGCGGGACACGGTGGAATGGTGGATTCCAAGCCTTTTGCCGATCCATCTGCGCGACTGACCAGGATTATCGATCACCGCGCCCAAGATTTGCTGGCGTAGCTCTTCTTGTTTCGAATGCATCTTGAAAACTACTAGACAGATCGCAATAAAATTTTGCACACATAAACATAACACTCTAAACTAGTATTACCCAAAATTTCAATTTTTTACCAACGCGATAAAAAGTTACACCCAAAACAACGTGTCGATTTTTTTCCGAGTCCAATCTTTACTACTACTACTACTAATACTACTACTACTACAACTACTTCAAATTTACTAGATGGTGTAAATGTTTCAATCAAAGCAATGGATGAAGGTTATTAAATATGTGGAGCCTTAAACACTGACTTAAGCAAAGCATTTTATAGAGACGATATTCCTTTGTTGCTTTTTAAAGGGGTTAAGATAGCTTTCAATCACAAATTGTTAAAACGGGTTCAGTCATACTTGCATGGAAGAACACAACATGCCTAAAATGGACCGATAAATAAGATGATGTTTGCTATAACAAATACTGCGCAAAAATTTAATCAATGAAAAAAATTAAATTTAAAAGGTATGTTTCTCACAATAAAGCCTGTCCACCTTAAATTTCCGACATCAAAATAATAGCAGCAACAAAAGTTATCACATAACAACAAAAACTATTGTTTTTCCATAATAATGGAGTTATATCAACCTTAGAAACAGTTGATTAAGATGTTAATCCTTCTTTCTGTAAAATTCTCGAACATTCTGTGGTACACCCGCAATAAGGTTTCGTACGATATCCTCAGATATGTTCGCCGTAACGATTCTCCATCTGTTCTTGAAATCATTTGCTTCTTTCTTAGTTTCGAAGAGTTTCCGCTTAACTAGAGCCAAGTACATCTTTATTGGGTGAAGTTCTGGACAATTTGGTGGTTTGGCTTATTTTGGCACGTATTTGACCTCTAGTATCTTATACCATTCCAGGACGGATAGTGGCAAGAGCCTAAATCAGGCCAAAATAGAGCTGGAGAGTCGTGGCTTTTGATAAACGGAAGCAACCGCTTTTGCAGACATTTTTTCTCGTACACATCCTTATTGATAGTGCCGGTAGAGACAAAACTTTTAGATTTTCAACCACAACTACATATGACCTGTCCAATCAAATAATTCTTCGGGAATTTGGACACTTTATTTGTCCAAAATTGCTAGGCAGCGACGTTGCATTGCGATATATAAAACCAGACCCGGAAGTTGTTTAAAGCCTTCGAGCACGAATGTTTCGTCGTCCATTATGGTATGTTCATTATGAGTTTGTTTCAAAAAAAATAGTGTAAAGCTTTTTTGAAGTGAAATTTTGCTTGTCATCCAGGTTGGGTACCTGTTTCATTTTGTATACATTCTTTCCTTGCCTCGGATCCACTTCTTGTACACAGGAAAAAATCTTGTAGTAAAAACTACCATTTCACCCGACTATGCCTATCCTTAAAACTACCATGAAAATTCAGTCAAATTTACTATGTTTATAGTAAAACCTTCAACGTTTGTGGTATATTTGACAGATCTCATATCGATATCAACCGCAACATGGTTGATCTAATCGCAGGCATGGTAAAATCAAACGCATTTATAGTCAGCTGAAAATTGTTGGTGATTGCGCTTAATTTAACCCTCAAAATGGTAGGTTCTACTGCGGCTTTTTTTTAAGTGTAGGTATGATTTTCACTTCTAATGCTGTGGCCGTAGAAAAATTTCAATTCTATCGCCTTGGAAGAAAACGTTTAAAAAAAAAGTTTTCCGTATTCGTGGCGATCAAAATGCTACTGATGTGCTTTTACCAGCGGTTGGATAGTCCTGAAGAAAATGAATATATATTTTTGCTCAGGGAGTACTAGTACATCCAAGCGTAATGATTCGCCCCTAATAACGTAACGTGCACCAACATACTTTCAAATATTCTGTCAAAATAACATAGCGAATCGAAACAAAGCCAACGACACTGGTACTGGAAGGTACTGGAAAGCGCAAGAGTGTATAGCAAGGTGCAAACTGCAAGGTGTACTTCAGAGCTAGGGGTTCTACAACAGCGAACCGATTTCAAATCGCTAGTTTCATATTGATTGTTGTTTTTACCAACAATCAATATGCAACTAGCGATTTGAAATTGGATCACTGTTGTAAAACACTCCGAAGTGCACCTTGCTACACATATTTGCGCCTTGGTTTTGATTTGCTTTGACAGAATATTTGAGAGTTTGTTCGTGTGAGTTCATTGTAAGGGGCGCATTATTAAGCTTGGGACCGATGTGCTAGTACTGACTGAGCCAAAAAAAAATCGTATTTGCTCGGGACCTATTTGTCTTAGAGTTAGTCTATGCTAGTATCTTTGTTGTTGTTTTGATTCTCTATGTTGTTATTTTGACAGAATATTTGAGGGTGTGTTGGTGTGAGTAAACTTAATAGAGGCGAATCATTAAGCTTAGGATCGGTGTACTAGTACTTCCTCAGCCAAAAAATATATTCATTTTCTTCATAATTATCCAGCCGCTGCTCTTACGGCTGCCACGCACAATATCTAAACCATTTGATTCAGCGGAAAAAATCGAAGAGATAGCAATTTCAAGGTCGAAATTAGTCAACGCTTCACAAGATTACGCAAAATATAAAACTGGTTTAAACTTTGGAGAACAACCTTTTAAATTTTATAACTGTTACACATATCGTATTGTTCATCTTTTAACAAGTCTCTAAAGTTTTACGATCTTGATGAGAAACAAACTCACGGATTTCGGATCATCATCGAATGGCGAATGGAAAGTTTCAATTTCTTGCACTGTTTGTTTATTCTTCATTAGGATCATTTCTTACAGTCTAACCGTGAACGTGGTTTCTAAATTTGCGCTTGTTGTTTTTTTTTTCTACTTACAAAAAATATTCCAACCATTTTACAAGCCACACGATTAAATTTAAACTATTAGCACTATGTTACCTTATGTACATTGCTTTCTTCCTCTTCCTCTCGTGCGTTTTCTATTGAATCACTTCTTTTTTCTCTTACGATAAACTGTTCAAAACGGGAAGATTTTGGCCTTAACATATATACAACTAGTCAGCGTGTTAACTTCAATCCTATTTCATTAGCGTCTTTAAAAAGTGCCGGTTTTCTAACTCTTCTCTACATCTCTAATCGAGCGATTGCCTTTTTCAATCCGGCATATTGGGTGGTATTTACACGGTAGGGTTCGTTACAAATAATTAAAATGCCATTTTTATCTAATTAGTACTTCCATCTGCTACCATCGTCGGGGGAGATCATTTTGCGGTTTAGGTAATTTGAACTTAGCTAGGGGCAGAGTAACACTAGGTCTACTACAGACGAAAGATAGGAAACATTGTCACCATTGTAAACCACCCCATCGTCATCATCATGATCATCATCGTAATCTTCTTCCGTGACGGCTGGGTATTACACCATCGTCGTCATGCCCTTGTTGATGTTCTCCAGGTGTTCCTTGGCCTTGATGCGCAGGGTGGCAATCGAGTTGGTCCTCATATCGGTGGAGTGATTCACAGTCATGTTGAGGGCAGTTCCGGCCGACGCACCACCACCTCCACCGGTGCCATCCTGAGACCCCAATGCTCCCAGGAGGCGCTGCTGCTGCTGCTGCTGCTGTTCGACGGCAGTGTTGCCATCCAGCGGACTACTACTGTCTTGTATCGGCTGATGGTCTAGATTGGCCAGTTTGGCCATTTTCATTCCTGACGATGAAATGGGCGACGAGGCGTCCGAAGAGTTGGGACTTAACGGATGGCCAGTGAGTGGATTGGTGTTGTTGTTCGAGGTGCTACTGCTACTTAAACTTTGCGGCGATCTTAAACCAGGTGGCGTTAGTGAAAGGTTTTGGGGTGATGTTATGGGTATATTTACAGAGCCGAGTTGAGGTGTCTGGGATGGGTGGGGTTGTGCGCCTCCCAGGCCCACGGGTGGACCGCCGAGTGGCGAGTGGCGTGGCGTTAGCGGTTGCTGCGTTGCCATCGAGAGGTTCTGCGGGGTGATGGCTCCGTTGGGATGGGGCGGGGATAGGCGCATATTATGACCACTCATCTGCTGTTGCATCGCGGCCATGCCCTGGGGAGATATTCTGAGGTTTTGTGGTCCATTTGGGTGGCCCAGGCCAAGGTTGGTCATGCCCAGGTTGGACGGATTCAGGCTAAGCGGTGGCGTTAGGTAGCTCGGGTAGACACCCTGCGGGTGCGAGAGGAAGCCTTAAATGAGAGGAAAAACGTTAATTTAAACTTACTGCAGCTGAGTCAGTGGTCGTAACTTACCAGGAAGTGCTGATAGGAGTGGTGGCGATAGCCAGGGATCCACTGGGAGGTTTGCTCCATTGCAGGACAGGCGATGCGGCAGCTGGGAGAAATGGGACAGCCCTAACCTCAAACTCTCGGACTTTTCCTGTCGGCGCCATTTTGCCCTTCGATTCTGGAACCAAACCTGTCGAGGGAAGAAAAAGGAACAGTGAAGGACAAATTAATGAAATTATTTTCCATTTATGCTCGTTTAATTACATTTTAAAAGCGTCATCAGAGCGACCGAGCGTGAACGTTTTGCGCGCACTGTTGTGGTGAAGGTAATCGTGGCGAGGAGGGAAGTGACAAAAGCGACGTTAAGAGACAACGCAGACGGCGACGGAAGTGGGTGGGAAATTTCCCTTGATTCGCAAGACGCAAAAACATTCAATTTTCAGTTCATAATTTTTAATTTAAAAATGAAGAACCTTACGCCGTTACACCGGCTAGGTTGAGTGGAGTGTGAGGATTCTGTTTGTATGAAGAAGGCTCTCTTCTCTCGCTGAAATAATTAACGAAAGAGAAAAGATTAAAATGCAATTAGCCTCGTATTTTTCTCGCTTTCCATCTTCGCAGCAATCGTGTTGGAGTGAGAGGAACTCGTTTGGAAAGAAATCCTGCCCGTGCATCCCCCCTCTTTTCGCCGGTTTGCTCATTTGTTCTCATTAGTGCCGCCGACGAGGATGACGTCGACGACGACGACGACGACGCCGGTGATATCGACGCAAGCTTATTGCGGAAAAAGGTTCATGAGCGAGACTGTGCAACAACGGGTGCGGTTGCCGCCCACTTTTATGTAAATTAAAACTTAATTAATTTCAGAATTAAATAATTAATTTAACCATTAAGTTTGCTTTTCTTACTCTTGGTTTGTGCGAATAATTTTCTATTTCTTTTGCTTTCGAAGTGCTGGAGGCAATGGGGAGGGAGGGGCCGTTTGCGCGAGCGATAAACATGGCGGCGGATAATGACGCTGGGAGCGTGGAGGGGGAACAGCATACATCCGTTCGTTCGAGTGAAGGAGAGAAGTTTTAATTTTTTTTTCGCTTCTCGCTTCTCTGTGGGTGGTTGCTTGGAAACGGAGGCACTTGATTTTCAATTAGTGCGATGGATAATTGAATTTTCCTATCCTGGTGCGATTGTGCTAGGAATTCTTTTTTTCTTTTCGTTCTTAATTCAGTGAATTAGTGTTGTTCCGCTTCGTTCACTTAATAGTAAAAGGATCGTTGTGTATGGGAAAGGTCCTTTTTTTTTTCATTACAACAATTTTATCTGTAGATTAACAATCAAATATTTGAAGTATTTTTGATTTAGCAACTTGAAATCCGGGTGCTAACCAGGGATGCCAAATAGTTTTTCAAAATGTCTGTAAGGAACAAAGATAAATGTGTTTATTTGCCTGTCTTGAAGTTTATGTCAAAAACTTGCAAAAAGAATATGTGTGTGAGGAGTATTTTAATTGAAAGCCAGGTGAGAAACAGTTGTTTCTCGAAAATAAAGTACCCACATACTCTCTTATACATTGGTTCCGAGAGCCTCATTCAGTTACTTTTTCTGTTTTATAACTGTCAGAAACTTTCTGGAGAATCTTTTATTTATTACAGAGCCTTGGCCATTTCAAATTCACACATATTCTTAAGGTCCTTTTTATTTTGCAGCAATTAACGTGTGCATGAAAAAAAAAACGAACTGGCTTTAGCGATTCTTTATTTAAAGCTTGTTCACGACAAAATCTGGACACCCTTAAAGGGTGTCCACGATGAAATTGCCACACTATGAAATTGCTCTAACTTTTTAACCGTTGGGTATAATTTAATGAAAATTTGGGTGGATTTAGTTCATAGTGCATTATTTACATCCTGCAAGTTTTAAAGTCCTGTGATCAAAACTCGCGGAAATGGAGTCGAAAGAACAGCTCGTGCGTGATAAAATCTTGCGCATTCATCACGAGAACAAGGATCTCTCGCATCGTTCCATCGCTAAAACGTTGGGAATCGCGAATTCCACGGTGTCGCGAGTGATTAAGCGGTTCGAGGAACGGTTGACCACCGATCGGAAACCCAGAAGTGAAGGAAAAAGTATTCCGTACAACACCAAAAATCACAACCGCGTAGTTGGGGCCTTCAACCGAAATCCGAACGCCTCCGTTCGGGATGTGGCTACGAAGCTGCACCTAAGCCGAAGTTTTGTCCAGAAGGCCAAAACTAAGGCTGGGCTTCGAACGTTCATGGTACAAAAGGCCCCTAATCGCGACGAGAAGCAGAACAAGTCCGCCAAAACCCGTGCCAGGAAGTTGTACCTCAACATGCTGATGAAAGTTGAATGCTGCATCATGGACGACGAAACATATGTGAAGGCCGACTTCAAATAGATCCCCGGCAACCTGTTTTTCACGGCCAAGGATAAGTTCAGCGTTCCGGAGCATGTCCGCACTCAGAAGATGTCCAAATTTGCGAAGAAATTCCTTGTTTGGCAAGCCATCTGCACGTGCGGGAAGCGGAGTGCACCTTTCGTGACCCAGGACACGATGAACGGACAGGTGTACATAAAAGAGTGCCTCCAGAAGCGGCTGCTTCCTCTCCTGAAGGCCCACAACGTCCCAACAATCTTCTGGCCGGATTTGGCCTCATGCCACTACTCCAAGGACGTGCTGAAGTGGTATGCGGACAATAAGGTCAATTTCATGCCGAAAATGTTCAACCCTCCCAACACTCCGGAGCTCCGCCCCATCGAGAAGTACTGAGCGATTATGAAGCAGCACCTTCTTAAACGACCTAAGGTAGTGAAGACAGTCGAGGAACTGAAGAAAGTATGGGTTTACATGCAAAAAACGGTTGATTCACAGGTTGTGCAGAATCTTATGGCCGGGGTTAAGGCCAAGGTGCGGGCATTTGAGTATGGACTGTAAATAAAATACGAGTAAAATGGTAAAATGAAGTTTAATAGTTATTTCTCAATCCCTGAAAATTTGATGGCAATCGGATGAAAACTCGAATTTTGCGAATCAATTTTGTGTGTGGCAATTTCATCGTGGACACCCTTTAAATACGCGTATCTCTGGAAAACCTTCTTCAACGCGTGAAATATTTCGCAAACTAGTGAACGTATGTCTTTTCATTGTGTAAAATCAATTTTTGGTGAAACTGCCAGCTTTTAGATCGAAGATGGCGTTGAAAGAAGAGTAGGTGCGAAAAGAAATCGTATGCGGTCGCAATGAAGATCCGGATCTGTCAGTAACAAAACTTGCAAATAAGCTTGTTTTTCCTGCAAGCACTATCCATGAAGATCTTGAATCTTTCGATACACGTTTGCCAACAGCCAGGAGGGCTGAGAGTGGAACAAAAACGGATCTCAGGAACCACCAGAAGGGCGCGCAGGTGAAGCAAACATTGCAGAAGAGACCAGATCTTTCGGTACGTACTGTGGCTAGAAAAATAGAAATGTCCCCAACTCTCGTGAATACTTCCAAGCACCGGCTAGATATGAAGTCATTCAAGGTGAAAACTGTACCGAACCATACTAATAAACATAAAGTGACGAGTAAAACCCGGGCTCGCAAGATGTATTGCGAATATTTGACGAAATTTTCCTGCGTGATAATCGACGATGAAATCTATGAGTCTAAGCAGCTTCCCGGAATGTCTTATTATACTGTCATGCAACGGAACGGCATAGAGGAGCATTTCTGGACGATGAAAAAGGTCAAGTTTCCCAAAAAATATTTGGTTTGGCAGGCAAATTGCAGTTGTAATCGAGTAGGCCAAAGCATCATCACTACCGGACCGGTAAACAAGAAAATATAACGTGAAGAATGCCTAAAGAACTGATTGTTACCATTCTTACGCAGCAATGAAGATCCCTCGCTACTCTGGCCTGATTTGGCATCTTTTCACTACGCCAAAAGTGTTTTGGCATGGTATAAAGCGAAAGGAGTCCATGTTGTACCGAGAGAGGTAAATCCACCTAACTGCCCGGAGTCTCGACCTATCGAGCGGTATTGGGCACTCGTGAAGAGAAAACTCTCTCAATATAAAAAAACAAGCTACAACTACGGAAAAATTTCAAAAATCTTGGACAAAATCAGCTAAATCAGTTGCAGGGAAGTCCGCACAGACCAAATTCAAAAGTTCGTAGTTTTTTCACGCAGCCTAGTTAAGTAACTGTCATTACTTTTAAGATGATTAATAATGCACAATTGAATGAATAAAAAAATGCATCTTGGATTGAAATAACAGCAAATTGGGTTCATTCCAAATTGAATCTGTCCAGATTTTGTCGCGAACAAGTCTTAATAACGTGAACTATTTGCCGGTTACGGGAATCTACGGCATATTTTTGCGTGTTCTCGAATTCGTGACTGCTGTGAATTACACACTTTGAGGTGTAAATTTACATGCTCAGTGACCAAGGTTGAAAAAATTTCATTTTCAAAGAGAAATAACTTACGATTTTTACCGAAATACGTCTAAAAATATCATCAGGCGAGAAAACGGTAATGGAGATTTTCTTCCTTATCTCATCAATTTTTTTTTTGACATGGCAGCACGTGACCGTGGTTTGGTCATCGATATTATAAGCACATTTACAACTTTTTTTGTGATTTTCACCGCAAAATATTGAATAAAATTCCCACTGAATCGATTACATACTATGGC
The DNA here is from genome assembly GCA_034211315.2 of Aedes japonicus. Lineage (NCBI taxonomy): Eukaryota > Metazoa > Arthropoda > Insecta > Diptera > Culicidae > Aedes > Aedes japonicus. Next base: position 230,090 of record JASCZW010000166.1, on the reverse strand, counting down.
ATTGCAAATTTCCAGTACAAACAATCTAATGATTGCATAATGGTTTGAGAATGACAAGAAATATCATGATAGTTCGTTTCATCTAATGATAGTGAGATGGCCAGTATTTCATTGTCCCATGACGGTAGTGAGATTTACCAGCACTGTCTGCGACTAATATGCAAAGTTTTTCAGAAGAGTTTATTTTGGTCTGATTCACTTCGTATTCAAGTGACTCGAGACAAACTCACCCCAAATTCACGGTAATTAGGTCTGACTAAATCATCATTTAAGTGATTATACCTGTTTTAGATCTGATTCATTTCGTAGTTAAGTGATTTAGAATGAACTCACATCAAATTCAAATAATTCAGGACTGACTCACAAAACTTTCAAGTGCCCCAGGTCTGGTTTTCTTCATATTCAAGTGAATAAGATCTAATTCACTTCATGTGACTCAATGCAGAGCTTAATTCATTATCAAGTAGTTCAGGCCTGATTCACTTCACAATCAAATAATTCAGGCCTGATTCAAGGCATATTAAAATAAGTCAGGACGGACGCACCCTTGAGTGATTCAGGACAAAATCACCACTCATTCGAAATCTGGTTCACTTCATAGTCAAGTGATTTAGGTCTAAAGGGTGTCCCACACAGTTAGATATTAACAATTCTACACGAGACGTAATTCATGTTTGTAAAAAGTTGGGGTTTGTAAACAAAGATTTCGCTTCTGACAAACTTCATCAAAGATCGTTACTCCGCACATTGGAGAATACAAAAAACAAAAATCAAAGCTTTCGTGTAAAATTATGTCTCCTGAAACTGACACATACGCAACTCTACAAAAGATGTGTTCGATTGAATTTATTTCAATTCATTCGTATGTGCTAAAGGACGCTTGAATGTGTGAGTCCCAAGGGACAGGAATTTACACGACATCTTGGTAGTGTGCACATCAAATTGCATCACGGAAAAAACGCTGTAGAAAATTACTCATTCGTTATTTTTACTTGAAAATTCGGGTACAAGTAGTTTAGAGTGTTTGTTATGATCGATCGCAGCAAGCCGTGCTTTGAAACTGACGTGTTTTGTTTTTGCTGCATCGTTTTCGAGAAACAAAATATCAAAAATAATCCATAATTCAACTTAAACAAACAGTTAAATCAGAAAAACTCCGCGTGTTTTGTATACGACGTAGTGAATATAATCGATTCCCTCCCAAAATATGTAATGATCGGTAGCATTTCCCCATTTTAATAGTAATTTTACTGCACCCGGAGGCAGAGTTAAATCAGCTTTGTTTTGTTTGTTGGTGCTATTAGTACTGTGCCACCCGGGTAAAAAAGTTTAAATTAGAGTATTTTTCCGCTTGGTTGCGAGTGTATTCATGATTATTAGCAGTTTTGAAGTCGATATGGAGTCGCGTCATAACGAGGGATTTTGATAAACGGCAGAGTGTGAAGTGAAAAAGAGAAGACTAGTGCAATGTCAAAAACGGCCATTTGCTGGTCAGAAGCAATGATCGAAGCTAACGCGCATGTGCGTCAGTGCGTCTGAGTGACTGGCATATAATTTCAGATGCACTTATCACGTGGTCTACAGAGGGAGAGCTGTGATTTTTTTTTCATTCATTGCCCAGTGATTGTGATTTTTCAAGTTTAATTTCTACTCGAAAGTGTTTTACTTGCGATTTTCTTTGTATTTCATTTATGCACGAAGTACTAAATATATTAGTGCTGTTCCACGCGAAAAGGATGATGTGGAAATATTTGCCGAATAGCGGAGAGCTTCTCCTTTAGAGACATAAATGCATCCTTAAGCATCACAGGGTGGCCGTTCAAATGAAGAATGAACATCAGCAACAATTTCCGGTGAGATCTATCCGATTATAACTAAATTTGAACGATACTACTAAATACGTGCCATCGTCAAAACAATTTGACTTGATGATGGAAGTGTATGCACAATACTAATTTCCATTTGATGTTTGTATTGTGTCTATGCGGGGCTGGTTGTAAGTGAAAGTGACCTCGGAATGGACGTGAGTAACCAGGCATTCTGAAATGGGTCACTGGAACTCAACAGAGCTATCACCTTCCAACTCCCGGGCTAAAAATGTTTGTCGTGTCGACAAAAGTTCGTTTAACTGCAAACATTTTTCTTCCATAAAAACACTGCCGGACAGTGGCCGTTGGATTGTACATACACACAAACACACACACACACACTTCATGTACAAGTGATTCAAAGCTGACTCAGCTAAAAATTATAAAGGTCTGATTAATTTCATGTCCAAGTGATTCAGTAAAAGGAGAGTTTCTGCATAGGGTTGTATGTGTCATCCTTATATGCAGCCATCGATTACATCTTTTATCAAAACTCATAATTTATTTGTGATGTTTATGTTGTTACTTAGATAAGTTTTGTAAGGCATTTGATAATATGCATCACAAAAAGTTATCTACCTAATTTAATAAATGCAGAAACTTTCGAGAGATATGAATGTAATGTCGGTCTATAAGCACCAAACTGAGTCTATTCATGGATGTAACTTCCAGGATTGCCATTAGTTTTGGAAAAATATCTCTCATGTCACAAATAAAAAATCTGGCAATACACGGAAATGTAAAAATCTGGTTTACCAATTGAAAAGGGTCCAAATGGTTTTACAAATGTTGATATGCCCTTTGCAAATATTGTTCCAAAATTAAGTCATTTTTGACTCATATACTCGCTAACTCAGTAACAGACAAGCGTGGAATTACACTATCTGACAATTGCCAAATATTTGAACATTATTACCAAATGTTTGACGGATGCAACGTTGTTTTGGCATTGATTCTAAAACAATAAAATTTACAACTTTGTGTGTGTGTGTGTGTGTGTGTTTGCAATCAATCTCCCACTGACCGGCAGTGCTTTTATGGAAGAAACTTGTCTGCATTGCTTCAGTAATTTATATGTAACCACTATGTGCAAACATTTTTAGCCCTGGAGATTGAAGGTGACAGCTCTATTGAAAATCCAACGACCCATTTCAAGAATGCCTGTTCCTACACGTACATTCTAAGGTCATCTTCATGTACAATAAGCCCCACATGAAAATCTTCGCATATCAAATGGATATATGAAGAGTTTTCACACTTCTGGAATCAAAAATGGACATTCTTGATCCTGGCATTTATATAGTTAATTTATATTTTTGATAATATAAAACGACCTCACCAATGTTCCTTTTCTGAGTTCGTCCGGATACGGGAGCGGAGCACTTAAAAACAAAAAAAATGGGGAAAAAACTCCCGAAGCACAATCTATCTAAAGAAACACGACCATAACACACTAAGAGAGGGATTCCATTCAGAACGTCCTACGCAAATTACTCGAAAAACTATAATTTAACCATTTACTTTAGTTGAAAAGAGGAATAATTTTTAATTCTATTTCCGCGAAAGTAACGCAGCAAAAACAAAACACGTCATTTTCAAAGCACGGCTTGCTGCGATCGAACAATAAAATTTACAACTTTGTGCTGAAATTGTCTCGATCGTATTTCAAACAAAAGTAATTTTGGTTTTTGTAAACAAAATAGGCCTCTTCCAAATGTTGGTTTTTTTAGTTGGGGCAAGCCAAAAAATTATTTCTTAGTACTATTTTGAAAGTTTAGACTATTTTTTTAAATTGAGTAAAACACATTTGAAAAGGGCGTGATATTATAAGAAAATCGTTAGTTACTAGCTAACGTCAAAACTTTTATCTTTTTAAGTTATAAAAATCATCTGAAGACAACGTTGTTGGGCAATGTTAAATAAAAAAGTTTTTTTTATTCCTTTAATATCGAGATCTTCAGCCCTAACCATAACCGTACTTCAAATTTTTCTATGGAACATTTTGCTATAAAATGTTTTATCTTTGAGCTTGATCTTTTTTTTTTGATGTATGAAATAAACAACATCTGATAGAACAAAACATAATTTAACTCATGTTTTGCCACCCATTTTCTCTACTATCCGGATTTCCATGCACAACTTTGTCCCTTCTAAACAACTTTTCCAAAGAATCCAAGTATCTATCTTATCAGAATCCCGAGATAGAACAAGTTGAAAATGCTCAATTGTACATACTTACTAGCCCCACGCTGTGGTGACATTACGAAGAAAACAATCCACTTTTCAAATTGATCTTCTGACCAACTTTGCTCACACCTACTTACAACACCTTTGCAGATAAACAGAATTCCAAGATAAAGCATTATGAATTAACGTTTATTTTATGATCCTAAACTTTGTTGTGCGGATGATGCAATAGTCAACTGAGTGTTGCAATACGTTAACAAGGGAATCCGTACTTATGACTGGTAGAGTAAAGGGTGGAACGGTCAAAACCTAGTCGACTCAAATATGACGTAGCTTATTAATCGTACATTTAAAAATCTTGAATACTCCTTATTTTGTAGGTGTAAGCGTACGAAATGTTGACTTTATTTTGTTTTGCCATTTTCTATTCAGCTGTAAAAATGACGTCGAAGCAAGAAGAGGAGCTTATCAAAATGTTGCACACGAATAAGCAAACTCTAAATTATTCCCACGCCGACTTGGCAACATCACTTAATATTGCCAAATTAACCGTGATAAATGTTATACAAGTGTTCGGAGAACATCTGACGCCTGCCAAGAAGCCGGAATCAAGAGGAATCCGAAACCAGGATGCGACAGCGGCCGGAAGAATAGTGGCCAGTATTTTCAAACGTAATTCTAATCTTTCCATCAAAGATAACGGAAACAAATTGGGAAAATCCCACACAGCAGTGCAAAGAGCAACGAAACGAGCCGGACTGTCAACATATAAGGTTACAGTGACACTAAATCGAGATGATATGCAAAACAAAATAGCCAAAGGATGAGCGCGTAAGTTATACACGAGTTTGTTGACCAAGTTTGATTGAATCGTAATGAGAGATGAAGCATACACCAAGCCTGATTTCAAGCAGCTCCTGGGTCATGAATTTTATGTGGCTACCGGAAAGGATTAAGATAAGTTTAAGCAGACAAAATGTCAAAATTCCCAAAAAAAAACTTACTTGGTTCGGTAGGCGATTTGCACCTGTGGGCAAAAAAGCGAATGTTTCGTGACAACTGGTACTGTGGACCAAGATATTTATGTAAAGGAATGCATGCAAAAACGCTTATTGCCTTTCTTGAAGAAACTTGCCAGTACGGAAAAATGCCTCAGAAATACCGCCAATAGTGTGCAAATCGGACCCAAGGTGCAAAACCCTCCAAGCTCGCCGGAACTGCACTCATTTCAAAAATATTGGGCAATCGTAAAGAGGAACCTCAAAAGAACTCAAGAAATAGTTGGAAGTGAAAAACTGTTCGTGGCAAATTGGCGTTCAGTTTAAAATAAAGTGGATATAGCCACGGTACAATGAATCGTAACGCCCGGCAGTTCACATTTGGAAAATCAGAAGCTTAATCAAATAATTTTCCTGTGTTTTGTGGACGATGAACTTCAAAAATATAAAGAATTATAATTTATATAATAAACTAATCAGTGTGCATTTAGTCATGTTTGACCAACTTTTGACCGTTCCACCCTTTATGCAAGCATCGATTATACAGTGTGTCTTACAATAGGTGTCACCTTTTTTCAGTCTTGGTTTATTTCAGCTGGGTAATTTTAATAGCGGAATTGATTATACCCGTTTTGATTGTATTCTTTTGACAGCTTATCGCTGCCGATTCCGTTTGTTTATATTTATCAGCTACCATGGAAACCATACGGGAGCTAGTTTTAAAATTACATTTGCAAAAGCTTAAACCGTTTCAGATATTCAATAGCCTTAAGCAGTTCGGAGTGGGTAAGTGTTTTGTTTATCGTGCCTTGAAACGGTTCAAGGAAACTAGAAATGTCCATATTCAACACAAAGGAGGTGCCAGACGAACTGCCAGATCGGAAAAAAAAGATCAAATGTGTGAGGGAATAAGACGTAATCCGGCCAAACAAATTCAAATGTCCCCTGCTTCAATGAACAGGCTCCTCAAACATGATCTGGAATGCAAGCGGTACAAAAAACAACAGGTTCACGGGTTCACGGGTTGACGGAGCGTCAAAAACAAGCCAGAGTCCAAAGAACCAGAAATCTTTTGGTTCGGCGGGGTGACTGCAAGATTTTACTCCTTCAGGACAGTCATAATCAACAAAATGATCGTGTGTATGGCAAATGTCTAGCCAATATTCCAAGAGATAAACCAGCAGTTGAACGCTATCAGAAGGTATCGAAACTCATGGGATGGGGCGCCGTTTCACGAAAAGGAAAACTTCCTCTTCTTTTCATAAAACCTAACGTGAAAATCAACACTGAATATTACATCGAGCAAGTTTTGAAGAACCATCTGCTTCCTCATGCTTCAACGCTGTATGAGAATACACCATACTCCAACAGGAGTCAGCTCCAGCTCACGAGGCAAAGAAGACACAAGCGTGGCGCGGAGAATTTGCCGATTTCATCACCGACAAACCGACATGAAACTCAATCTTCACTATTGAACAAGAATCCATAACGACCGATTGAAATGTGCAGCGATCCCATCTGTCAAAACCTACAGAATGATGTTATCTAGATCAAATAAATGTGTCCAGAATAGCTCAGGCATGAACCTTCTCATCAAGTTCTCATGCGAGTTCGTGGCTTCAATAAACGTTTTCAGCGAACACGAAGATAGATGCCAGTAATTTGATATGAACAGAAATATTGAGACATTTTCTATTGTCATTCATGTCGGTTTGTCGGTGATTTCGTCACAAGCGAAGAATGACCTGCATCTTCGCCGGATGTCTACCCACTTGACAACTCTGTTTAGGGTTATATGCTTCAACATATAGACCCTACGAAAGGGCTTACTTTAGATCGATTCAAGACACATTTGGTTGATATTTGGGACGAAATTCCTCAGGAAATCACGCGTGCCAGCTGCGATGGGTTTAAAAAGCGTTTGCGCCAACTTATCAAGGAAAAGGGCTCGAGATTCGAATATGGTTTATTTCTATAACATGTATCTCTCAAATGATTAAAAAATGCTATGATTTGGGTGATTTGTGTTGCTGTAATCCCATTTGGTTTTAGTGACACCTATTGTGAGACACCCTGTTGCTTAAATTCAAGTTATAATTGATGCCACATTTAATTCTGTAGGTGTTGAGCTTTTAAGTGCATCCTGGACAAAGAATTTTCTCTTAGAATGGAAATTCATAGGAAATTGCTTAAAATGTTTTACCAGAACCTTCTTTACTGGCGAAAAAATGCCCCTGATTTTAGTGCACCTTACCAGTACTCATTGTAGCAAATTCTTGCGTAAACATCGGTTACCCACCGTAGATCCAACAATTACCGTGGGAAGCAAATCGTGCATCAATTATTTTTTCACTTTCTTCCTCTGCTAATGACCTGAATCGTGTCACATTAGCACCTGTCAATTAGCTCCAATGGCAACCGGCTTTGCTCTGTTCCCCATCAAGCATATGTCAATTAGCGGGCCAAAGACGACATTGACGACACACACACACAAACGTCTCTAAATCCGATCATCCCCAGCTGCTCCAATCTACGAACCTCTTTTCCGGTCCGGCATCGAAAATAGAACTAATAAACTAGTTCATCGGTCGGCACTCGCACCTCATTAGAAGAAGCAGCGAGTGCCTTAATTGCTCTCCTAATCCAATAATTAATCTAATAATTTGTCGCAATTAGTTGGCCTGTTTGTACGACCACAAGGCGGTTGAAAGAAAATCGATTTATCGCAGATTCCGAGGAAAAATGCGCACAACCTCGGGGATCATACAAAATGGAGGAACGCCACCACCCCTCAACCAACATTCGGCTTGCTTTGTTTGCTTCTCCCACCCCGCAGCATCCCCAATTTAATGCGAAGCAAGTTCGACGGACGAGCGGGCGGACGGGAGGGGAAACCTTGACAGAAGATTAAAAGTGAATGAAACATGCTGTGCGGTGCTTATTTTCCTTTTCAGACAGCAATCAAAACATTTATTATGGATGTCGTTTGTGTTTGGGGTTGCCGAGGGTCGCTGAGACGGCGCTCAAGGGAAAAGAACTCCTACAGCTTCTTCGTTCGACTTGGTTCCAGAGCACGATAAAAGTGGGTTAGGACGGGAGGGTGTATTTCACTTTTGTGTTCCCTAACGAACGTAGATTGGCTGGCTGGAGTTTTTCGCCCGGAGGAAAAAGAAGAATGGACCCAACCGAAGACGACGACGACGACGAGGAAGCAAACTTTCTGGCTGTGACAGTTTCGTTAAAAAGAAAATTGGCTTGACATCAACGTCTTCTTGTTAGGAGCTGATCGGTTCGGGGATGGTGAGCTACTTAGGCAGTTTTTGCGTTTGCTAAGAATCGCTGTGCTGAATCGTGACCAAGATTGAATAATTGCATTTTTCAAACCCCAAAAGAATGCATTCCGTTCAAATTAATCATCACAGCTCTTGTCAATCATCGCGATCCATCACAAAGAATCTGAAAGCTTTTTCCATCAGCCAAACAACAACGAATCACTACTTTTTGTCTGTTCCCCCGAACCATAGAGAATGAAAAATCAATTTTGCCGTGGGAAAAACCTCCCATTCGACGACAAAGCCTATCCCTTCGTTGATCAATCATCGCGCGGCGGAAAAAAAATCCGCCATTTATTGCTTTGTTTCAACGATCACACACAGAGTCGGGTCAGCGGAAACATCCGTGTCGATTTTTTTTTATCCTGCCGCCGCAGCTTCAGGATCCTAAATAGTGTCCCTCCAAACGGTCATCGCGATGAGATGCCGGCTGTTCTTGCTCGGTAGATGTTCTAGTACTGGCACAGCCACAGCGATGAAGAAAATAATAAAATTGAACGAAATTGGAATGGAATGGTTCCCCGGCGACGACGGCGATGATGACGACCGGCGATGGATAGATGTCCTGTAATGGATTTTGGTCCTATCAGACGAGCCGCTTTTTCTCGCTTCACTCGGACCAACTTGTGCAGCAGTAGTAGGCTGCGACGACGACGGTGCGGATACGCTTGATGCAATAAACATCAACCCATACCTCCGGTTATTGGGGGTGGAAGCGAGATTATCCTTGGGTCATGAAAACCATTTGCTGTTCGTTTTTTTTCTGTTTAGGAACATGGACTTGTTTTCCGCAAAAAAAAAAAGAATAGCTTTTCAGTCATGGCGGGGACCCGAAGATGTGAGTTGCTGCATTGTGGAGATTCGCTGATGGCTCTTCCGAGGTTGAATGAAGGTTAATTGAATGTGTGGCATGAAATAACTGTTTTAATTGGACTTGTTCGGTACATTTTGAGGGATTTTCCGGGTTTTGTTTGGGTGATTTCTGCGGTTGATTGTGTCGAATCTGCTGTGCAGTTTGCCGTGGAAGAGTCCTGGGTGAGTCTTTTTAATAAACTTATACAGATTACCTTTAAATGAAGAGTGTAGAAAACACAATACTCAATAGAGAATACCAAAATCAATTTTTTTCCAGATTCAGCCCAGCTCGAACCTGTTACACTGAAGCCATGTGTTGTAAATGTATCTATCCGTGTGGACAACCGTATGTATTCATTTTCTTAGAAAGTTCCACAGTGCGAATAATGTTCCATCAGAAGCATAAGCAGAAACTAGCATTGAAGCACACCTCGTGAATGGAGCCACGATGAGGAATAATTTGTTGAAGACATCCCAAGTAACAATTCAAATGCAAATTGGTTTTATTTATGTTTTATGGTAGTTTTATCAAAGCATTATGGAGATCATCTGGTTTTATCAGGGCATTTTCCAATTTAACGTGGTCTTAATTGATTAACAGTTCTTAAGAGTGATTAAAGAACACTTGAAGAAACCTCCATAAAACTACATCATTTATAAGTGTAATTCACCTTATAAGTAATTTTATTAGATACTTGAGTCGCCTCTGAAGACATCGATTCGTAACTTTCATAAAACCTGATAAAAGTTTTGAGAAAGTTTTATGACATTCTTCTTCAAGGTGAATGTATCTTGAAAATGCTGCCATAAAACGCTCTTAGAACCATTTGGTTTCGAATAAGAGCACATACTCTTGAGAAAGAACATTATGTGAAAAATAAACAAACTGGACGTCCATAGGTGAAAGAAAATATAAAATAGTGGATCGTTCAAGCGGAAATTCAATAAAAACCTTTACAATATATTAAATACTCCTTCATCTCAGCCACCAACGACCTTTTTTCCATCGCTAGATTCCATTGGAATCGCAGCCTACTGAGACTAACTTATCAGAAGGGTCTATGCGTTATGCGTGCTATTTTTTTTGTAACGAATCAAATTAAATGGTGCAATGTGTCGCCAGTTGTAAACCGAGAATCATAACTCATGATTATTGATTTTATGCTAGTTATGCAAGTTAAACCTAACGGCCCAGGTAGTGCGTTATCGCCATGCGTTATCGTATGTCCACCACCGTTAAATCTATAATCGGAAGTGGTGCGCTGGAATTGCTCAGTGATCTACTACGCAGCGCATTTCATCCGACGCTAGGTTTAGCATATAGATCAAGAGGAAAAATTATTTTTCGCTCAACTGATGTTTCCGCCTTCCAGGCAATATTTATTATCTGTTATTCTTCCCAAAACCATTGTTAGCATATTCAAGTTAAATTTTCTTTTTGTTTTTGTTTTTTTTATCGACTAACGCTGGTGATTAAAAATATTAAATTATAAGCTGTTATTATGACTAAGAACAACAATTATGCATAGGCGCTTTTGATTTGCACCGTCACGTTTTCTTTGTTTATGATGTGCCTTTTTCACGCTGATTTTATGGCTATCTTACGAGAGACTTGTTTACCTTGAGCAATTCAAACAAGTTTTATTCAAGCATAACTCATCTTTTTCAAGAGTAGAACAAATAAAGATGAACTTATCGCACTCCTCAAAAAATCTTGTTAGTCTTGTGTAAGAAATATAGGTTTTATTTGCGTTTTATGGTAGTTTTAGATAAAACCATTGTAAAAATGGCGAGCGTGGCTATTCTGGATTTCCTCGGAACGGTAGCCATTTTCATAAGCATGCAACAAAACTTTAATTTTTCCAATGGTACGAACAAACAATGCTGTTTAAAATTCATTTTGAAACATAAAATGGATTGTAGACACAATTTTTTCAAGATCTAACAATTTATCAGCCTTGTCACCTAATTGTTGAATTTTCAGCTATATTATTTATTTTTTAAATAAGTCAATGTTCTAGCAATAATTCAGAGGCGCGTTAAAATTTTCGAAATTTTATGTTATAAAACACCAATAAACTGAATGTCGTATGAAGAATTCATCAATGGCAGGCAAAAAACAGATGCATTTATGGCCAATTTAACAATTAATTTACATACGTATCCACTTTGGAAGAAAATTATAGTGGCTTCCACTCAACCATAAACAAAAAAAAATCGCCATTCAGCAGAACGAATCGAAAAATGGAATCTTCGAAGCATATTTGTGACGGACTGGAAGTGTTCTTAAAGAGGAAAATCATAAAACTATTATAACTTGTGGTAGTTTTATCATAGTTTTAAGTATGACTTGATTGTCATTACAAGTATGTACCGATAAAACTATCAAGTTTTAAGCCAACCTTGGGAAATAGTCTTGAGAACCTCCTGTAGTATGGGCCTTTTGGAACTTAAGAGGGTTTTATGGCTGTTTTATCGATGTTCTGTAGAATATCTAGTTTTATGCGTGGTTTTATCAAATGAGTCTTGAAAACTTCTTCAAGTGTACCTTAAAATTGAATTTGTTACATGTCACCATGAAACGGAATCAGTTACTGATTCGTTTCTTCACGCAATAATCTCCACGAAGACACTCCTCGATCGCCCACCTGGTCACATCCTAGCAACCGTTGGAGATAGGGAAGATTTACTATCTTCCTTAAGACCCCTAGAACCCTAGTAGCCTTTTCGAGATATCAAAGGAAAATGGTTGCTCGGACGCCAAACAGCTCGTTTGAGTAGTTTTGTTAATCTATCATAAAATAAACCGCTCTTAATTAGAATTCCATTTAAAGTTTTTAGAAGCATTTTGAGATTTTCGCCTTATACTTTAACATGGGTGCTGACAGATTAATCACCACTCGGTGTCTTCTTCTTTTTTTTTAACCTAAATTCATCCATGGCACACACTAGGACAGGACCTGCCAGCTCAGAAAGAGATGCCCTCTTAGAAATTTATGTTTGCTATGATACGTGGGTCGCTCCAGTGTTATCAGATATGTTTACAAAGAAATCCCATTGAAAAAAACAAAGTAATTAAAAAGATAACAAAATTTGTCGATTTTTTTTATAGTTTTAAAATTATTTTTAGAAAACGTTTTAAAATTATCAATATTTTAAATGAAGAGATCAAAGAGTTTGAGGCTCTAAGACTAACAAAGCTGCCTTACAGGGAAGAAAAGGATGGTAACCAAAATTTGAAAAAAATACACGTTACTTTTGAACCATCTTAACCTTAATTTTGTTATTTATTTCTCCAGAAAGTATTATTTTTAGGAAGAGAGATCTGTAATCCCAATAGTTTATTATTTTAAAGTATGAGCAAACTTGTGATTTTGATAACTTACGGTATTCATGTTTTTTTTTGCTAGCTTTATGGAGAAAATGTGGATGTACTTTAAGGATTAAAAAAAGGCACCACAAGAAAATAGTGATCTCTATAATTTTTAAATTGATTAGTATTTTTCATTTATGATTTGAAATATGTTCTGAAACAAATAAAAATACCACCAAATCATAAAACATTCTCCCCTAACCATTCCAGCTTTAACGATAGCATACTTCTGCCATCAAAATTTTACTTCCGTTGCTTAAGTTTCTGCCCTGACTTTATCCGGAATGTTACGTAACGTCGCCCCAATGTCAACTTGAAGCTCGAGCAGGGGAGAATATTCGGAAAGAGTGTCATAGTTTTTGGAACTGCGATACGTGATTTTCATGGCTTTGAAAAAAATGAAGGTATCGATGGATAGGAAGTGAATGTTTTTCTTAATGGCGTTCGCTCGATAAAAAGTGAAGCTTTGATATTCGGAGTGAGCACTCTTTGGAGCATTGCTGGCAAACAGTACCCTTATTCGCTAGACTTTTCATCACAGCCCGTAACGTAGAAGAGCGCATTCAGCTCTCCTCGGTCCAGCAGCTCATCTGATGCTGTTGTATTTTGCTCACCTTGAGCAAGAGAATATCTTCCTCGGTTGCGTTCCCAATGCAGGCCTGAACCCACTCTCGGCGAACGATTGGATCTCTCAGGAACCGAAGAAAATGGTGACCACAATTTAACACTTTTCACTTCAATTCAAACTGATTTGAAGTAAACCACTGCAGAAGTGAACTTTTACTTCCGCCTGCCAGAGCCTGCTTGTAACATTACTTGACGGTGGTGGTTGCCACAGCAACTAATAAAAACGACCTTTTTTGACAAGTTAATGGTGACGTTTTTGCACTATCAACTGGTAGGTCCTGTTCTAGAGCACACAGAGCCCTTCCTTTTCCGAGAATAACAGTTTTACAATATAACAAGAACGTAGAAGCCTCAATATAGCTGTATAAAGGTGTACAGTTTCACGAATTTTCATGATTTTTACGCAATTATCTCAACTGTAAATAGTATTAAATCATTTCCAATCTATTGGTTTATCAATGTATAGAGTAATTTTTTGTAAAACCAGGCCGCCATTGACATGAAGTCTTTTGAAATTGAATTTTTTGTGCTTGATTTTTCGAAAGTGGTGTAAAAATGAGAATGACACTTTCCTCAACTTGAATTAACGGACCCCTCACTCACCAGGGGGTCAAACAGTACTATAAAAAGCTCAATTTTGCGCATTCTGAACCTGCCATAATAGAACCGAGCCTAAAATCAAATATAATGTGATGATGAAAAATATCTCCGGCCATTTTCATTGTCATTGTAACCATTATGTGCAATAGTTATCTTGACCATGGTTTAATTGTCGGTACAAAATCGTTGTTCAACATGGGCCAATGGCCTCTAATGTTTATGAAATTTTGTACATTTACAAACAAAATTAATTTCAACAAGCGCTTAAAATTTCCCTTCGTTTTATGCCAGACCAAAAGAGACCTTAACAACGAAATTGTATGCAATCTTCCATGCCCCATACAACAATGTTCGCAATCTTTCATACAACAGACTAGATTCAGGCGTTATCTTATTTAAATTTACATGAAATATCCCATTATTTTCTGCCAAACATAGCATTCCCTGTATGTGCATGAGATAACGCAGAAAATTCAATGTTTCTTTTTATCTGTGCAGGCAGAGTTTCTGGATATATGAACGAAAGTAGAATGATAAAAAATAAGCGTTGAAAATTTTCCCGAAAAAAAAACCATAGGAACCTTTAATCTTTCCAAAGAATTCAAAAAATCAAAAGCAATGAACCAAGCACATAAAGAGCTAAGTTTCCTAATAAAAGTTCATTAGAACTTTCTAAGTAAAAGAGGGAAAAGATTGTTTGGAAAAAGTTTACCACAAAATTTTACATGGTGAGGAGAACTCTCAAAGAAAAGCCGGAAAAAACATTTCTTAAATAACCAATTTTCCTCAATTTTTTTCCGTTGAAAAATGTATTTGGCATCTTTGGTTGAAATTTCTAGATGATAATCGCAATTGTTTCTTTATTGTCTACCTAAAATTTAGAGACACTTTTCCAGGTTGTATTTGAATTTTCCAAAACCAGCTTCAAAAAATTATGTTTTCTCTCGCTTAGCTCGCTTTATGTTTTTGTTGTGCTTATTTGTCAGGGGATTCCAGTGTATTACTTGAAAAGGGCCTGTGTTGATATACACGATCATAGATCAATATAATCAAAGAAACGGTGCTATGGCCTGAGCAAATCTTCTAAACAGAGTGTGTTTGTCATAACTGCGCTGCTGTTTATTAATCGATATAAGCTATGTGAAATAAGTAAAGATATACAATGATCACAAATCTACTTTTGTCATGTTAAGCAGTTTAATATCAACTTGTTTGCACAAGAAAGTTTAACATGTTCAACTTTCGGCAAGCCACTTGAATTGTCTCACCAGATTTCACTCACTTGCCGCGTGTTAACACCGTATTACAGTTAAGTATGGTTAACCTGTTTGGATACTGAAATATAATAGTGATCAATATAAACCCTACAGAACCATGAGCATAAAAGCACGACAGTTTTAGAATGCTTAACTCAGTAAAAAAAATGAAGGAAACGGAAAATGTCAAATCACAATCACAGCGACAACTGAATAAGTTCCGCTAACATAAATCAAAAACATCATCTTTTCTTAGCTTAGAAGGTGACCAACACCAGGTTGACAAGTTGATGTCGCTGTGTTAGGCCAAGAGATCAATTTTCCTTAAAAAACCGTGAAAATCTAGCAACAAAAGAGCAGGTCGATATGTGTTTGTCCCAACCGTTAACCAACAATAAAATGTTGCGAATGTATTTGTTGGCAACTAAGATCAAATAAATTTAAATCCTAGAGGGTTTGAATCCTAGAGGGTTTGAGCTGTTTAGTGGAATACTTGTAACTATAAATTAGAAGAAAAATTAGTAATCTCCATTTAATTCCAACTACCTTTGCTTATCTTCGACAGATTAGTTTTTTTTGCAATGCGTAAATTGAGGATTATTTTCAGGCTAACATTTTATCTAATTAGATCAAAGTATCTCCACTTTGTAATATTTGAAAACCATGCTATGGTAATGCGATCTTTTTCCAATTCATTGTTCCTATTTCTGTTTAAGTTGCAGCAAACCATACCCAAGTAACCATGAAGCTGTATAAAGATACATCAATTTTGCATTATATTACAATATACGTTTATGGTATAAAGTAGTTTAATCTTACATACGTCCTTAAAGTAGAAGTAAAGTCGAAAGGGCCCCACTCCTGTCAAATTAAAGCTAGCGAACATGCTTTATAGAAGCCCAAAAGCATGTAAATTAGGATATAGTTCCTTTTGCAGCTGTTGAATTAGGGAACGTCCATTAATTATGTCACGCAAAAAATTGCTTTATCCAACCCCCTTTGTCACGATTTTTGTATGGACCTTCAAATTTGTTTGTATAGATTGTCAAGTTTTACCAAACCCCTCCTCCCCCATTACTGCGTGACATAATTAATGGACCTTCCCTTATTGCTCCTACTGAAATGTTTTATTGCTTATATAAAGCCTGGAATATTTTTGAAAAAAAAAAACACCAAAAAGGTGATGTAGAAGGAGATGTTCACTCATCGCCATGCTGCACCAAGAGTGGACAGTAATGTTTGCTAGAATGAAAGATATGAAGAGAAAGTGTTGAAAGTTCCGTCAGTGTACGGCAGTGGAAATCGACCAGAAGTAATGAAAATTGAGCGAAAGAGCATGGGTAAAGTAGTACTCGAACCAAGGACCTTACCTTGGCCTAACATCCCACTGCGGGGTAGGTCGAGGCACAGACGAGTCTGCCACCTCAACAGGCAAAAGTAACGCGTTGGTATGCGATCATGTACTACTGATTGCTGTGTGATAGTTTCTAGCGGTAGTTTGCATGCACTCTGTTTTGATGCGCACATGGGAGAGGAACTCTCCCCTTTTTGGGTTTGTTTTGATTCGCAACGTCTGAGATCAATCAGGTTTTTATTTTTTTTTATTTTCATTTATATCCTGTTACCTTTTATTTAGGGTTGATATTTCATATTATTTCGTGGCATATTCGTCTTTTTTTATAAGCTCAAATGTGTTTCACCGTACACAGGACTCGAACCAAGGTTTTTCACGGCTGATCGATGAATGCTGGTTGCGTTAACGCTCTTCGCTAGAGCAATGGAATTATAAACGAAAACTGCATAATATTAAGGCAGCATACTATCTACCCTTTGTCGTTCTATATAGACAAAATCATGCACCAATTGTTAGATTTTTATTGCCAAACACATCGTTGAGACTACTTTGTTGCTTTTGTCGAGGCATTTGCAGCTGGAAACAAGTCAAAGTTGCAGCGAGTTGTTCAGAAATCGTTTTCTTACTTAGGTCCTAGGTTCAACAATTTATGATTCGTTTTAATTTGTCTGTACTTTAGGAATATTAGGCTACACCGAGCGAACAAATCGAGAGGAATTTCTTAGGAATAACTTATGGAAACTTGCCAGAATTGCAAATTTCATACGATTCTTTAATGGAAAGGAGTTCATAGGACGATTGTATGAAAATTTTCTAAACAGAAAAAAAAGTTGCAATCGGGATTTGAACCATGAACCTCGGAATCCATAGACGAGCTACAATCCCACGAGACTATAAACGCTTGAGTGTCAATTGGAAGTGTATAAGAGGCATGTTTTTCTCGACTCATACAACAGTAACCATTTCATATGATTTCATAGTTGCGTATTCCGATCGTATGAGAATCGCACTGATAATTTCCTGAGTGTATGTACAACCAAAGTTGGATAGCTTCAATTGAGTGTGTGCATTTAGAGTTTAGTAATTGCCACGTTTCTCTCTTATGGCTCCATACGCTCAAAAAAGGGGCGCCTGAAAAAATATTAAGTAACTTAAGGAACTTATATTGTTAATGGTATATTTGCTGATAAGTTAAAATCGTCACTAGCGCCACACAAAAAGTGGTAGGCTTTAAGAACTATCGCTTTCTTGAGTGCTCTGGTTTATCCATACACTGAACCCAAGCATTGTCTCAAGATCGCCTGAAAAGTAATTCAATTGCGCCCTTTAACAAAAAGCATTCGGAAATCGGATGATTGTCTTATGGTTAGATCCGTATGGCGATCATCCATGTTTCGTATGACAATCAACCAAATACAATATGATGCTTGTTTCAAAACTGTGTAGAGTTTAAGCGATTTAAGGGTGATTTGAAGCAAATCAATTATTTAAATTTAGTAGTCATTACACTTTCTAAACCGTTAAGCAAAGTTTGCAAAAGGAGCTTAAAAATTACAGGAGTGATGTAAAATGGAATGTTTGTCATCCTCATTTCAAATGATTCTCGTTATAGGGCAATGCAATACGCATTCGATTTTGGGATGACAATTTTTCATGCAGCGTGCATTCGAATTTTAACGGGAGGTCACGTATTATTAGCTGCCCTGGGATGCATAGTTGACGTAAGACGACCAAAATTCACTTTTTTGTTTTTTTTTGCATTCTTTACCCTATAATACATTGCCTCCAAGTAAAAACAAAAAAAGTTTCTGCGAAAAATTGTGAGATAAATTGAAAAGAATGGTTTGGCGTAAGCACCATTTGGTCGCATGAATGACGTCTCTCCACATATCACATCGCGGGTGGCTGCAGATTAGAGATTTTATACATACTTGCCATCTATTGACCTCTGGAAAACCCCGGTATCTCTCATATTGCCTTCATGGACATCTGGAGTTGAGAATGGGATAGAATTGAAGGGTTGTTTCCATGGCGAGAAAGTGAAAAGGGATGAGCCTAGAATTCTGATATATAATCATAACCACAGGTAGTAAAACTGCATAAGGAACAAGCAAGTGGATGTTTAAATTGACGTCATCATTTATTGCACACGTTCCGAAAGCTCACAGCTTTCCCAGTAATTAAAAGGCCGCCATAACACCACCACGACCTTCCTTAGGGCCTTTCAAAGCTCTGCGTGTATGCGCGTAGAATTACAAAGCAAGACCATTCTGAAGGTTCTTTGGTTCAATTCCTGGTACGGTCCATGTAAATTTACAGGTAGAAAATTTTCTCGGCTTCTCTGGGCATAGAGTATCGTTGTACCGGCCACACAATTATATGAATGCATAGATGGCAACTTTGGCATAGAAAGCTATCAGTGAACAAATGTGGAAGTGCTATCGAAATTTTTTCAGGCACGAGAGGGTATTCTGGTAGTATATAGCATCGGCCACGTCCTTTCGACAAATGGGTTTGCACCACACTATGTCTTACAAAAAAGGTATATTTTCAATCCCCTTCCGATCTTAATTCAATGGATTAGCTACAGGTTACAAAATGCATTACTTATTCTAATTTTATGTCCATCTATGCAGCCATAAAATAAACTGCGAGCTGATTCCTTCTTCTCCAAAGCATTTAATAAATCAATAAAAACCACTTAAGTATTCAACATATTTTATATATCAGTTTATGTTTGTATCGAGTTACTTAACAGTATTAACCACTAATTACTCTTGACATGCTTGATTATTGTTTTCAGGCAAATTAATACAGTATTGTCGTTTCTCCTCCGGCATCAAAGGCAAAAGCTTTTTAATGATAGAAGACTTTCTAGATTTTCCTATCTGGCTTCGTTCTGGTATTGAAACTGCTCGGTCAAATTGAAAGACAGTTTCTCAACATCTTTCATTTGTTTCTTTGTCAGTTTACGTTGTTCGTAATAGTTGTACGAGTACTGAATGTCATATGTTCCCCTGGAGAAGATGGTATGTTTGATGTTTGCCATCTTCGGTTTGTCCTTAAGCTTGGTTAGAACAGATTGCTTGAATTTGAAAGAACATTCAAAGAAATCTGACGGCTTCATTTCGAAAATCACTTAATGCCATCCCCTGAATTTTTCACACATTTGACAAAATCTGGAAAATTGTGACCTTCTTTTCGAGGAACGTTTCTCATCGTGCGCTCAACCGATGCATGAAATGAATCCGCTGACATATAAGTATGCCCAGGCTCAAGGTACTTCAAATTAATTTGAGCAGTTTCAACCATAGGCGAGTTGATGAGTAAAGCCAATAGCACTATCAAATCCAAATTTTTGTTTTGTTCTGAACAAAAGTTATAAACGGGTACATTTAGAGAGCCTCCAAGGGGAGCAAATTTTTCGTTGAATGCGACGATTCTTTTGCAAAAAATAACTTCTTGGAATGATTCCAATCTTGGATGCTGGACGTTCATAAAATGAGACATAAGTAATTCACAACGACTGATACACATAAAAGGTTACCTTTTGAAGATCAACAGAGAACACCGATTTGTAAATTTTCGCATTTGACCTATCGCTATCATATCTTATCTCGCGCGGCAAACGCTCGTGATCCTTCCAACTCAAACATAACCCGCATTGAACTTTGTTCGTTGTTGTACTCCCTGATCATTATGTTCAGCTTTAGCAGAGTGCCCTGTCTGCTCTTCATGAACACGATGGACTTAACAACGTTCGCACTCATCATGCCCCAGTTGGGTAGATTTTATGTTCAGGTCTCTCAACACCTTGGAGTAGAAACTGTAAATGCAACATTCTTGCTTTTTTTCGCCAACTGACGCTCTTTGAAAAAGTCGAACATTTGTCCAATGGTAGATACCGTCAAAATCAAATGGGAGCTTTGTTGGTTGAAACTTTTCGTTGGTATTCGTGAAGCCAATCGGCGAGAGCCAAATGAACGACATTTTATTCAGAACACAGCAGTCTGGTTTTTACGCCAAACTATGAGAATAAACGTTTAGTAATATGCCTGTTTATTCGCATAAGTTGGCGTATGCGTTTTGAAGATGATAAAAAAAATGAAATTATTCTAATTATCTTGCTGGCTCACTTTTATAAGTAAAACTTCATCAAATGGACAGAACATTTGTCCATAATTGTTGGTATACATTGCATTTCAGCTTAAACCCGGCAAAACGCGTTTTTTCATCGATCATACCGATGGTGGTTACGTCAACTATGTATCCCAGGGCAGTTAGTTGGTCAACATTAGAAGGATAATCATATGGTTTCTAGAAAATCGTCTTCCACTTGCATCTATCATTCTTAAATGCGATTTAAATGTTTCTATATCAACCGACGGATTCATTCGATAAAAGGAGGATGTTTGGGTTCAGTGTACACGAGAATTATTCAAAACAAAAGCAATGCTTTGCTTACGATTCAATACAGAGCTATAGCTATAGAATAAAAGGTGAATCAGGCTTCTACGATTTCTCTTTATCAACTTCTTCGCATTTGAGATAAGATGACTAAGACACAGCCCAGGTAACCAAAAAGCATTAGCATGTGCAGTAAAGTAACCGTAAATCTGCATTTCAGATGGTACAAGCATTATATCAGCATTTTGAATACTATCTGTTGTAAAGCTGCATTTCAAATGCTATTTAAATGCCTGTAGCCTGTAATAAGTATTTCGAATGCAAAATAGCATTAATGAAGCATTATTATAGCATTGCAGTAAGGTAGCCGTATAAAAAGCCAAAAGTGGCATTTATGTTGCATTTAAGGCGACTTAAATGCTTGATAGGTTGCCGTAAAGACGCTTTGGAATTGCTGATTGGTTACCTGGGAGGTTTGGCTGCATTTTTTCACCTCAGGTCGAAAGTTTTCATGACTGCCTAGCAATTAGAGACGAGAAAAGGTAGTAAGCCTTATTCTTGTCACCTTATTTCACAACAGGAAATGTCGATGAAATCTGTTTCGTCCTTAATCTGGCTCTGTATTTGAATGGTTTCGATCATTGAATTAATTTCAGATCAACGTGCAGATTCGATAGAAATAAAAATATCAAACATTCCATTTCAAACGAAAACAAAGCCCATCTCCTGACGTAGGTACGTGTTCAATTTTCTGAGTGGTGGATCCAAATTCCGAGCACTTTGCTGATCCCCATCCACCGCTTCACCGTTACGCTCCGTGACCGGACTCCGCAAAAACAAACCCTAAATTTAGTTTTCTAAATAGTTTTCACACCGCAGGCAGTCCAATCGTCTATTCACGGTTGACCAACGATGGAAAACTATCAAAATTTTGCCGCTTGCTGATTTCTGCCGCTTCGGAGTAGAGGGGGATATGCAAATTCGTGTTCTGCCAAAGCGTTGTGCTTTGAGTTCGTTTATTAGTTTTGCGAGTGCGGTTGAGATTGAATTAAATTTTCCGTTTAACAGTCATCGTCGTCGTCGATTCTGATTTCGAACCCGAAACGAGCGAGTTTGATTTTTTTCTTAATTAAAATTTATTCTGGTACAATGGGAGTGCGAACGAGTCGTGTGTGTTCGTTTGGGGCTCGTTCGCGGGTTTCGAAGTTTTCCGAAACCGAACGGTAGGCTGGCTTAGTCATTGAGTTTTGATTTCATTTCCATTTAATTTAGCTCGGCAATGTTGCGACAACCGGCTTGTACTAAATACAAATCACGTTAATGGAATATCTGAACCGCCTATCGGCAAACTAGGACACGTTGTCATGCGTTCGGGTCGATGCGGAGATCGGTCGCTGTTTTCAATAACCCGTGTTTGGATACGCCGTGCGAAATGGGGATGTTGGAGGCGACGGCCGGAGTCGGAATGCATGTATTAGCAAAACAAGGTATGTTTTTAGGATTATAGAGAAAACTAACATCGACCGGCGTTGGGATGTTGTCAGATCGTTGAACGGTTGAATGTCGTCTCTCTCGCTGTATATACATCTCGGCTAAACTATTATGCAAATGTAATTAAAACTTTTCGATCGGTATTTACACAGAACTTTAATTAAATGAAATCAGAGTTTTCCTGATGTGGTGGCTCCATGTGCGTTGCTTCCGGTGTTCTGAGAGGGAGTCAGTAGTTGCTGCCCATGGTACCGGCACTAATTTCAGTCACAGGCAAGACTGATCTGCTGTCAGGACGACGACGACGACGACGATGATGCTGTGTTTGTTTACGGAGACAGAGAGACGTGGTTACGTGATTTTGATAGGTTAGTTTTGGTAGGACCAAATTAATTGGAAATTCATTTGCTTTCCTACGAAGTGGTTTTGGGGAGATTCACAATGCATGGATGAACATCAAATCTTTCGATTTATTGTAATTGATCACCGCCTAGTTCATCCTGGGCGAATGTCTCTCCAGTATTCAAACTGAAGACGATTTCAAAAAATCAGCACCAGTTCGACGAATCGAAAAACGCCTCATCGCTACCACCCCCCTTGATTTGCATCTGACAGCTTGATTTTTGCGTTCGAAACCAACCGACGTCGTTCAAAGTGCCCCTCGAGGGCTCTCAGATGTCACCTAGTCTTTAATTATGAGGACATCAGAAATCAAAAAGGTGAACGACGGCCGCTCGTCGCCGCCGCCGCTCGAAATTGACTGTTTAATTTCCCGAGAACCGACAGAAAACAAATGGCAAAATAAACGAAATTTTCCTCTTTGAGATTTTTTCATGCTGGCTAGTGCAGAATGCCGGGAAAACGTCTTTTCGCTTCGGGAGCTAAGCTGTGGAAAATCAACAAAACCAAACCGAACAAAGAAACACATTTGCCATTAAGGATTGCCGGGTCCTTCTCGCTGTTTGTGTGTGTGTGCCTAGGTGCCTTGTTTGAAGTCTCGGTAAACATGGGATAGCAGAGCCGAACCCCTGTTTTCGGGTGACATTTTTTTCCCTGATTGTGTGACACATCCCACCCGCCACCACCGCCGCAGGGTAAATTGCCTGGGCCGTGAATCGGAGGCGACCTGCCACGCGCCGCCGCACGCTTCCTGGCTAGATTTCCACCCCGAAAACAAGTCAATCTTTTGTGTCCACACGTGCCAAGTGTTTAATTAACCCTCTAATAACTATTTTACGAATCAACAACATTGTTAGTAGCGGGGCCCAATATGCTACTGCTTACATACATACATCGTTTAGCAAATAGCCCACCGGTAAACATTGTTTCCGCTTTCTGGCTACAAAGGCGCCCGATGCGTTCGACGTAGCAATTTCTCTCACAACTCGGTTGGAAATGTACGACAGAGATTGGTTCTGCGAAGCGGTGGGAGGGCATGGGGAGAAGGGATGCTGTGACATCGAAGCTAATAAGGTTCAAGGCCCTCCGCTGGGAAGCCATTCTCTCCGGGACGGCTCTAATTGCATTGTTGTCTAAAACGAGGACAGGAACGAACGGACGGTTACACGAAGCCACAGAGTTGCCTTGCTAGGTTGGGCTCATGACCGTTCCTTCGGTTGGGAACGGTTCTCGAGCGAAAGGTTAACCTGAACGCATGCGCAACGGTTGGGGAAGTGGGAATCGGTGTGGAACTTTGTTCGTTTTCCGGGGAGTTTCACAGCGAGGACGAGATGGATAGGGCTAATTGAAGATGTTCCCAGTTGGGATGGAAATTTTCCACGGGATGAGAAAACGCCATTCTGTGATTCATTGTGCCAGCTGGAAGCTGACGGGGGCAAATTGAAAGCGAGTTTGGAGGCGAATTGATGCGTGAATGATTGTTTCGGTCACATGGTCAAGTTTTGCAATCAAGGTGCTTCCATTAGACCAATGGATGATTGTTAATTTTTATCTATTTACGTTGTCAGATTTTTCAGAAAATTTGTCATATCGAACCTATTCTAATTATATTGTCTACACCTTTGATTCTTCAGAATACATCAATAAAACCCATAGAAAAACTACGAAAATACAGCATTAAAGGGCGAACACGAAATTATTGCGACACATTCAACAGGGCATAACTTTTTTACCACTGGGTAAAAATTAACCAAATTTTGCACACTTTCTCATTGATGTGTATTGTTTACATGCTGTCAAACTCGAAGTCGTGTTTTTCGATTCAACGAAAATGGAGGTGAACCAACGTGAGTCGAGAGAACAAATTCTTTCCAAACACCTGGAATTTCCTGACCTGTCGCACGGGCAGTTGGGAAATATGTTGAACATTCACCATTCAACCGTCTCCAGATTATTCAAGCGGTTCCAGGAGCGGTTGACGTTGGACCATGGCAAAGGAGCTGGAAGAAAACCGGGACCGGAGAACAAAAAGACGGAAGGAAAGGTGAAGCGGATGATTAAAGCAAATCCCAACGTCTCAAGCCGTGATTTGGCTAAAAAGATCGGCATGTCGCAGAGCTACGTCCCGAATGCAAAGAAGAGAGCTGGACTACATACATACAAGGTACAGAACTTCCCAAACCGCGATGAGCGGCAACAATCGACGGCTAAAACTCGGGCACGGAAGCTCTACGAGAAGATGCTGACTAAATATGGCTGCTGTGTGATGGACGACGAAACGTATATAAAAGCCGATTTTAAGCAAATTCCGGGGTTGGAGTTTTTCACCGGCAAGAGCAAGTTCTATGTGGACGACAAATTTGAGAAGAAGAAAATGTCGAAGTTCGCCTCCAAATATCTCATTTGGCAGGCCATCTGCTCTTGCGGACTGAGGAGTGAGCCTTTCGTGATTTTGATTTTTGAAGTAAATATGTGTATAAAACTACCCTAAAATTTTGGTTTGATTCTAAACATTATAAGAAAATTGGCATGACATTTTCGGTGTCGCAATAATTTCGTGTTCGCCCTTTACAAAAGATGACTTGTATGCATGAAAATCGACCAACTGTGGTGGTAATCAGCCTACCAAGTGCAAACACTGGTCAAGAATGTGAATTTAAATTGAAAGATGCGTTTCAGCCTAATTTTGATCTATCAGAGCAATGTTGTTAGTGCGATCCTTTGTTGGTATCAATTAAAACTTAAGTGGCCCTTATCTTCGTATAAATAAGATTTTTTTATTTAACAAACATTCCAAACAGATAAACATTCTTATGGAACAATGTAGGTTAACAAATTTGAGGCATAAAAAAATAATTATACGTTTCCACTTTATTATTTAAAATTGCTTAGCAAAGTAATCTTGCTATTTTTCAACATTTCATCGGCTTCATAAGTTTAGAATATATACATGTAAACTAATGTACACCGTAGAAAACTTCAAGAAGATTTGAAGATTCATTGCTTATTGCTGAAGAGTTCTCAGACCATAGATTATTGCAATCATGCCATTATATGAAGGGCCGAAAACGGGTTGGGTGGATCGCTAGGTAGCATCACTTATATGTTTCCAAAGGGATGTATAGAATCTACTTCCAACAACAATATTGAATAATTGGTCAAAATAGCGAGCTTCCTAAGATGAGGATGCCCCAATCGGCACACTGTTCACAACTGTTCACAAACTGTTAGCCATGGGGAGTTGGCATTTACACACTCTCTATCCAGAGTGCTTCAGTCGGGTGCCCTGATGGTTCCTCCCATTCCTATGAAGTATTTAAAATAGTACAAGCATTCGTATCTATTATATATGTTTCTCATTCGGTTGATCCTGAAATGCAAAAAACGTTGTAAAGTGTTGCAAGTGTTGAATTCTGTGGTTTCGCACCTAAACAGGTTTTCGTCAGGTTTGAAGTATCCTGAAAAAGTGTTCTATATCTATTGAACATAAAGCGCTGCATGATCCTGATTATCTCAGATTTAGTAAAATGTCCATTTGCAAACCGGAAATGCAAAATCCTGCCTGTAATAAGTGCCAGTACCACAGAATTCGTGGCAGCTGTATTAAAGGCGCTTGATACTTCTAAATCATAATAAGATCTGTATCCACATTAATCTTGACACCTTCAAATCATTGTAACTTTTGAAATTTTGCACGTAGGAATGAAAAACTTTCAGCAGCGCTTAACTTTAAAGAGAAAGGTCGGTTCCGGAGGTAACCATGATTCTCGTTTCGTCGCGGAGAGGAAGAAAGTGATTAAAAAATTTAAGAAGAAACCGAATATCTCCGTTCGTGATGTGGCAAAAAAAGTGAAAATGTCTCCATCGTTCGTCCAGAAAGTGAAGAAAAGTGCAGGCTTGAAATCATTCAAAGTAGGTGTTGCTCCAAATCGTAACGACAGCCAGAACAAGAGCGCAAAATCTCGATCGAGAAAATTATATGACACTATGCTGAAGGAATACGACTGCATAATATTGGACGACGAAGCATATTGCAAAGCTGACTTTAAGCAGATACCGGGACTACAGTTTCATACCTCGTTGCAAAGAGGAAATGTTGCTGATCGTTTTAAGCAAAAAAAAATGTCGAAATTCCCGAAAAAATACCTCGTATGACAGGCAATATGTGGATGCGGTCTCAAAAGCGAAATCTTCATCACGACTGGCACTCTAAATGGACAAATTTACGTAAAAGAGTGTCTGAATAAACTACTGTTGCCGTTCATTCGGGAACACAACGGTTCGGTGCTGTTCTGGCCTGACCTGGCATCTTGCCACTATGGAAAACTGGCTAAGGATTGGTACATTGCTAATGGTGTAAATATTGTCCCAAATTATTGCAATCCGCCAAATTCGCCAGAACTCCGTCCGATCGAAAAGTATTGGGCTCTGGTCAAGAGGAATCTTCGAAAAACGAAAAGCGTAGCAATTGATGAGAAAAGCTTCAGGCGTTACTGGCAGAAAGCTGCAAAATTGGTGACGGATGACACTGTGCAAAAACTGATGGAAGGTGTCAAACGAAAGGTGCGGGCATTTGCATATAACAGGTCAAATTGACTTAACTGTATATGTTTTATATTTGTATTTTTATGAAGTCTTAAATAAATTATTTACTTTTGATTTTCTCATATTTTCCATTTAATACCACTGATTTCCCGTTGACTACTTTTTGGTGTGCACATTCTTTATTAATTAAAAGCGTCTATAATCTTATAGCTTAATATTATAAATTTTCTTTTTTTAACACATAAAGCTCGAGTAAATCTGGACGCACGGTTTAATACACCTCCGCGTTTGTTGATGGTTTATTGACAAAGATTTTTTTTTGCGATTGATCGACGCATCTCGAAATTGCGGATTATGGAACTTAAGAAAAGAAAATTAATTGTGCACAAAAATCAAGAGAATCCTTCGTGGTCTGCCTCAAAAATAGCAAAAGTGTTAAAATTCCCAAAGTCAACGGTGTGTCTTGTAATCAAACGTTACAAGGATACTCTGAGTATGGATAGAGCACAGTGCATTTATCATAAAAGTGTCACTAGGGACAGAGAGCTGAGGAGAAAGGTGTTGAGGTACGTGAAAGGCAACCCAGGTGTATCCATACGTGATTTGGCAAAGAAAAACGATTCCAGCTTTTCCACCGTGCGTAACATCCTTTCAATGGAAGGATATAAGTCTTTGTGCCAGTGAACATCCGAATCGTTCTTAATCCGAAAATTTAGTGGCAAAAAAGCGAGCACGAATACTATTCCAACGAGTTTTGACGAATTTTAATTGCTGGTTTTAATGGATGACGAAACATACGTCAAAATAGATTATAAACAAATCCCCGGACAAAAAATTTACCTGGCAACTGGTCGAAGGGATATGCCTTAGAGATTTATTTAAATTTGCAGTTGTCGCCTTAGAACCAAAGTTTTCATCACCTCTCACACAATGAACGTTTACATTAAAGAGTGTCTGAAAAAGCGGATTTTACCCTTTTTACTCTAAGGAGGTACTAGAATGGTATGCTGCCAACAATTTTATTTTCATCGTTAAAGAGATTAATCCTCCGAATTGCCCTGAGTTTAGACTGATCGAAAAATATTGGGCAATTATCAAGCGAAAACTTTGACGATGCGCTAAAGAAGTGACAAATGCACAATAAATGCGTTTAAAGTGGAATAATTTCGCCGATACAGTGTCACCAGCGACTGTGCAGATCATCATGGCATCGATCAAAACTAAAGTGCGACAGTTCGTTCAAAACGGTAAAATGTAATAACTTGTTATAAATCTTTTGAAAGCTCAATAAATACCCTTATGTTTAACGTTTTGATCAACCGTGTATTTTGTTTATTTTTTGAGTGATCATCACTTGAATGCGTCCAAATTGATTTTGAATCGGGCTTTACCAGTCGTATAAAGCCAGTTAACACCCGAACCGGCTTATGAAGCAGATTTCCGTGGCCAAAAAGCGTGCAAGACTCTTGAACGACCGTGGTTTGGCGAAGCACAAGGGCTTCACTTTAATCGATAACGAAACATACGTCAAACTCGATTTTATGCAGCTTACCGGTCAAACGTTTTTCATCGCGACTGGACATGGGGATTTGCCGCAAAGATTAAAGTTTTTGTTTGCCGACAAGTTTGCGTAGAAGGCACTAATTTGGCACGTGATTTGCAATTGTGGCCTGAAAATAGAACCATTCGTCACATCCTCCACCATGACATCCCAAGTTTACCTCGAAGAAAGCCTGTATTGCCGTTCATCTGCAACCGTAGGGGCAAAGTCATCTTTTGGCCCGATTTGACCAGTTACTACTAATCCAATGCGGTTCTGGAGCGGTATGCTGCAAACAAGACTAATATATTCCCCATGCACTAAAGTGCCTGGAATTTCAACCTATCGAAAAATACTGGACAATTTCAAAGCAGCGACTTCGACGAAGCGGTTTCATTCGAACTGGAGAAATGAAACCATCTAACACTATAACTTTGAAGTTTCAATAAAAGTACTGTAAAGCAACCATTAATGGGCTTTGTTTACGACGAAGTAGCCCAAATTGTCGGGAGCAAAGAATGATCAACAGATGAGAGAACCGAGAAGAATTAACGGAGAGCTTGAACGATGACGTCACGGAAGAAGCGATTGTGAGATTGTGTTCGATTAGATAAGATAAGTGTTAAGGTTGAGTGGGTAAGTTAGTTGTTAAGAAGGATTACGGATGACAAGTCGCAGATCGCTTGTTAGCGTAAGAAGTTGTTTGAATGTCAGTAAAGTTGTAATAAAGTTCAATGTGGGATATTGGATCCTGAATAAACCTGTTTAAATGCTTGTACGCGTCGGGTGTGATTAGTTCTAATCCTCGGAAATTGTGTAATCTGTGAAGGGTGTTGGGGAGGTGTGCCTATACATAGGGAAGGTCTATTAATATCACGCAGTAAGGGGGAGGGGGGGTGGTTTGGGAAAACGTGACAATCCATACAAAAAAAATTTAAGGTCTATAAAAAAGGGGCCAGGCGGGGGGGGGGGGAGTTATAAAAAGTAGCTTTTTGCGTGACTAATTAATGGACGTTCCCATACAGTCCATTCTGTTCACCATCGACCCATCGAGGAACGAACAGTTAACTTTGCCCAGGAAGTCTGCTTTGTAAAAAGTAACCACTACCCACACCCCGACAGGCTATTTATACTTATTGAATCACGAACTACAGGTTTTTTTTTGTGCGTACTAATTGTGCGTCAGCCTTTAGGATTGGAACCAGCTACTGAACAACAATTCAATCGATGCCTCAGTTACCACTTTCTATGGAACTATCCATCAAATCATCCGGGATACTGTTCCTGAAAAACCTCGTAGGCCTTCTAAGCAGTTTAGCCAACCTTGGTGGACGCCACAACTCCGCAATTGTCGTAACCGCTTACGAAAGATCAGGAAACGGTTCTTCCGCAACAGGAAAACTCGTGTTCGTAAGTGAGTTGAAGCTTGCTGAAGAGGAGTACACTCATCTGCAACAGATTCGTTTCCGTGAGTATGTCGACAGTATCCAAGCAAATTTCAGACAAAATCCTTCTTCCTTCTGGACCTACATCAACAATCGCAAGAGTTCTGCCAGAGTTCCCATTGATGTTTCCTACAAGTCTCATAGCTCTCGCTCGTCGGTTGCAGCTGCGAATCTATTCGCCGAGTTCTTTCGTTCCGTACATGACGACAACCCACCTCCAATGTCGCAGCAATACTTGGAAAGTCTTCCATCGTATAACCTTCGACTTCCCCAAGTCATTTTCAGTGATGACGATATTCAGAAAGCTCTCAGCGCTGTCGATTCATCTAAAGGTCCTGGTCCCGATCTCATTCCGCCCGTCTTTGTCAAAGAATGTGCTCAGTCGCTGTCTGTTCCCGTCGCAGCGATTTTCAACCGATCCTTGATCGAAGGAGTATTTCCGGATGCTTGGAAACTGGCATCAATAATTCCAATCCACAAGACTGGAAACACACATTGCGTGGAGAATTATCGACCGATATCTATTTTGAACTGCCTAGCGAAAGTTTTTGAGAGTCTATTGCACGACGTGCTG
This sequence comes from Aedes japonicus, assembly GCA_034211315.2. Lineage (NCBI taxonomy): Eukaryota > Metazoa > Arthropoda > Insecta > Diptera > Culicidae > Aedes > Aedes japonicus. The sequence goes on along the minus strand of JASCZW010000166.1, from coordinate 199,239 downwards.
TATCCTGCCTTGCAACCTGTGATATCCGAGCATCAACATGGATTTGTAAAAAAGCGGTCAACAACGTCGAACCTCATGACATACACCCACAGTGTGATCAATGAGCTGGAAAAGCGGTGTCAGGTTGACGCAATCTACGTTTGACAAGGTACCTCGCGTATTGGCAAATGAAAAATTGAACCGCCTGGGACTACCTTCTTGGATCATTCAATGGCTGAAATCATATCTGTCTGCGCGCAAAGCTTTTGTCAAAGTGCACGATGCTAGGTCGAATGTATTTGATATTCCTTCCGCGTCCCGCAGGGTAGTCATCTTGGTCCTCTGATATTCGTACTCTATATAAATGATATGTGCGATAGCCTTCAAGTCTGGGAAACTGCTCTATGCAGATGACTTAAAGCTGTTTCGCGTGATTAAGTCGCTTGTGGATTGCGGTGCACTGCAAGCTGATATTGAACGTGTTTCAACTTGGTGCGAAATGAACGGAATGCAAATGAATGCGGCCAAATGTATAGTAATGACGTTCACTCGATGTCGGACTACTGTATCTTTTGACTACGGGCTGAACAACTTGCCATTAGAAAGAGTCACGTCGATCAAGGATCTCGGCGTCATACTTGATAGTAAACTTCGCTTTAACGAACACATCTCAGTGACAACTGCGAAAGCCAATGCGATGCTAGGTTTCCTACGCCGGAACACAGCCCAATTCGATGACGTGCATGCGTTGAAGGCCCTGTTCTGTGCTTTGGTTCGCAGTGTACTTGAATATGGAGTGCAGGTTTGGGCTCCGTATCATGCCGTCATAGCTCGCATTGAGAGGTCAGAAGCGCTTCATAAGGTATGCTCTACGTGGCCTGCCATGGAACGACCCAGTGAACCTACCGCCATACGAACATCGATGCGCACTCCTCGATTTACAACCGCTAGTGAGTCGTCGAGTGATGCTGCAAAGGTTGTTCATTTTTGACGTGCTTAAGTGCAACATCGACTGTAGCAGCTCTCTTGAAAATGTAAGGTTTTATGTACCTACTCGTCAGCTCCGAAGTCAGCAACTGCTGTGGATCCCCAGCCATCGAACAAATTACGGCCTGAACAATCCACTGGATTTATGTTGTAGACGTTTCAATGAAGTGTGTGACTGTTTCGATTTAAATGTTACCAAAGTAGTTTTAAAATATAGAATTAAGAGTGTCGATTAACCAGTCTGTGCGACTTTTGTGTCAAAGATGTTGTCAAATAAATAAATATGCAACACGAAAAAATAAATATCAACAAACGCGTAAAGTCTTCCCTCGTTTAATTTCAGCCAAATCAAGCGTAAACAACGTAGTTGTTTGCAATCTTTCACATAGCATACAATATTTTATGCAATCTTCCATACAACCAACCTGATTTCAGTGATATCTTGTTAAAATTTACATGGAAGATCCCATCAATTTTTGCCAAATCTAGTATTTTCTTTATGTGAATTAGATACCGTAGAAAATTAAATGTTTCTTTCTATCTGTGAATTTTGCACCTGACTGCCAACAAATCCACAACATTATTGAAGAACTGCGTACAAATTAAGGGGCCGAGGTTACTTCCTTGAGCAACACCAGACTTACTGGTAAAAGGCTTTGATACACCGGATTCAATTTGTTCACGAAGAGTTCTATCAGTCAGATACACAGAAAAAAAATGATGAATTTTGACAGGCACGTAAAATTTCCCTCGCTTAATTCCAAACTAAAGGAGGCAAACAACAAAATCGTCTGCAATCTTTCATGCGCCATATAACAATGTTTGGAATCTTCAGGTTAGATTCAGGCGTTATCTGGTTTCAATTTACGTGAAATATCCCATTGTGTTCTGCCAAATCCAGCATGCCCTTTATGCGCATTAGATAACGCAGAAAATTCAATATGGCTTTTTATCTGTGTACGAATGCAGCCAAGCCAAGTTAAGCTGATTCTCTCAGCCTAGAAGTCTTACAGAGAAGTATTTTATGGTCAATCTTGTCCAAGGCACCTTTGAGATAACTATATATGACATCGACTTGTATATTCTGCCCCATCGCATAGATACAAGTACTACAGAAGTCTAATTGGTCACCACCAATCTTCCTAGAATAAATCCGTGTTGTTCTGTCGATATGTAGCGCTTCGAATAAGTTAAGCGTAAACAACAAAATGCAAGCGTAAACAACAAAATTGATTGCAATCTTTCATACAACATACAGTATTTTATGCAATTTTCCATATCACACCTGATTCCAGTGATATCCGGTTAAAATTTACTAGAAAGATCCCATTAATTTATGCCAGATCTAGTATTTCCATGATGTACATCTTTATCCTTCACACAACGGCCTTGATTTCAGCGATATTGGACTTGAAATTACAGGTCTCATGAATTTATGCCAAATCTGGCGTTCCTTATATGTGCATTACGCAACGCAGAAAATTCAATGTTTCTTTCAAACTGTGTACCAAGAAATATCATTTTTCTCATTTATTTTCTTTTGAAAAAAGAAATATCATAGCAACAGCTATTTTGTTTTTGTCGTGACAAACCGTAGATTAACCATCAGCAAATTTTACATTAGGAAATCATAGAAGAGAGTAAATCGATAAACTCATCCATTCAGAAGACGCAACTTCATTCGTCTCGGTTTTGTTTGTTTTCATTTTTCCACCGAGCAACAAATTGAAATTCATTCCCCGACGCAGCTCGCACACGCCACCCAGGGACAGAATCCTGCAGAATGTAAACAAACCAAAACCATCGTCCGTCGGTGGCAGGCAAGCAGGCAAGCAGGCGGCGGCGGCGGCGATGGCGTCAACCTTAAAGAGAGCATTCACCCCCATTCAATGACGACCGTCTCGTCATGGGCCAGTGAAGTTCAAAGCGGAGTTCGCCTCGAGGTGAAAAGTGCTTCCTTGATGTGATGACATCGAGAGGAACAGAGCCATGCCTTTATTGCATTTAATTTAACGAATAATTTGACAATTATGAGCCACTTTACACGCTCGGATTGACGTTCATATTGAAATCCGTTCATGTAGACACAACAGGAAGAATAAGCCCTCTTACCTTCATAAAGAATTTATTGATCCTTGGGATTAGGACATGATTCATGGTGCTCCTTGGTGGAGGAGTCGGATCACGGTGCTATTCGGAAGACAAATTGCCAAACAATTAAAGCCATATAAACTCGATTCGATGGATTGTGGAGGCGAAGCCGCTTTTCGTTGCGCCCATCAAAAACAGTTTGCAAATTCTCACAACTTCGAATAGATTCCCCTAGACGAAGTACACCGATATACCGACGATGATGTAGGCAAAAAAAAAACCGCCGGCACATTAGAAAAGAATAAAGGAAGAGAAAAAAAATGTGCTCGATAATCGAGAGGGGATCGTCCGAGTCATTTATTTATAAACATAACCTCTCTAAATGGTTCGGAATGGAAGATTGATAGGAAAGGGCGCACAATAATGTAATTCTGCGGAGGGTAAAGTGAAATACGACCTGACGAATGTGTCAAAGGTCGAATGCCTTCCAGCGATGAATGGCACAAAAGCGTAATGCTGAGAAATTAAACCCAAAAGGGATCAATCGAACATCCAGCGGATGACAATGACAAGTTCCGGACTGTGGAAAACTTCACACCTCCTAACCGTCGGCCGAACGATTTGGTCGCCGGTTGTTTGTTTAGGATTCCAATGAGACAATAATCGAAGCTGGGAGTTGTTTCAGCTTGGCAGCTCTTAATCAAGTGGCGCTGCAAAAGCGGCAAACTGCATAAGCTCAACTGTCAAAGACTCGCCGACGCCGCGCAGAACAAAGCGTGATGCACGCGGCCGCGTAGTCCTTTCTGGCCGGTTATGATCGTTTGCATCGTTTCCATTGTCGTCGAGTGGATTGTTTCGTTCGCTATCCTCAAACAAGCTTCTCCGATTACCGGGCCAGTATGTGTATTCAATTACGCCGACAATTTAGTCTTAAGCGGCGAAGGATGGATGCGTCAAGATTCTAATTAGTTGGCGCACTTTTTCCTCCCCGGTCCGAGCATGTGCGATTTTCAGCATATGGTGCCGTTTCACAAGAATGCTTGAAGTCGAGTTCAAGTACTTTAACACACCCGTCGGATTTTTTTTTCTGGTTTGAGCAAACAAACAAAAAAAGGTTTAAACCCTCGAAAAAATAGAATTGAATTGAAAACACGTTCAGTTGTCTATCAAAACCCATTTGGAGAAAACATACCCTATTGAAACTCATTGTACCGTAATTACCTGAATTAGAAGTATGCATGGGTAAGAAGGAATAGGAAATAATAGAGCAAACGAATGGGATAACGCTGTTCGGTTTCCGAAACCCTGTTTTCCTATCAACACGGGTTGATCTTTATTGTTGTTCCATTACGAGCGTTAAGTGAGGATCGCACTCCACTTGGAAGTCCATTAGAGGATTTGGCGAAAAGAAGAATTTCAATGAAGAACGGAAGGACTTAGGTTTTTCGGATGGAAGGTGAACATCCGGACAATGTGTGACAATTATTGGTAACACTTTGGATTTGTTCGATGAAAGAAGGATGTTGCTTTTTTTGATAGTTTTGAAAGAACATAAAAGAATGATACATCGTGTGTATCTATTTCCGATGAAGAATTCTAGGGACGGCAATATCAACGAGAAACGATTACATACTTGTGGCCTTTTATATTGTACCATAATTTTTGAACACATCTTAAATTCTCATGATAATACCTCCGAACGGTTTGGTTTTCGTGTGTTGTCACGTTTTTTTTTTTCAGTTTTCCGCAATTGTGATTTTAAAGTTTAAGTATTTGTTGCTGTTTGTAATTAATCGATAGGAGTGCGTCAAAAGTTATCGTCGCGTACGTTAGAAAATCTTGTGGCTAAATACTAATGAACAACATAAAATCATATGAGCAAAACGTACTAAATAGTAATTTGGTAAAATCTTTTTATGGCGGAGGAGGGATTGGTCGGTGCAAGTGTCCAGTGGAAGAATCAAATTCGGGTTTCCGGACGTGAAGTGCCCTTGTCGTTTGTTATTACGTTGAACCGGATTTATTGGAGATGAATGAACCTTCGTGGAGGATAATTGAACAAAGAACGGAAAAAAAATGGAAGTACCGCAAAATGGTCGTGCAGAAGAACTCGTCATCGTCACATAGAGTTCTGTTGCAGGATAGTGCAATTGAATAATTTGTGGCCTAAAGTTGGAAGTACTGAGCCGTGAGTGTGATTCATCTCGAACCTGCTTCCTGAGTGAAAAGATCGCAGTTCAGCAACTTCAACACATTGCTAATCATGCCCAATGGAAGTTCCGGAAGTTCATCGATCCCACAACCGCCTTCCCGAAGGAAAGCTACCTCGAAGAGCTCGTTGTTTAATGCTCAACACAGAAAAGGGAACTAGGTTTTTCACATCACGAAACATTGAGCGGCAAAGATGACTCCCAAAACCCTACGAGGGCGTATGCCGGATGTAATTAACCAAACCTCGAACACACCATAGGATCACTACAAGCTTTGGATAGTTATTAGGTGAGATCCTTCCTTTATATTATATATATATATATATATATATATATATATATATATATATATATATATATATATATATATATATATATATATGCATATGTAAATGTATGTATGCATGTACATATAGTTGCAAACTTACATATAGTTACAAATATTTCAAATTTCTATTAAATTTCGCTTGACATAACTTGTAGCGTATGGTACCGTATGTCCACGCATCCTTCTTCCCCTGTAGATTCACAAAATGCGTTGTGATTCAATTCTATTCTTTTGAATCCAGCTCATTTTACAGAAACATCTTTTGCGGTTTATGCAACTCAGTAGGCCTGGCCGCTTTGACGCTTGTATCATGTCTTTGATATGCTGCAAGCATCAATATTGACATAAAAATAATTGGGCGTAATCTAACCTAATCATTTCCAGGATGCTTGTTCGTACTGGCTGAGTTTGTATTAGATTAGATTAGATTAGACATCTTGAATTGTCATGATAATAGCGCACGCTAAGATGAGAATACCTGAAGATCGTTAAAAAGTAACGATAATCGCTCAAAAGGGCACATACTCAAATTGTGCCTAAACACAGATAACCGAATATGGGGAATTGTAGAAAGATTTACGTTAAGAATATCCGATTTATTATCGTTCCTTTTAACTAATAATTGGGTATTTTTTGCTGTTTCATTTTAAATAATAATGCTTCAAAAACAAGATGCAATTTTACAAGTCATACATTCGGACAGGTATTCTTAAGTCTGCTCTCAAGCTGAAACAACTGTTCAAAAGTAATAGAGAAAAAATACCGGAATCCATTTACGAATGTTAACATTGTTATCACGCGGTACACTAAATATTTCTGTAACAATTTTGAACAAATTGAAAATTACCGAATTGCTTCTCGGGACTCACGTTGGTCTGCAAGAACCCGTCGGTTCTACACTCAAATAAAAAAATACAACAGTGAAAAAAAAAAATATTGGGACATAAATTGAATTTATTGAGTTTAGTAGGAGTTTAGTAAGAAAAATAATAACGTTTTAGCATAAAAAAATCTGGCCCCCGCGTTGCTTCTGTCCTCGATCAGGAACGAAAAATTTATTCAATTTTGAGTAAATACTAACGTCCAATATTGGAAAACACACAAAAAAATCAGTGAAAATTACTGTTCAAAATAGTTTGATTTCACCGATATTTTTGATAATGTAAACAATACCAAATTTAAGGTAAAATAAATACCTTATTTTAGGTATTCTCAACATCTTGCACCCCATTTACATGTTCGTTGAAAATTAATAGTCTTTAACGAGCTCATTCGTAAGCACCCGTTACTAATTTTTTAAAAGGCCACTGAAATGAAAAAGAAAACCCGCATTAATCCACCGATGGTGAGACTGAACCCTTCTTACACTTCACCAGAATAACGAACTCAAATGTGGCCAATAATGTACTGGATAGATGTTTTCATTCGAATTCCCAGGAAGGTCCAGGAACATTCGATATGTCATACATTCAGTTTATAAAATTAACTATTTGTCAATCCTGAACGTATTGTTCATCGAAGTGATTAACATATTGCCATTAATAGTCTTTAACTGCCTGTTTATGTTAGTTATATAAAAGGGGAAATTACATATTAGAAATTTCATATAATCAGTCCATAGAATGAATTATTAGACAATCCTAAGCGTCAATTTTGATTATCGATATGGACTCAAGATGCTTAATAGGTACATGTTCGTTGAAAATAGTAAATGGAGACTTTGTGTAATTTTCGAATATACTCGTTGCAGTTCAAAACCAGACCACTAGAGCCAATCGATGCTGCTCTAATTCTATAGAGTCGCATTGTGTGGCTAGTCCGCTGTATGTGCTATACAACGCAACAGATGCGACACAATAGAATGCAAGCGGCATCGATTGGTGTGATTGGTCTTGTTTAGTTTTGCACTGCAACGAGTATATTTTCATCTCACAATTATGTGCTCTCAGGTATTGATTTGGTCATATCTCCATGAAGGATTATCCATTCATAATAAAATTTTGACCAGTTATTTGGAGAACTTCATAGCTTTGATTTGATACCAACAAAACTAAAATCGGTACCCAAATAGCTCAGTATGTAATCGGAGACTAAACTGTTTGATTACTATTATAATAGGCCGTCAAGTACTGTTTTGTTCATATCTTCGTAACGAAATGTCCGAATGAAAAAAATCAAAAGCGTTCTATGGAAATGTTGTAGCTTTCATTTGCCGTCAACTGAACTGAGTTCACAAATGGCTGAGAAACCGATGTGACATTATTTGTAACGCACACACACACACATACACACACAAACACACACACATACATACACACAGTTCGTCGAGCTGAGTCGAATGGTATATGACACTCGGCCCTGTGGGCCTCGGATAAAAAGTCGAGTTTTCAAGCGATCTTAATACCCTTCTATTGATGTAAGAAGGGTAAAAAGGGCCAGCTGTTCCATCTTAGCATTTTTCTTTGGTAATATTATGATTTCGCTACGATTGCATTCTTCCACTTCTCTTCTATGAAAGGAAAACAAAATTTATCGAAAAATTACAAGGAGTAGACATTTGGCATTAAACAACTTGCATGTTTTTACAATAATTACACGCTTAAAACATACAAGATGTTGAAATGTCAACCCACAAACTTAACGATTTTGATAAATATTTAAAAATGTATATTTGAAACCTAAATAGGGTCGACAACTAAATTTGATGAAGTTTTGCAGAAGCAGATAATTTCTCATCTCCATGCAAAACGCTAGGAGTGGACAGTAATTTTTTCTAGCAAATAATTCGTTCTAGCAATAAAATTACTGTCCACTCCTAGCGCTTCGCATGGAGATGAGAAATTATCTGCTTCTGCAAAACTTCATCAAAGATCGTTACTTCCGCGCAAGGGAGAATACAAAAAATAACAAACAAAGTGAACAAAATTTGGCAAAATACTAAAATGCCCCCCGTCCCCCCTTCACCCACTGATCTTGTTACTTTTCACTTGAACGTTTGATAAAGGTTATTAAAATTGCAACACACCCAAATATGAATCCTAGAGGGTTTGAGCTGTTTAGTGGAATACCTGTAACTAGAAATTAGAACAAAAAATAGTATCTTCCATTTAATTCCAACTACCTTTGCTTATCTTCGACAGATACGCGTATTTCGTCTACAATGTGCAGACTTCTTCAGTGTCTGAAGAAGTCTGCACATTGTAGACGAAATACGCGTATTTGTCGAAGATAAGCAAAGGTAGTTGGAATTAAATGGAAGATACTAATTGTTCTTCTAATTTCTAGTTACACCCAAATGTTAAATGTTCGAAACTTTTAGTAATTCTAGTTTTGGATGTATTATTTGTACTCCGTTAGTTTCATTGGAAGATGCGGAGATTTTTTCTTAAATTCAGTCGAAAGAGCGAAGAATTCGCGTCGAAATTTTGCACGCCATTGTGAAAACCTAAATCTATGGCAAAAAACAAGGAGTTGAAAATCCTTTACTTTGCTGTTCACTGTGTCATCAAAGAAAGCGTCTGACCACCGATCGAAAAAAAAGAAAGTCGACAAAAGCATCCTTGCAGAAGTGCTATAGACAACACGAGGGTAGTTGAAGCTTTGTGGTGCAAACCAATCACTTCTGTCCAGGATGTTGCAAAAAAGTTAATCCTGAACAATGTGCAAAAGGTCGAAAATCGGGCTGCACTACGTGCGTACAAAGTCCAGAAGGCACTAAATTCTAACGACCAGCCGAATGTGGCAGCAAAATCACAAGCATGTAAGCTTTATACGCAAATTGCCTGTTTTGTAATGGACGATGCAACCTACTTAAAGAAGCAGATTCCAGGTCATCAGTTCTATACTGCAACAGAAAATTTTTAGAGTCCCAACAAAAGCAAAAATTTGCCATAAAATGCATGGTTTGGCAAACGTGACGATTTCAACCCTGAATGGTCAAATGGTAGTAAATAAATGTCTACAAAAACGTCTCCTTCTGTTGCTGAGGTCTCAAAAGAGACCACCTATGTTTTTGGTACGACTTGGCGTCAGCCCACTCAAAATAAGAACCACCATTCAAAATGGAATGCTATAAGGAAATTTAGGTGTACTTCAAATCCAAGAACCTCAAACCTCAGAACACCCCAGAGTTGAGACCAATCGCAACTTTTTGGCTTATTATAAACTACACAAACATTCTAAGACAGTCCAAGTACATCGAAAATTTAAAAAAAAAGCATGGGTTAAAATCTCATGGAAGGCCTTAAGAGAAAAGTTAGAGCATTTAGAATTGGAGCGCAAGTTCAGTTTACTTGGCTAAGTAATGTTGGCGAAGCTTAGTTGTTTTGTTGATACTCCGAAAATTTTGAAGGAATTAGTTAAAACAGGATATTTTTGGCAAATCGTTTTGTGATTTAAGTTAATTTAACCTTCAAGTTAAATATCTAACGATAATACCATTAAAATGTAACTTAAATATCATTTGTTAGTGTATTTGTTCTTCTATTTTAAATAATAGGGACGTCTTATTGAACAAAAATTTATTTGTGTTACACGTATCTATAATAACTAGTTAAACATCGATCTTATCCGATTCGTGTACTGTCCATGGTTCATTTAACTCAATTCATTAAACTCAAAGCCGAAAAAAGATGATAGTTACTGCTGTTCTGAACCACAAGCAATAAAATAACACTGTTTTAAAATAAAAACACTTTCGGTGGATGTGGATGTAATGTGTTGGGTCTATTCGTGGATGCAAGTTCGTCTCATCGTTCTAGTTTCTCTTAAAACCCAAATTGAAAAAGTTTATTTTTGTAATTGCTGTATCATTTCACTTGAAACATTATTTGAGTTACACTACACAAAATTGCCTACAACAAATTATAATAAGACAATTCAAGTTTTTCACAAATAAGCGATTGGTTATTCAGTATTCAAAACATTAGAATTCCTAATATAAAGCTATTGTTGCTTAGGTTTTGGTTTACTTAAACCATATGAAAAATAAACAATCAAATACTCATGCATTTCCATTGAAAATTCTCCTAATATCCAAATTTTACTGCTATGAATACATTAGGCAAAAGTTGTGAGTAGAAAAACTTTTGTCCCGAACCCTGATTTTACGTCAACCGAGTAAGCTTTCTCGGGCAAATTTGTGTAGAAGTGAGTGTATTATTAAAATACATTTTCTATATGTGTTGCTTTGCCTGGTATCAATCTGCGTTTGTTATTGAGCGCATTTTTTCTGTATTGTGTGCCTAAAAAAACGGGCTAAAGACGGTAATCTGCGGCATTTTGTTTTGTCTTGCCGGAGGTTTGAATAGAAAAGTGCGCTAGCTAAGGTTGAAATCAAGAATTGAAGGTTAATAAGAAACAAAAATTTAAAGAAGAAATGCCAAAAAACCAGCTCGTTGACCAACCAACAACTAGGGTTGAGCTTGCGTAAAATAGGCATCCGAATTGGTAAGAGCAAAGAGGTCTTTCATAACTGGCTTTGAATGGGTGAAAAGTAACACCCTGTAACACATCTTCATGATTTTATGTTGAGTAAACCTCTATATAACCAAATCTATTTTCATATTTTCAACCGTTTTAAATCTAGTGTGTTGCTTGGAATGTCACGAAGCACACAGAAAAAACGCGCTCCCGAAAATGAAAACGGACCATGAACTAGTTTACGTTTTCAGGATTTTTCCCTTTAAACGTTATTCAGTTGATTATTACGTGATTCAGTTCACGGTGTATTTGGGCTTGTTCTCGAATTATTGATTGCTGTTCATGGATCTTCGTGCAGCGATATGAACGTCCATCCACTCTGACATCACAATAAAACAGATGGCGATCTACGAGAAGCTGTCATTGGCAGATATGAGGAAAGAAATGAGTATGTCGTTAGTTGCCCGTCGGATTCGTCAAGTTTTAAACGAGAATCCCTATGTCTCATTCGTATAAGTGACACCTGCAGCTCGGTTATTACCTCGTCAAAAGTATGCCCGTTTTACTTTCGCCTAGAATAGCCGTTTTTGGAACAATGAATGGTTGAATGTGGTTTTCAGTGGCGAGAAAAAGTTCAACGAGATGCTTTTAGAAGCCGTAAGCATAATAACAAGCAAGAGACACCAAGAAAGGAGAACCGAAACTTTGGTGTAAGAACCGTGATGGTCTAGACCGGTATTAGTTTGACTAGAGAAAGGCCTGTTTGCTTCATATTGAAGCGGATGAACTCTGGACTGTATCGCCTGTTGTTGGAAGAAGTTTTCATCTCTCATCGAAAATGTTATCAATGAGAACGTGATTTTCCAGCAAGACAAGGCTGCTTGTCATGCTTTCAAATCAATCAAGGAATTTTTGAAGCACTACGATATCCATTTTTTTAAATGGTTAGCCTGCAGCCCAGATCTAAATCCGATTGAAAACGATTGGGAGTTACTTTCTCCTAATCTTTTCAATCGTGGAAGAAGTTATGAAACGTTCAATTTAATATGAATGGTCTAAAATGGATCCGAAAATATTGAAGAACTTCATGCCTTGTATGTCTCGACGACTGAAAGTAGTCATAGTTTGAACAGGCGATGCTACACATTATTAAGGACCTATACCAGTCAGACGAACATCGAAAAAATATATTTTATTTAAAAAGAATCAAACTTGTCTCTATACTTATTTAAAAAATCATAAGATGAAGTTGGAAAGTGTTTCACATATATAAAAACTAAGAAACAAATATTTTTTCACTTTCAATCTCGTATAACCAATCGGCAGTGTGCAGTTTTTCATGTGATTAGAAAATGAATAGCAAAATTATCGCATGTCTTTATACTTATTACCGGCAGTGTATAAATTGATGAATATAGTCTCAACTGCCTCAGAATTAATCGATCATCATTGTCAATTTTTGCTGAATTTAAAAAATATTTGCTACATAAACAAAGTAAAGGAATCTCATTTAATTAATAATGTCAGCACGATTTGCGACATCTTTGCATTTTAAACTACTTTTACTTTTCATAGCACGGAGCAGCATGACAATTTAATGCTTGTGTTCGGAAGTAACATCACCTTGTCCTAGCTACGTCACTGCCGAAGGAGAGGATTTTTTCTTCAATGATCGTTCCACCGAGTCGAGACGCAAATCTCTCTACCTCTTCGACCGATAGCGACAGTGATCACAGGCGATCGTTATCGGAGACGTCACAGCAGGGATCATCTGGCTGTTGGATGGTGGACGATCTGGTGTGCAAAAGTCGTGTCGGTTCTGACTATCGAGAAGGATGGATGGGAACAGAGCCACACTGGAAAGGGGTGTTCTGTGTTAAGTATATATAATGTGAGTATTATTGTAAATCTTGTAAATAAATGTATGTTGAGTGGAAGAGACAAAATAGAGTTGCTGTGTGATAGATGGACGGATGTGTGATGTGGTGTGAGCTAGTTATTGGAAAGAACTCCAAAAGAAACCCCAAACCCAAAATACTGTCCAGTTTATGGGGACGCTTAAAATATTGCACCCCGCTGTCAGTAGAATTGATTATCCGCCAATTCGGTGTCGGTAATGGTCCGGTTACTCAACAGCTTGAAAATCTCAATTTGGTTTTCAGCATTTCAGCATAATATTTTCATTTTAATTGAACTTCAACTACTGTTCCATAAAAGACCGGCATGAGATTATAAGCAGTATACGATTTAAATATAAGTGTTAAATGATATTATGATAAGATATTCCATTCATTTAAGAAATTATCGAATCAGGCTCTTCGATCTCAAAAACTGCTTTCTTAGACCTTTTCGTCTTTTGATTTTCTAAAAACTTAAACAAATCAAATATCTTTCCAATGAAATGTTATCTCTTGACTGATCTCTGCTCTCTGCTTCGCAGGTCTATTCTAATATTGATACATTTCCAATTTTTATCTTGCTGAAAAAATCCAGTGGCTGTCTGTAATATGTTGTGAATACATATATTATATTCTTTTACGTACATAACATACATAAATTCAATAACAAATGGGAAGGGGGAATACAGGGAGCCAGACGGAGTGTAGGCTGGATGAGGGATTCGTGGATAACTGGTCCAAGTCATGAATGACAACTATGCCTTCCTTGATGGAAATCATCAAGCGAAGGTCTATTTACCTTCCGACAGCCTACAGTGAGTATGTTTACCCTATTTTTAACAAACCACCAGACGGAAATCCTAATGTGTATTGCTAACCAGGGTTGCAATTTCTCTGGGGAGAATCACCCGGGTGCACTTTTCTAGCTCTCTTTGGTGAACCTCACTCAGTCTCTACGGAGATTTTTTCCTGACACCACAGTAGAGATTGTTCGACACAGCACGGGAGAGCGAGAGAATTGACAGTTCGCTGCCTGAGCGTTCATACACTCACTGCAGTGTGAACGACGAAGAATATCATTCAGAATATCATAGATGAATATTACGAATTATGCGCCGCAGATAGTCTAATCGGTAAAGGCACGGAACTACCAATCCAGAAGAGGCGGGTTCGATTCCCAGTCCAGCCGACTTAAATAAATATCGACTTCCCTGGGCATAAAAGAGTATCATTGTGCTTGCCACAAAATATACAAATTCGTGCATAGGTGATTGGCTTCGAAAGTTTAATAACTGTGCAAGTGCATCTAGAACATTAGGTTGTGAGAGCCTGGCAATCCACTAATTGCGATAACAATATGCTTGGATACGCCGAAAGGAAGACGAAGAACATTAAGAAATCAGTAACATTGTAAAAATGTTCAAATTTAACCGTTAACAGTTAGTTGCGGTATAAAACTAGCAATTTATATTTTCACCAGGGTGACTCTCCCCGGTGAAATAATTCTGCTCTCTTCAGTGCTCCTCAGAGATCACTCACACGCTCCGGCCTGTTAGTGTGGTGAGGGTGCAAACGACATACACTTTGGTGTCACTCAACTTGTGGTGTCTAGCAGAGAGTGGAAACAAAACAAATATCTCTCGGGTGAGTTTGCGTTTGCCAATCTCCGGAGTACCTTTTCACTGAGCACCCTGCTAGCACCGAGGAGAATTGCAACCCTGTTGCTAACTGTTCATTTTCTGTAAAAAGTGCGTTTCGTTGAAAGGAGATTCTTCTGCTTACGGGTTCACGCCACCGTTTTTTACCCTTCCTTCAACGGAATAGTGAGGATTACAGGTATGTACAGTTTGATCTTGCCATTAGGAAGAACTGTACGCCATAGCAAGTCCTGCACTGGTGGTGGCTTCCCATCACATCACATCACATATTTGAAATTAAAGATACTCCAAATATACTTCGATTGATCCCATTTTTATTCCTTCCATATTAAAAAAAACATCACTTATTTTGCAATCACATTCTGACTATTGAGCCACACACAGTATGGGTATACTCGATCATTCGATAAAATTTGAAATTTCGTTAATGGTAATCGTTAAAAGTATCAGTTTCATTTGCTGCAAACTTCGATACAAATGAAGGTTGAAAATCTTATTGGTTTTAAGGGGCCCACAAGTGATAAATATAATCCAGTTCACAACATATACATTCCGTAAGAATATTATTGTTTGTAGTTTGTTTTCTAATTTTCCAAAAGAATAAAAATCTAGTTGAAAACCAGGGGACAAGATCTCACGTAATGCTTAAAAAATTGAGTTTAAAATAAAAAATTAACCACAATAAATTCTCATATTGCTCGACAAGCAAAATATATCAGTTTTCGAAGCATCAACCTGCAGTTATCTGCAATTAAATTGTAAAAAACCTTATTTCGCCATAAACAACCGTCAGAAATGTTTATCATCTTCAAAAAATAACCTAATATTGAATCAACAATGCAATGTTTGGATATTGGTGCAGCACACCCGTGGAAACCAACATGTTTCCAAAAAACTACAAGCAATTGATGAAAATTTGAACGGTTATTTTCTCGTTTTTAAATAAACGATAGATCGTTGACCGCTAAACTAATATGTACGCAACATTAGTCGATATCAAGTGGCGTTTCCATTTTAATTAATATATAGTTTTGTGTATTCGACGTTCCTTGCGTAGTTCTTGCCAGCTGTTTGATCCATGATTCACCCCATTAATGAAATTCATTTAAAAAAAACTAAACATCCGATGCCACAATAGGTCATGTTATGACGACTGCATTCAAATCACAATCATAACATGTCCAATGCAGTGCCCCCTGTCCCATTTGACTTCTGACATATTGCATCCAATCGCAGCGTGCCCTGGAAACAATTGTCCTCGTCCTCATCAAGCAAAATGCCGAGGAGGAGCGCAAGTCATTCATCTATCCAGCTAATTTTTTAATGACCCAACAATGGCTGGAACGCTAAAAACCCCTAATTAACGACATTTACGACCCAAGCCGGTACGGTATTCGTTGTTGAGCCTCGTCCCCAGCCCGTCCTCGTCCAGCAGTCCAAATAATGTGCGAATGTGCGGTTTCCTCTTTCCTCGATAGCGCGTCAAGCGGGATTTAAAGGTAAAGTAATTCCACTTTCATATCACACACTCAACCCGGACTCGGTTGTAGAGTGGAAATTCAAAAACCAGCTCAAACATGAATGAATGGAAAGAAAGGTTTGAGAAGCAAAACAAAAGCATTGAAATTAATAGCGCTCCGTTCCTGTGAAGTGCAAGCGAGGCAGCAGCTACACGTAAGGTTGATAGAGAGGGTAGGAAACAGAACAAGGCACGTACATATACAATATGTTTATCGGGCCTCCATCTGCGCGAAATCTCCGCGTGTTACGGACGCGCGCGGTTTCTTTAATCTCGGTCCGTCTCTTTACAAAGCATCCATCCATCCATCTCCATCAGAGCAGCCTGACTAGGAGAAGGAAATCATATCAGAAAATTATATTGATTACCCCATCCAGGCTGGGCCTTTTTCCCCCACGAACACACAGAGGCTCTAAATTATCATCTTTTTTAATCGATTTCTACTTTTCCTATAGTGCGCACACCTCACACTCTCTCGGGCCCCGAAACACTTTTGCGCGAACACGTGGATAAAAGAACACGTTTTATGTTAATTTTAAATTGCTGCTAATTACACCCGGACCATCATCGATGATGAAGCGCACAGGCAGCGCGCCACCACCTTTCGCGTGTGTTCCAGTGGGATTCCGGCGGACGGGGCGGGTAACGAGGTGGGGGTACAAAATTACACTAGGAGAGAAATAGAACCATCTGCTGTTTCCTGTTTTGATTTTTCGATTGTTGTTGTTGTTGTTGCTGCTGCTTTTTTGTTTGTTTCAATGCTACCTTCGCTCGAAAAAGTTATTAACCTTGAACTGTCAAAAGTTGGGCTGGGAGGAGCAGCGTTGCCAGAGTTTAGTTCGAATTCAAGCCACGGGCAGGGGGCAGTGGCGGAGCACCACTGTCACATTAGTGTCACCATTCGTTGCAATATTTCACTCCCTCCGAATCGGTTGGTCGAATAACAATTTTCCGAGCAGCCGAGCCGAGCGGAGTGTGGGTAGCAGTAAATCGTTTTTTAATTAACCCTTTGGGAATTTGAACGATTTCCTATCTCTGCGGTTGCGGTTTCGTTCGTATGGTATGGCTCTATTAGGATGGAAGTTAATGGAAAAAGCATGGATTGCAACTTTATTCCTCGAACCCCTCGGTTTGGCTATCGCACAAGTCTAGTATTAGGTTGGATTTCGGTCGTGTGCCGAAGATTGATTCTTTGCTTCCTTCATCGCGTCATGGCTGCCGGGCAGGTGAATGTGAGCCGTGAAAGCGCGGCATTCATGAGTAATGAGTGAGGGTGAAAAGAGCATCGGCTGCGGCCGTTGTTCTCGTGAAGAAAACACCCTCGGTGATTTTACTCCATATCAATCCCATATGGCTTTTCGATAAGTTTTAAGAGTTAATAACGATTCCCACCGTTAATTGATATCATCGAATGAAATCAGTAACTTCGTTCAAGAAATATGTAAACAGCATCATTACCATACCATTACTATTACCATGAATTACCACATTTTTCACTTTTGCACTCATCCATGCAAACTACATTGATTTGAACTTTTGAAATACATGCATTGATTGATTATAAATTTTCACACCCGCGTAATCACAAGGCATTCCTGGGCCATTTCCCTTATTGTTGACGACCTTTTCTCCTATAAAATCTCCTATATAAGTTTAACAATATTTTAGATGATAAAAAACCAAATAATAACATCCTAAATAGGCGGTTAAGTTAAGTTACCATTAAAAGAAATGGCAATTTACAGAAACAACAATTTTGCTGTACTCTTTGTCAAAAAATTGGTATACAATCCAGACCGAGTGCAGACAATAAAAAAAACTTTCAATGCCAATATCCCAAGTAACACCAGAAACATCTTCTTTGACAAGAATATAAGAACTTTGCTGTAAAGAAGTCGTGAGGATGAAATACCAAACATGTTTGGTCTTGAAAAAGTTTTGAGGATGTTTTTCCACACATATGTGGTTTAAACTTAGTACCAGAGCAGCAAACACAATTTTGTTCTATTTTTGTTCGATCAACTTGAATTTTACTTCTTGAATATACCGACCCAAGCAACACAGCTTATATTAAAAAAGTTGAAAGTACTGTTAATTGACAAAAATAGGTTATAAATTTAGGTGTATAATACTTTATTTCGTACTTTAATATAACGCAAAAAGCGCAAAAAATGAAGCCTTATAACATATAACGGAAAAAAAATTTACGCATACAAAAATATAACATCGCCAAGCGTGGGATTTGAACACTAGCCCTTGGCGTAATAGGTTTATAGCTTCTTTGCTAAGCCATCTCAGATTGGTGAGAAGTGAATTCTGAGTATCTATGATATGCTTCCCGTTGGCAGAGAAACCACGATCTTGTACAACAAATTCATCGTAATGAGAAAAAAGAACACATTTTGAAAAACATGGTTGGTGTAATGTAATTTCAACTGTATATAGAACTGCCCATAAAATTTTGTCCTGTTTATGTTTTATAAATGTATGGAACCATGTTTTCAAGAACAATAATAAAGTATGAGTCAATGGAGCATTTGAAAAATTAATTTTAGCTCGACCGTTTGTCAGAGTGGTATATAAAATACGAGAAATACAAACCGCTTCAAACTTGACAAGTTTTGCAATACGCTTATAATACATTTATAATACATACAATGATAAATCATTTTCAAAAGATGTTTTTTGTGTTACTTGGGGATGTTGACTGTTTGTCATTTTACCACTTCAAACTATCTTTACTCACTTTCGAGTAGCCATACTTTTGACTGATTTAAGTCAAACGTACTCAGTTTTGGATTGTTTGGAAATAGCGTGTATGCTACTTGTTTGTACATATATTGGGAGGTTGCACTCAAGATGAACTTTAAAGATGTTTTTAACATCCTCATGCAATAGTGTAATTCTTCAGAACAGATTGTGGATCCAATACAGTGACGGCTGAGAGTATGTTCATACCGTTTATTTGATATACTGTAAAAAAAACACTGCTTATATGTAAGATTGTGGCGAGACTCAATGATTCAAATAGAAGCCAAATTGGGCGTAGGAGTTTGCTCAAAAATTATGCAACAGTTTGGATGGCTATTTAGTATTGGCAGGGTAATAAAACATCAATAAAAATGGAAAAAATAGCAATAAAAATATGTGAAATTTCCACTAAATTTTTAAACACTGTGCCAACAAAAAAATTACAATTCGCACTAGAAAAACTTAAAATAGCAATAAAAAATTGATAATTCACTTTCAATAATTCAAAAGTGACCGGTAAAACTAAAAAAAAAGAATGGAAATCAGCATAAACGCAATAATAAGCTGATATTTTTCCGTCATAATAATAAGTTCTAGCGATAAACATGTGACAAAAATCTTCAAACACTTCAACTCTTTCCACAAAATCGCAATAAAAAATCAAAACATTAGAAAAAAAATTAAAAGATTTTGTTTTGTTTTCAATTGGAAAGATTTGAAAAATTTCAAGACCTTTGTCACATGTTTACCGCTAGAACTTATTATTATGACGGAAAACTATCAGCCTATTATTGCGTTTATACTAATTTTCATTGCTTTTTTTTAAGTTTTACCGGTCACTTTTGAATTATTGCAAGTGAATAATCAATTTTTCATTGCTATTTTGAGTTATTCAAGTGCGAATTGTTATTTTTTCATAGGCACCGTGTTTAATAATTTAGTGGCAATTTTGTGAATTTCCAATGCTTAATATTCATTAATTAGTGCCAGTATATATTTTAGTCATTTAGTATTTGTTATAAGTTGTTACGCTGAATTTGTGGGGGAAGTTACGCTCAACATAGTTGAAAAGAACGTTGTTTTTTTTGGTATTTTCCTTCATACTGACATTAATTTTATGAGAACT
Organism: Aedes japonicus; assembly: GCA_034211315.2. Classification (NCBI taxonomy): domain Eukaryota; kingdom Metazoa; phylum Arthropoda; class Insecta; order Diptera; family Culicidae; genus Aedes; species Aedes japonicus. The sequence goes on along the minus strand of JASCZW010000166.1, from coordinate 179,271 downwards.
TTTTTGGTATGGTTAGGGACGGGGGTACGTAAGCCGGTTATTATATTTTGCTACAAGGGAGTGCGGGGCTTGAAAAAACGTCGGTATTTGCGTTATTTAATATTTGAATAACCCAAAAGTTTGTACTTCGAAGAAAAACATGCTTGATTGTATTTTTGAGTGTAGAGCAGCTAACAAATACCACAGTAATTTTTTTAAATGAGGTATTGGACAGTTCAGGACATTCACTCAAGTTAGGGTTAGCGCTTGCAGTTTCGACAGTTTCCCATTTAGCGACGGGGTCAAAATCTGTCATACTTTGGGCTATGGATAAGGTTTCAGACGGCGATCCCCTATAATGAACAAGTAGAATAGGAGCAGGTTATGCACGTTGTTGAGCTTATCCAAAATCCACGAAAAGTATTGGGAAAAACCTAATTAAAAGCCTGAAATCGAATAAATCTACTTGAAAACTAGCCATTGCAATGCCCGTTTCATCATACTGATTCACACGATATTTGTCACAAGAGCCATGGCCACAAACGTAAACAACTTCTTTCGCGAATTTATCAAGATGGAATCTCGCTTAAGCACACCACATTGATTGTTGAGAGAAAGTTCGCTTTCCAAATAAAATGGGTGATTAAGATTAAAAGAATTGGAGTTACGAGAAATTTTCGTTGGCGGCGTCGACCTTTTTGACCGGACTCTGTCGAATTTCAATGACCTCTTACCTCGAAATTATGAAACAGGCAAAAGGTAAACCGACTACGATTTATTAGAGCCTCACATGTCCATGCTCTGTTGAGTATTAGTACAGTTACTAAAAAAGACTGCACATTGTAGGCGAAATCAGCCAATACGAGCAATAAAGGTAGTTGGAATTAAATGGAAACTACTAATCTTTCGTCTCATTTTCTAGTTAATTTTTTTTTGTATCAAATTACCCGTCTCACATTATTAGTTTGTTAAGTGAAACGGGCGACCAAAAAAATAAATCAAAGTAAAATGTTATTTAAATCTGCAAAAAAAGTAATGTAACGTGTCTTGTGAAATAAGAGATCCTTTTCAATATAGGTAATGTGCAGCAAAACTTTGGCAGTGGACCGATTCTCATCATCGCAACAGTGATGTATGTCAGAATAAATTCATAAAGAGTATATGCCCGGTACTTCAACCGTATATGCAGCTATTGGTTACATAATTCATAGTAACTCATAAAATAGCAGAGCTGTAAAGAATGCCCGGAAAGTAATCGGAATATTTTGTGTACTTATATAAGTTATCAAACAAATTACTAGCCATACTTGATTATACCAGTTGGCATCCAAACCTCAGCTACGGTTCACATTCTTAGTTCATCGACATTGCCTACTCAGCGTAGCTAAACTCCGTAGTCCAATCGGCCGTGGTAACAACCAACCGATTTACCAACAGAACACCACATCATCATTTATGGTGCAACACCTAGATTATTGCACCATCAACATCACAGGTTGGAGAGCAACGACATCGTCGAACCATATCCATCGTTCGACACGCATTCTAAAGGATCATCATTTTGCCAATGCTGAAGTGCACCTTTCGATTTTGAACGCACCAGAACCTTCTACGATGAACCGCATCATCAGCAGAATGTGTCAACCGTGCGCCTCGATAAGGAACTTAGCATAGCATAGCTTAGCAAAATTCAGTCTTGTCTTAGCAGCTAATTCATTTGGTTTAGTTTTTTAAAAACGTATCCGTGTCCTCAGTTCGTTAAGTTATATACCATTTTCCTGCCTCCCGTATATATACTATTTTCCAAATACAAAAACTTGTGACTACAGCTAACATTTTTTACCTAACCTATCTTGGATTAAAAACTAATTTTCTTACTATCTACCTAATAGTTAAAGAATTTCAAGGTATCTCGGAGCATTTTCCAACAAGCTTAGTTCTTAACTCTAAAGAATGTGTACAACAGCTCATCAGGTCATATAAATGAAAATAATGTAATGGTATCTTTCAACGTCACGACCCTTTTCCCTAGCGTACTGATCCAGGACGCAATTAACCTCCTAGAAGATTGGCTTTTAAAACAAGGAGATGTTACAACATGGAAGCAAAAGGTGCGGATGTGACTTAAGCTGACTCGACTTTACATGGAAGAGAACTACTTTAGTTTCATAGGTTCATTCTATAAACAACTAAAATGAGCCCCTATGGGAAACCCTCTATCCCCATTCCTCTGTGAACTGTTTATGGTGAATTTGGAAACAATCCTAAAAGCGAAAGGTTTACTCCCAACTCGTTGGTGGAGATACGCCGACGACATCTTCGCCGTAGTGAAAGAAGACGATCTCTCCATAATTCTCCAAGAAATCAACAATCTCCACAAAGACATTAAGTTCACTCATGAAATAGAAAAGGATGGTAAACTTGCATTCTTCGACCTTCTAGTAGTGAGAGAATCATTGTCACCATCTCCTTTAGAGTTTGAAATCTTCAGAAAACCCACAAACACCCAAACAGTCATCCCTTACACTTCAAACCACTCGTATTAGCAATAATTTTCCACTTTCTGCCACATGATCCACCAGATGTTGACGCTTCCTCTCAATAAAACTGGAAAAGCCAAAGAATTAGCATCTTCGAAACTGCCAGACTCAATGGTTACAAAAAGAGGACAATTCAAGCGATCATCAACAATAAGCGTCCAAAAGGTTACGAAATTCAATAATCTCTCCGAAGTTTATAGCTATTAACTTCGGTGAGATTATTGAATCGGCGAATAATGTCTCAATTGCTTTAAAATGAATTGATCATCATTATGTTAAACTAATAGCCGAATGGAAGAGCTAAACTAGCATAACATCTCATAGCCCAAATTGGTCCAAATTCCAAAATATTCGAAGCTATATGAGAATTCATGACCATTCAATGAAAATTATCACGTATTTTTCGAAATGTAAGGGGACTAACCCATTCTAGGCAGGCTAAGCAGAATCCACCCTTTAGTGAGTATGTTCACAGCATCGTGCACACATTTGAAGTTTTTGTTTATTTACATATATTTGTTTCATAATTCTCTGTCAATTATAATCTCCAAAATTATCATGAAAGTGTTTTTATTCAGCGCCCAACTTCTCAAGAGAGTGTAGGAAATTGTCGACAGCACCTCTGATATTCGGCTCTCGTATGGATTAAACCTATTCTAGGCAGACTAAGAACCATTCCGTGCCACTGGTAGTACATTAACACGATCAAACGCGCACTCTTTTGCCAGTCAAGAGAGGAACCCTTCCCCTTCCCTACGCTGCATTGGGGTAGCTTGGTAAAAGATTGTGTGCTTGATTGGGTACTTCCTTTCAAAAAAGCCGTTCGCTCATTTTCAACTGCTTCTGTTCAATTCCACAGCCTGCCATACTCTAACGGAACTATTAATACATTCCCTTCATATCTTTGGTTCTAGCCAAATGTGCCGTCCACTCCTAGGATCTCATGTTGATTCGAAGATATTTCCTTCAAACATTATAATTACGTATTTCACTCTTGGAATAATAAAATAATTACTTGTAGAATGTGAGTAAAGATTACTTTGTAGCTGAGAAATCACTTTTTAATGTTTATGCTTGCATATATGAGTGCTTAGTTGTATAACAGCTAACAAGTCCGATAAATTTTAATGCCCTGAGAAGGTCGTATGCAAGTACCCCTATGAATGAGTTGAGAGCAGTGGTGGAAAATGTACTCGTATGCGTGGTAATGTTTGCACCATCTGACAAATAAGGTTCCCATTCAACATGTGCCTACAATTTCTTGGTTTTCTGGGCATATACGCAAGCTATAATAAATATAATAGTAAGCTGCAAGTAAAAGAAGCCAATTGCCTTAGTTTAACAGTTGCATCATGCCGAAGTGGCAGCGTATTCGTGATTTGTCCTAGACACATATGTTGGAAAAAGACAATTTAATCGTCGCGGGAATGTCCTGGTGGACCGTAGAGAGGTTCTTAGGCCGAGAAAAGAAAGGAAAACTACCGCGAAGATGGTCACAGGTCGTCGGAAGTCAGCTCGGTTCCGAGGCTGCCATCCAAAGGAATATTCAGGTGAACCCAGTGCGTTCAATGAGGAGAATGGCGAAGGAGCACCGGATCAGCGGTTTTATGGCACGTAGAGGAAGATTGCGGTAAAAATCAAAGGCACTAAAAAAAACCCACATGATTGCCAACCACACCCAGTAGCTACGAGTTGAGTGATGTAAGAAAATCTTGAACTTCCTTGAAAAATGCAATTGTGAAATCAATTTGAACTGCATATTCGAGTGGCTAACAATTTAAACTAAAGCAAAATAACCATATTATTGTTTGAATATATTCAGAAAAGTTGTTCGATTGGATATGATATTGAATTGGAGGTTTGAAACTTGGTTGCAAGGAATAGTTAACATCACCGACGCTAATATTTCCCCCCTGATAATTTCATTTCTGGAAGATTAGATTTTTTTTAAATTCTCAATGACAAATAAAAAAACTCATAATGATTTCCTAGAAGTACTCCTGGTAACCAAACTGCTACATTGAATATTGATACATATATAATAACATTCTTAGAAAAAAATTCTACGTACATCTCGTTGTGTATGCGTTCTATTTTTGTCCCTTATGAAAGTGACATTTACTTCAGATTTGTTCTAGGTTTCCAGTTATCCGATAAATGAATCAAGTTTTATCACTTCAAAAACTCACGCTCTGATCGCTTAGATTCCACTGATTATTTTACAATCGCATCATACCTGAAAATAGAGAAGAAAAAGATCTTATTTAATCACTTCGACATGACAGCAATTGATAACATAGATGGAATGAGAGTCCAGTTTTTCTTATTTTCCCCAATCAATCCTATGAAATGAAGATTTGGCGTCCGTTAGATCCACTATGGACCAAACATTAAAATATTTCATTTTCATTTTGCAGCGTCTGGTGGGTTTATGAGAGCGCAAGTCTATTCAAAGCTGAGAGTTAGGAAGGGGTAATGGCGAACTGGTATATGCGATTTACATGAATGCCATGGGAGAAGATAAGGATTAGGTTGGGGTAAGAGGTTTGTAGAGCTCTTGGAATTAGGTGACTGCGTTGCTATGGAATGATCTGAATTGTTTAATGTGTTTATGTTATCATGTAGGTTCTTTTCAAAAACATGTATGTTGTTAATAAAATTTCCACTAATATACTGACTGATATAAGACTGATAATACTTTTCCTTGTATGCAGTCTTCGCATCCTTCACACCTAGATTTTTTTACAGAAATCTGTAAAGATTTACCAAATTCTCAACAGATGAACGTTCGGTAATCCTTTTTTTACGGATTTCGGTGAAATTTTACAGACATCTGTAAAATATTTACCGGATTTCGGTAAAATTTTACCGAAATCCGTAAAATCGGATTACCGAACATTCAGCTGTTGAGAATTCGGTAAAACTTTACAGATTTCTGTAAAATAATCTGAGTGTGTTTCCTTACAAAAACAGGCATAGACGATTCTGTTTCTTATCTAGCGGTTTCATCTATAATTTGCTCCTCCCCTCCACTCATCTACTGTTTGGCTTGGAGGATTCATGTTCCTACTCAATCTGACCGCCTTGCAAGTAGGTAATACGAAAACAATGATCCTTTGATATTGTATATCACTCATCAAACACTGCTACTGATACAAATCACATGAAAAGGTCCAATCTACTGCTTTAAATGGCGTTTCCGGAGCCGCCCCTCCACGTCCTATCTCTAATAAACATGCTTGTCATCGTCAATTTTAAGTAACACTTTTCTGTGATCATGTGACTCATTTTGAAAGTTTGTAGGGTGGAGCATTACTTCGGCTGAGAACCAATTCTTGTCAATTTTTCGCTAGCCGTATTCAATTTAAACATGTTAATAGTTTTTAACACCCGAAAGCCACACGACAGCTTATCCTCGAATGTTCTTCTATAACCTTGACAATGAATAATCTCCAGTACAATTTTTGGCTGGCCCTAACAGCATCCCTACTAATGGTTGAAATCGATCATTTAAAAAAAACTTGGATTTCCCAATCAATAATCACAATCACCCTCAAGAGAGCCTTAACTAGTGAAAGTCATTCGACAATTCCCAAAAATCAAACTACAAAAAAGCTCCAAACAACAAAAATTCACCCAAGGTTTAGATGAATGCTGCAAATCCCGCATGAGCAACCGATATCACAAAAGAAGTTGAACCTGATAGAAACACGAAACTTTACCAGCACTTTAACATGTTTACCCTGCCAGAGTAAACCGTGCCTTCAGAAGTCCTTATTTCCCACACGTCACGGATCAAGAAACCGTTTGTTTTGCTATTCCAGAGTGAATGGAATTAGCTTAGACACCCTCTTTTTTTTATTTTGTTCGCTGGTTATTTTCCAGACCTCCTCCGGTGAGCCCTGAGAGGAGCATAAAATCGACATTTACCATCGAACACATGTTTTCTCACATTATTATTAGGGATTAGGACAGAAAGGATCGCTCTCGATGATTCGATTTGGTCTTCCACCCTTTGATGAACGAAGCGGACAGCAGTAAAGCAAGATTGATGTTTACAGTCTGCTTGCAGTTGGGCGTGAAAAGGGTTTGCTAATTATGCGTTCCTCGGAAAGGACAGCTGATTGATGTGGAGTGGATTTACGGAAACTAATGGAACTTATTATCGGCGCTAGCACGCGGGTTTTTGCGGGAGTTGGAGAAATGTGCTAGCGAAAATTATTACTTGATAAAACAGTAAACAGCGCACGCTTGGTGATAGTACAGGTATTATAATTTACCGGACCGCATTTCCCCCTGTATGTGCCCGCACACCTGCACAAACATTCACCTATCCGTGAATTCACACCACGCACGCGAACCGTGTGGCGACACTAATTAATTTAATTATTTCAACTAATGTGGCCCATTCGACGATGCTATCTTAAGTACAGCGAATAAAAGCCAACTGCTAGCCATTACTACCTTCCTGATTCCCAACGAACCACCACCCGCGGAACTACTTTCTTGCATGAAACCGCCCGATGCAAAGGGTAGCCTTGTACTTTTTGCTAGCATTAATATGGCCAAGGATATGTGCATGTTATGTGCCGGCCGGCCGGCATCCACCTGTATTACTGCTGACAGTTTGCCCTGCGATGGCGTGATCCGTCGTGAAACTTTGTTTTAACAAGACCAACAGTCTAATTGCTATTCCATATTGCACTCATGGGAAGTTGAAAAGAGTGGGAACTGAAAATTAGGCGCTCGGATTCATCCATCTAACGGTGCAAATAAGGCGCAATTCAACTCAGTGTCAGATTTATCAGGCTAGAAATTTTGAAATTCTCAACAACTAAATCTTTTCCTGAACAACACTAATAAGCTGCTTCTTCGCTTGGTCCAGTTCATCAATTTTCTGAGCAATCTGCAAGATATTCGGCACTTTATACCGCTTTGCCTTCTCTCGCAAGGCTCGGTTATTCGTTTCCAGCTCCGCGATCACCGCCTCTGTCTGCTTAATCTGTTCCTTCACCACCGCAAGATTCCTCTCCTGCTCGGCACAATCCTCACCTATTTCCCGGCAACGCTGTATTGTTTCCACAAGCTTGATCTTCTCCAACGTAGCATCCCGTTTCACCTCTGCTCCCATCTTCCTCAACTCGTAACTGGCCTGGGTGACATTATTCAACTTGCATTCGTTGTCCTTCATTTGAATTTCCAGACTATCTTGCTCCAACACTAGACTTTCATTATCCGTTTGCATTTCTTTTTCCTTCACCCGGTTCCGTTCGGCCTTCAGGTCCACGCTGGCTTTCCGCAGTTCGGAGCGTACCGTTTCCGTTGCCGATTTGCATTTCTCGATCCAATCACGGCAGAATTCCGAAAATAGTGCGAATGGAATCGGTTCCAGTGGGTTGCGGCTCCGGCGGGCGTTGATCTTCGCTTCCAAACGGGCAACGGTTTGCTCCGAATCCTGCATGGTAAGTTGCATTTCTTCAATGGAGCTGGCCAGCTCGATCATTTGACGCATGATGGGAACTTCCGCGTCGGTTGCCATGTGTGCGTTGCGTTGGGTTTTCCGTTGATGACTGGGTGTGTTGTTTACGCTTGCTGCGATGAGCGGTCACCGGGTGGATGCACACGCTATCTTAAAACTACACGATTTCGTTTAATGCCTTGTTCAGACTACGGCGTTGTAACATAATACAAGGGTGTTATAAAAATTATCAACACGAAAAACGTCATCAAGATAGTATTGTATCATGTTACAACTCTGTAGTCTGAACAAGGCATAAGATCATGGTTAGGATAATGCTTTGTTCATACTACAGCATTGTAACATAATACAAGGCTATCTTGATGTCATTTTTCTTGTAGATACTTTTCAAAACACCCTTGTATCAACAATCAATATGCAACTAGCGATTTGAAATTAGTTCACTGTTGTAGAACCCCTTGGTCCGAATTGCACCTTGAAGCCAGCACCTTGTTATACATATTTGTGCCTTTGTTTTGATTCGCTGTGTTATTTTGACAGAATATTTGAGAGTGTGTTCGTGTGAGTTCATTATTTGGGGCGCATTATTAAGCATGGGACCGAGCTTGGGACCGATGTTCTAGTACTGACTGAGCCAAGAAAAAAATCGTTTTTGTATGGGACCTACTGGTCTTAGAGTTAGTCTATGCTTGTATTATGTTAAAAGCCTGTAGTCTGAACAAGGCATAAAGGCAGCGCGGGATCATCCAACAATTTTTTTACAAACTTTTGAGCCCTAACCTCACATTAAAAAAAGGCATGTACCGACAGATTTGTTAATGAAAATTGACATAAATTGACTATGAAAGGTCGAGCTTAATCTTTTCTAAAATAGCAATGTCCTAAAAAAAGGGCACCTAAAGAGACGTTCTGCGCAGTGTTTTAACCAGTTCTATTAATTCATCTCTACGGAACCTATATTTCATTGATTGTAGGCAAAGCAAGAATGGTTTAGGAAGCAATATATCGTATCAGTTAATAAATCTGTCAATCTATTAATTACCACATGGAACTTATTTATTCGATTAGTAGTGTGGTTTGCAGGTTGCATTATGTGATCTCAAACCAAGGCAAGACCGGCGCCGGCCTCGCCCGAATGCAGGTCAAGTAAGGAATGGGTAGGAATATGTTGACGTGATACTTGCTTTTTTGGAAGCCAAGAACACCTCTGCACTCCCACGAGAAATCACTGGGATGTTGGATAGAATGGTTGAGTGTACAGCGGGAGCCGTTTTGGTAAAAGGTTTTCTGAATTCAACTGACGTCGGCAGCGAATAAGATATTTAACTATGTTCCCGATTTATTCTCTGTACAGAGATGCACATTAAAGTTATTCAAATTTTGGCACCGATTCAAACCAACAGTAAGAATGCTGATGGGGCCGCTCACACGTGTAGGTGGTTTATTTCACCAGAATACACAAATATGCTAAAACATAGAGTTTGAAGACCGATTTAAACTAACAGTAAGGATGCTGTTGGGGCCACTCAAAAGTGTAAGTGGTTTATTTCAATGGAATACAAGAATACGATAAAACTTCGAGTTTGAGGACCGATTTAAACCAACAGTAAGAATGCTTTTGAGGTCACTTGCAAATTTGGATGGTTTATTACAATGGAATACAAGAATACGATAAAAACATCGAGTTTGAGGACCGATTTAAACCAACAGTAAAAATGCTTTTGGAACCACTCACAAGTGTCATGAGATGTATGATGTATGTATGATATGTGCTACCATCCACGGCCCGTCTTAGATTGGTACAAAGATAATAATGTAGTTTTTGTACCAAAAGACGTCAACCCTCCAAACACTCCGGAACTTCGCCCAATTGAAAAATGTTGGGCAATCAACAAGGCAAAGCTCGTTAAAACTCCAAAACTGATAGAAAATGAACTTGAACTAAAGAAAGTGTGGTTAAAAGTAAGTAAGCAAGTCGGTCCTATCATTGCCCAAAATTTGATGAAAGGGGTCTAGGCAAAGGTGCGGGCATTTGGGTTGGGAGAAGAGGTTCAATAAACCAATGATGTCAAAACTTAACCATTTAGTAGTACTTTATTTCCAGAAAGTTTGAAAAGAATCGGGCTGAAGGAAAATTTTGGGTGACCTATTTTGTGTGTCCAAATTTCATCGAACACAGCCTTTATAATGATATTGTGAGTTCTGACAAAGCAATGACAAAGACTGAACTGTAAAACCAGACACCAGCAAAACGGTGATGAAAAAACAATGTCACACAACACAGTACGCTGTGTGACTGTATGACAGCCATGCGAAAAAACCAATTCCAAATTTTAAGCCATGCTACAACACCTGATGACCTAGAAGACCTGAAATACATCATGCAAAAGACAGCAACTTTCGACAACCTGAAACCAACCTTTATGCAACAATACACTGTCACATCACAACAACAAAAGAAAAAAAGAAAAAATGTATTCTGCCTCTATTTCTCATAATGCCCCTACATGCTAACAGGACCGATCCAAGGCAATAATGATCCCTAAGCGCGCCGCAACCACGAACCCAATGTGAATTGTAAAATTCTCTATGTGACCCCCATGTGAAGCCCATAATGTGTTACAAAAACATGCTATATTATTGTTCTACTACTTCTTCGATGGGCCCAACCATCTTTGACTAATTTACAGGGTGCGGCAGAAAATAATGCGAAAATGTTCAAGCTTGAGTATTGGGTTAATTCGTGTAGCTAGTGACTAATTTCTGTCGAAAGTGTATTTGTTTATGTTTACTTTCAAATGCTGCATCCAAACATTCTATTTGTTTTATTGCAAACTCGTCAAAATGTTCGCGAAAGAAGTCACCAGTTTGTTGCTCGCCCAGAAGAAATTGCCAAAGTGGTAGGGTGCCATTTGGCAACAGTTTACCGCATAAAAAGTTCCTGCAGGATGGTCCTAAGCAGCGGAAGCTGGGAAGCGGACGTCCGCGCTTTGCACGCACGCCGAACGTGATCAAATCGGTCCGTGCAAAAATTGCTCGCAACCCGGTGCGTTCCATAAGAAAACTTGCAAAGGAAGCCAATATTTCGGAGAAATCCATGCGGAGAATCATCAAAGAAACCCTGCATGCATCTTCTAACTAGAGCCAAAGTAAAACGCCACTTGATTACGGACCGGGTCAAGCAACTACGAGTGACTCGTTCCAAGAGATTGCTTTCCTTGTTGAAGAAGGAAAAAATGATAATACTGTTCTCCGACGAAAAGCTTTTCAGCTTCGATGCTGTGGCCAACAGCCGCATAACATCACACCCTAGTGTGAAAACCCTGAAGTCAACCATATGGCAGTCAATATCGGAGGACTACGTCCGAAAAGCATGCTCTGGCTTCCGGCGTGGCGTCGGCTCGAGGATGTTGTTAATAAAAATGGAGGACACATCAAATAAATTTGGTTAAAAGGACTTTATAAAGAAAACTGCACTCGAAAATTTTGATATTATTGCTTGAATTAGTTGAAAATGGGATTTGAAAGAAATAGAACAAATTTTCGCATTACTTTCTGCAGCACCCTGTAAATTTGAAAAAAAAAATTACGCTGTAATTATGTATCTTGAGAAAGTTCTTCTGCCGTTCTTAAAGAATGGGACACTTGAATATCTTGAGCAGAAAAAAAACCGTAAGTGCCGAAAGAAAGGAACCCGACTAACTTGCCCCAGTTTCGTCCCATTGAGGATTTTTTCGGCTACCTCAGTGCCCTAGTGTACAAAACAATTGGCAGGCCAAGGATACGAAGCATTTGACCACGAGGATCCGGAATTGTATCCGGAAGATGGACGTCAGTGCCGTCCAGCGCTCTTGTGAAAGCATCGCGACTTAGTTGCGTTGTACGGCTTACTAGGGCTCCTTCTCCAATATTCATTGACGTTTTTTTTGAAGAATGAACATTGTGTTTTCAATAAAATAAACTGAATTCGTTGAGAACTTTTTTTTAATTATATGACTTAAAAGAATCTCATTTTTTATTCAACACCCGTTATGCCCAGGAGTCTTCCAAGCTCCGTTCGAGCTAGAAATATTGGACCATCATCAAGCGGAACTTGAATAAAACGGAAAAACATTGTTGAAGGCGAGACCCTAGTAGCACGCAGGTTGTAAATCAGTTGAAATAACTGTTTTACAACCTAATTTAGTCGTAATCAGGTTGCTGCAATTTATTTTGAAAACAGTGTGCTACTCGGGGAAGCAATCAAAGGCAAAATGGCGGTCCGCGACGAACAAAGTGACCGAGATGTACATTATCCGTTGGCAGGAGTTAAACAAAAGGTCTCACCATTCGGATTCAATCAATCGTTAACTTATTAGATTTTTTTTTTCTATTGTTTTTCTCTTCAAACACAACAGAGAAAAATTATTAGAATTATTGATCAATTTTCACGCATATTTGAGTGACTAGATTTTGATCGTAAACACTCTTTATTGCAGCATTTATTTTTCAATGCAAGTAACTTTCAAGTGTACGAATTCTTCTAACTTTTCTGAAATGTTATTTCTGCCTACAAGAAATACTCAATTCTTAAAAAATTTCATGCATATATCTGACAATTTACCTCTTTCGAATTCCACCAAAATCTATTATTTTCCCCGGAGTTTAATTTCTTCACGAATTTTCAAGTTAAGTTAGACATATGATTTATTCCACGACTTCCCATACTTTTCCTAGGAATTCTTATTATTCTGATGGTCCTTAGAGAACTCAATTGCATTTTATCTTTAAAAATACTCAAGTTTTGTTAGTTACTTGAGTTAAAAAAAACTTGAGTGATCTCAGACGTTGCGAATCAAAACAAACCCAAAAAGGAAAGAATTCCTCTCCCATGTGCGCATCAAAACAGAGTGCATACAAACAACCGCTAGAAAGTATCACACAGCTATCATTAGTACATGAGCGCGTACCAACACGTTACTTTTGCCAGTTGAATTGGCGGATTCATCCGTGCCTCGACCTACCCCGCAGTGGGATGTTAGGGAAGGTAACGTCCTCGATTCGAGTACTACTTTACCCATGTCCTTTCGCTCAATTTTCAATACTACTATTCAATTGTCAACCAGCCGTACACTGACGGAACTTTCAACACTTTTTCTTCATATACTTCATTCTAGCAAACATTACTGTCCACTCTTGGTGCCTCATGGTGATGAGCGCACATCTCATCTACATCATAATCGTAACTCCACGCAGGGAGAATAAAAAACATAACAATTAGAGTTTGTTCGTTGTTTAATTTTTAAAATTGATCAGTGTGCTAAGTATAACAAATTTGCTCTGCATATTTCATTTTGTTTCGGCATACAACAACAATTTTTAAATTTCATTTCTCGAATTCCATGAATCCAACTAAGAATTTTCGTTTGTTTTTGCACAAGTTTACCAAGAAATATTCTACTCTATGAAGCAGCAAGTCGTACCTGAAGTTTATGGTAAACTTTTATTAGTTTTTCCTGAGAAATTTTTTTTATTGACGTGGTCTATATGTACACTCAAAATTTATTTTCAATTTACATCATGAAATCTAAAGAAGAACTAACGAATCTATTCGTTGTTTTCTGCAACGAAACTGATATGTACTTTTAAGAAGTTACCTTTTTATTTAATACCACAAGTGCAACTGTCAGAAGCACTAAGCATTTGTTGACACAGGAAGACCATTCGTTTATTCTACAAAAACAATACAAAGAGCTATGAATTTTTTTTTGCAAATTAAAAAGAAACATCTCTCTGGTAGTTGCATGAAAGACTGACAGATCTATTTTATCGGCTGTTGAAATTGAAAAGAATAAAACGCAACCATAAGGAGTTTTTCAGCGTTTTAGTTTTTATTGTTTCTGACATGGGGTTCGATCCTGTATTTTCGGGAAGAGCTGTTATTAAGTCCGTGGTTGAACTCACTAAACCATGTTGACTCGTGAGAAGTTACTTGATTAATGTGCATGAGGTTCTAACTCTCGTCAGCACTTTCATTCCTATTTAGGGATAAACTAATGATTCCCGCCTATCCCAGCAGGAACACCAACATTTACGAATACGAACGAAGAGAAGCAGTGATTGGCTGGTCTTCACGAAATTCATTTTGTGCATTGTACAAAAAAAATGTAATGATAGTTTTTTTTTAGATGACAGGTAATATGGATGTTTTATACAATTTACGAGACATTTGTTATATGTATGTACAAAATCCATGTTTACGAAAAGAGTAAAAGCTAATTTACGAAAATAAATTTTCAGTGTAGAGCTTCCAATAAATCATATTATTCAATTCACTTGAATAGGTTTGCAATGTTGAGAAAATTTCGCAAAAACGTATTCACATCGACCGATCACAAAGCCACTCTCTCGCATCACCCTACAGTACAATAAAGCCCACCCGAACGTTCCACGGCATTCCACTTCACTGTTCATCATTATTCATGCACATATAATTGTTGTGTCATTTTCGAGAATTAAATTATAAATTACACTGAAAGCGTAAACGGAAAAGCGAACAAAACAAAAACCCCAAAGCAAATAGGCGCGCAGCAATCCCCTCTTCGGACGCCTTTCGCTGACCTTCGCCAAGAGTAGGAAAATCATGGAGAAAAACAATCCTTCCAGTTCCTGGCAATAAACAACAATCACGCTTCGTGTGTCGTCTTGGTTCTCCTGATAAGTGCAGTTGCAATTTTGAGAACCCGGCCGGGCACCTAATGTTTCACACGGCACGGGATGGAAGCGGGATGGGACTCTTCGCAGGGCTTGTTAGTGCTGGCTTACAAACAACAACGAGAGCGTGCTGCATGAATTGCACTTGTATGCACCCTGCACGGGGATGGTGGCAAGGCAACGGGATGAAAAGTGGAAAATAATGTATTTATATTGCATTTTTCAATTTTCATAATTATGCTTTTTGCATTCGTGGTGGGAGCGGAACTTTCTCCGACCGGTACATTGAGTGCGCTTCTGCTGGTTGGAGGGGGGTTGAGCTGCAACATGTAGTGCAATAATGGTAAATTGAAGTTTTTCCTCCGAGTTGTTAGAGGAAAGTGCAACACTGCACTGCCGGGCAAGCGTGTTGTTATATAAAAATGAAATCAAAGCTCAATTTAAATTAAATTAAATTTCGCTGTTGACTGTAATCAGACGCGTGGGGCCGGACAAGTAATTGCATTTAATTGAGTCACGAAGATCCAACGAGTGCCGCCGCCGCCGCCGCCAGGATGGTTTCAATCTGTATAATTACTGGCGACGCTATTACTTCTAATGGTTGGCGTTTATGCGCTGAAGGCCGACGGTTCTTTTCCTGAATGTTATTCGGAACCGGAAAATCGACTTCAACACAAGCAAGCGGTGACTTCACGATGGATGGGTGAGAAAAGTGGGATGGATCTCTGGTCGGTCGGTCGGTTGTGACGCGCATCTCTTCTTTGCGGTTTACCTTTTCCATCTCCGTACTAACTAGATAACGAGCAGGGTATCCGTACATGTTTATGCTTTGTGTTGGTAGTTGGATGAGAAGGAGAGAGATAGAGAGAGAGCATAAGCATGGCTAATAAAGCGAGATTGCGAGTGTGGTGAGTGGAGAAGAAAATGGCTTCCTAGATGCTCTCGAGTGTATTGAATCGTTTCGGGTAGGGGAAGAGGGAAAGCACCCACACGCATACTGTGATGATCTCTCACTGTGTCAATCTCCACTGTAGCACTCACCCAGTTGCTGAGAGCAGCAGTGGATGGCTGAGGAGCTGAAACAAGCGGAAGAAGCGAGGCGATTCGTTAGTACCTATTGGATACAATGATGATGCTTGTTTGCATCAGTTCTAACAACAGGGACCGTGTGGTTAACCGCTTAATTGGAAGCTAATTGTTTGCACGAGTTTCTGCGCTTTGAGAAGAGGTTTTGAACTCGGTTCTAGGAATGCTGTGGTGAATCCTAAGATGAGCTTCATTGGTTGTAGTCTAATTATTCGGCCGATTTGTGATTGGTGAAGGATGCGTTTCTTCGGTAAGTTTAAACTACGGAAAAATGAAAGTAATTGGAAAACTAGAAAATTTCAACTAACAGTTAACCTGTTCATTTTTAGTAAACAAAAATTAACAACTGAAAAACTGTTAGTGAACAAGTGACATTAAATTTTCCTAGTTTTCCAATAACGGTCGTTTAACAAATATGCTCGTAAAAGTGTTCTTTAAAAAGTTTTCTTTATAGGGTAAGGGGATGCAATGTAAGCCTAGCTCCTTATCCGGCCTATTTCGAAGCAATTCAGACCTTATTGTTCAATTAGCTGTTGTTCACTTTCGTGTTCTATTATCTTTGACTGATCTAAATATGTATGGCGAAATTTAACCAATTAGACGAATAACGCAGCATAGATGTATAGAAAATAGTCACACGTTTTAAACGTTCTCACAGATTAAATAATAATGATTTAACAAGAAAACCGTGAACCCAATGTTAGGGACACATTTGTTTCTCTGTTCCCTACTATGGCCTGTTGTTTGGATGACTAAAAATAACGTTATTGGTGAAATTTTCTATGGAAATGTATGAGTTTCAATTGTTAATTTTCAAATTGTTGTATTATATTTTTCAAAGGACGTAATAATATTTTGTAGATCCAGCAACATTTCTGCATCTACTTTCACTGTAAAATCATGTGAACAACAAGCAAATGTGAACAAAACGAATCCAAAAACTGACACGTGTCGCTTGGTTGTTCTTAAAACTCATCCAATCCTAAAATTTCCCTCAACTGGAACAATCTCAAAAAAAACATTTGGCTGTTCAAGCAGTGACTCGTCTGCATGTTCAACCTGTTCATTGAACGGATAAGCAGTTTTATCCAGTTTTGGCTTGAAGTTTGAGTCTTGAGTCATTTACTATCTGGACGCACTGTGTTTTTGTAACTGAAGCGCTTCTAGAAGACGGATCTGAAACGTTTTGACAGCATTTATTTTCCTTTCAGTGTTAGAAAGTTTATCAAGAAAAGGATTGTTTATGGAAGCCGAATACTAAATTTGGACATTCACTTCGGAAATCCGACGATGGTCAGCTTCAAACATCACGAGGTCGTTAAAATCGGCTTAGTTGGTCAGGATCCGGCGCGATTTGGCCAAAAAGTTTCGCGCCGCACATCTTCGGGAAGGCTTCAGGTCATATCGTACCTGAAATCAACCGAATAGGGACCAAAAGCACAACAATGTGGCCACAATCCGTGCCAGAAAGTTGTAAAACAAACTGTAAAATCAAAATGCAATGGCTGTCTCTTCATGGATAATGAAAAACTATGTAAAGGCTGATTTCAAACAGCTACCGGGAAAAAAATTGTACTTGGCTACGGCTTGGGGAGATGTTTCTGCCAAATTCAAGTGCGTGTTTGCAGATAAATTTGCACGTAAATACATGATTTGGCAAGGCATCTGTAGCTGCGATAGGAAGACCAAGGTTTTCATCACTGATAAGACATTTAATTCAGAGCTGTACAGAACGGGATGTCTCCAAAAGTGATTATTGTCATTCGTCAGATCCCACAATGAACCTGTCTTGTTTTGGCCAGATCTTGCAAGCTATCATTACAGTAAAACAGTGCTCTAGTGGTATTAAACCAACGGGATTCAGTTTATACCGAAAGAACTCAACCCACCATACTGCCCTCAGCTCAGACCGAGAGAGAGATTTTGGGCTATTATGAAGAGGAAGCTGAAGGTGAATGGCAGTGTCGTAAAAAGCATCAATGAATTGAGAACCAAGTGGAATAAAATTGGATGAGAATAATGTGCGTCGGTTGATGAAACGTATTCCGGGAAAAGTCCACAAATTTTTTCGACATCGAGATGATCAATTTCTTTTATATTTTCGCTCTAAAGTTCACATGAAGTCGAATATTTTAGTTGAAACAGAATACTTTTGTGTTAATGTATATCTGAAACATACGCAAAAGTCTATGTTCCAATTCTAACTGAGCCACACCTTATTTCTTATGACTTCTGGATTCCCTAGAGTTATTTCAAGATTGTTTTATTTAAAAACGCAATGAAATGGCTTGAAAATAGCAACTTCAATTTTTTTCTTTTTCCGCGTCATTCCCACCGCTAAATTTCCATACCAAAACAAATTAGCTGCTGATCTGTTATAAATATAGATAAAGATTTATTTATTTATTTCTGCATTTATTTCTACCATAGTTCATTCTTAACTGGCAGCTGAACAATCTATTGATTCAGATAACGGAAACTAGAAATAAATAAAGCTACCTAAAGTTGTATATTACAGTAACGTAATGATGTTGCTGCAATCCCAGAAATCTGACAATGCTCTTTCAGCATCCGTTCTTATATTTTCGGACATTCCTCTCTTTTCAGGCATCAAGTAATGACGCTATACCATAAACCATAGGGAACTTAAAATCCAACCGTTTGAAGTGAAATAGAGCATCACTTAACCCACTTAGCCTAGATGCTCCCAACGACCATTTTTAAATAAATCGTTGCTCTGTGCTCCATCCACGAGATGTGCAAACGTCAATGCTAATTTTAATGCTAGTAAGCAACCAAACTGAGAATTGATGCCTGTGACATTGAGCCGATGAATTTGTAAGAATTCTTATGATCCGGCAAAGATATTTGCAGCTGTATACAAACAAAAATCAGGTTTGCCCACTGTGGAACGGGGTGACTTGCTTCTAAAAGGACATCAATCCATCAAACTACCATCAATTCCACCAAATTGAGATATGTTGAGGAGTTGTCAAACGGAAGTTAAAGAAAAGTGGAATGGTCAACTGGCTAGCCAAAAGGGTAGGGTGCCTATAATTTCTTAAAAATTAAAGATTTAATCATCAAAACGAAGCTGGAACAACTGAATCCCAGAGGGTCTGAGCTGTTTAGTGGAACTTGTAACTATAAATTAGAAGAAAAATTAGTAATCTCCATTATTCCAACCCTACGCTTAGTCTCTCGACAGATACGCGCATTTCGCCCACAATGTGCGAGAGTACTTCTTCAGTGCCTCGTACTAATAACTCGACTGGTCGAGTTATTAGTACGAGACACTGAAGAAGTCTGCACATTGTAGACGAAATACGCGTCTGCGTCGAAGATAAGCAAAGGTAGTTGGAATTAAATGGAGATTACTAATTTTTCTTCTAATTTATGGAACAACTGTTTCGTTATTTTTTCCATTAAATTGTAATATGAATGACATTTATTCTTAACATCTAAAAAATCGAGTTTTCAGTGAAATGATAAATAGTAAATTTTCTGAAGATCGAAATAAACAGAACAAAAGATGATGCTTTCTGATTTTTTTGGTTATAGGATCAATTCCAGAGAACAAAAATCGACATCAAATATCAGTCCAAGATTATCCAATCCTAGTTCGTGTGGAAATAAAGCCAACCGTAACTGCTCCATTTTAAGGATAAAAGTAGATTATTCATGAAAAATCATAAAGTTTGAGCAGTCAAAAGCATGTTTCGGCACAAATCCGTTTTTGTCCCCTCCTATAGGGTTCCCAAGGAGTATCCGGGATGTCGCAGAAATTTCTATGTTGTCATTTATCCTTTTCACGGTTGAAGTAGACTTCTCAACAAAAATCATGTAGTTTGAGTCGTCGAGAGGTATGTTATGGTGAAAATCTGTATTTTCCTCCTAAACGGTTTGTTTGGGACCTCGGGTTGTCCCAGAATGACCAATTCATTTGGTCATTTCTAGGCTAGAAGTAGACAACTTATAAAAACTCATGATGTTTGAGCCGTCCAAAGGCATGATTCGGTGAAACTCTGTTCTTGTTCCCTCCTAAAGATTCCCGAGACATCCGTGTTGTCTCAAAATTGCCAGACATAGTCATTGGGGCATTTCTAGGCTAGAAGAAGACTTCTTATAAAAATCATGAAGTTTGAGCCGTCAAAAGGCATGCTTAGATAAAAATGAGGCGAAAAATGATGCTTGGCTAGAAGCAAACTGTTCATGAAAAATCATGAAGTTTGAGCCGTCAAAAAACATGTCCAGATGAAAAAAATTTGTATCTTTCGCCGCCTCGCGGATCGTGGCAGAACATGCCCTCTTTTGGAACAGATTCCTTATGGTAAATTGGGTTTAAAAGGGCAGTACTCACCAGAAACTGAAAATCGGGACTCTAGTCAGCATTTTGACCGCAAGGACTTTAAATTTGGTCAAATAAATTTTCCATAATGTGAATTTGAAATCCGGGTCAAAATTGGCTTGAAACACCCAAGGAAGGTTAGCCTCGAGAAACTCAAAAATAACAAACTGACTAGTTGTGTACGCTCAATTTTGCGATTGACTTTACATACAGAACAATGTCTGCTTGTGAATGAATAAAAGATAATTGCTCTTCACGCAAAGACAAGAATACAGAGAAATCGGTAAAAAATACAGAAAACCGCAAAGAAGTGCACATACGGGAGAACAGTGGTGGGGTAGAATGACATAACGCTATAGCTTCAATGGAATGATACTTTATCAATGTTTTCAAAAAACAGCATAACTCATAATTTTGTAGTACAACAAGGCACTAAATACACAAAAATATGACCAAAATTGAAGAATTGTCATGACTGTACCACACATGTAAATAATAGTGTCATTAAAATAAGTTTTTACCATGCGCTAATATCCATGGTTTATACTACTATCACTTCACATACATCGCACAACAAATAATTAAAAAAAGTATCAAAACTGCGCTATAATTCCACGTATTTTCAGATTATCAAATTCATGCAGAAGATTATCAAAACCATGCAGAACTAAAACTGGGGCAGAGCGCAAGTACGTCTACACGCTTAGTCAAAAGTACCCAGTGATGCGGTTAAGTGTATAAAGCCAACGTTGGGTATAAATAACTTACTTCTTGTAACTGTGTTCCCGATGATCCTTAAGGTCCTCCCAGTTGATGATATCTTTTTTAATCCTCCGTACGTAGAATTCTTTGGTTCCTCCGTGCCTAGCGCATAGCCATTTTTCGGCCCATTTGTCCTCGATGATCTTGGTTAACCATGATTTCATGACAGGAGCAGGGACCAGATTTGTGTGAAGTGTTTTTCGTCTTGCGGAGGCTGCTTCATTTCTCGGAATTCCGGAATGACATGGAATCCATATGAACGTTGTGTTCCAGAATGCTAATTTAGCCGAAAGATACATTTTCAGCCGAAGTTTGAAGTGTTAGAACAAACTTGTCTTCTCCCGAGGCGAATATTATTCGATAAAGTTGTTGAATAAATCATTTCAAGCAACTTTGATTGAATATATTTTTTTCTGTACCTTTTTCTATGACCAAATTAGAGCATTTTCTACGGTGTTCCTATAGAAAAAACTGTTTTTTGCTCTAATTATTTTATTCAAAATTTGCCAACATCGTTGTCTTCAGATGATTTTTATAAATTAACGAGATAAAAGTTTTGACATGTAAATCTTGCCGATGTCTCCTACCGTTAGAGAGTAATTAACGATTTTCTTATAAACCTACGCCCTTTTCAAATGTGTTTTACTCAATTTAAAAAAATAGCTATCTTCAGTTTTCAAACATGAGATTTGCCACAACTAGAAAAACGAACATTTGAAACAAGCCTATTTTGTTAACAAAATCATAATAACTTTTGTTTGACATACGAAAGAGACAATTTCAGCACACCAAAAGTTGTAAATTTAATTGTTCTAGAATCAATGAAAAAACAACGATGCTAAAAAAATTGAAATAAAAAAGTTACAGCAAAATAACTGACCCTCTAAGCTACGAAGGAAAAAATGCTCAAATTCGGTCATATCAGAAGGTACAGACAAAATTATTTAATCAAAGTTACTTGAAATGATCTATTTTACAATTTTATCGAATAATGTAAGTCTTTATTTCTGCCATTAAAGAAGTTAGATTTTCGATTTCTCTAAAAATAAGGACCACCCTAGTTTTCATTCATTCCAAAAGAAGCGCCTTGCTATTAGAAACAACTTTGTAGAAGACAATTTTGCTCCCACACTTCAAATTTAGGCTGAAAATGTATCTTTCCAGCTAAATTCGCATTCTGGACCACTGTGCAATGGATCTTGGACACCGGCCGTCTCCGTGAGGAGTTGGTTGGACTCTGCCAAGAGGCTGCCCTCCCCGTTCGGCCCGGAGATTTCTCCGGGAAATCTGATGGTCCGGTGGCATATTGCTCTTAAGATGAACTTGTCAAACGGCAGAATTCCTGCTTCCACACAAACCGCCATTGCCGGTGTTGAAGGTAGAAGACCGAAGGTAATCCGGATCGCTCTTTGATAAAGAGGTGCTAGCTTTGTTTTTAGGATTTCAACCCTCATAGCCCTGACCTCCAGTCCATAGGTTAGCCGTGAATTAATTATGGCTTTACTAATTTGCAGTCTAGTATCTCTGTTAGTGTTTATGTGTTTCCCAGCCAACTTCTTAAGCAGGTTTAGTCTGCTTTCACAGCTCTCTCGAATCCTGTCAAAGTGTGGAACGTAGCTGAGAAGACGGTCGAAAGTAACCCCCAGGATTTTTATGGACTTTTATCGGCGTGTTGACGTTCTTTGCCCAGTTGGCAACATGAGACGCCGCCTGTGCCACTTTTCGCCTCAAGGCCTTGACGGTGGCTCCAACCACCATCAGAACGATGTCATCCGTATTGACAAATATCCAAATGCCTCCTGGAAGCCGCTGAAACACCCCGTTCATCCTTATAAGGAAGAGAGTGACTGCCAGTACAGATTCCTATGGAACCCCCCGTGTCTTCTTTGTAAATATTTGTCCGGGTGTTCCCTAGAATGACTTCTTCTTCTTCTTTAGCATGTCAAGCTTATTGCTTTCACAATTCGCTTATTGCTTGCTCTCAACTTAGTGTTCTAAATGCACTTCCACAGTTATTAATTTAGAGCTTTCGATGCCAGTTACCATTTTTGCATTAGTATGATTGTGTGGCAAGTACAATCATACGCTATGCCCAGGAAGTCGAGAAATTTTCCATAACGAAAAATTCCTAGACCAGACCGGGAATCGAACCCAGCCACCTCCAGCATGGTGTTGCTTTGTAGCTGCGCCTTTACCGACTGAGCTAAGGAAGGACCCCTAGAATGACTTGGAATGTTCGATTTAGCAGGAAACCTTTCATGAAACTCATGATCCGATGAGCTGGTCCAGTACACCTGGCATTCAGGCTCGATTGTAGGCCTTCGACAGATCCAGAGTTGCTATCTCGATGTGGTCCCCGTCCATTACTGCATCTTCCAACGCCAGCCGCATGACTCCGAAATAAGAATTTGTTCCACGTCCAGCGCGGAATGCATACTGTCTCTCATCCAAAAGGCGTTAATAACTTTTGAGATGCAGCAAGTCAGGGATATTGGGATGCTTCGTGTACAGGGGTGTCTAGCTTTGATATTGTCACTACGGGACTGGGTCTCTATCTTTTGTACCTGAGTGTACCTCCTTTTTATGTACTTTATACTTCGATTTTGAGTTATTTCGTTTCTCCGTGTATACAACAAGATGCAGCCACAAGTTGGTTGAATACACTAAGGTTTTTTTTTTGCTCGGGTTTTTGTTTTACACGGGTTGTTTTCGGCGATAATTCCAGAACCGAACAACTTGTCAACCTAATTCAAATCACATTTTACGTTTTGGGCCAAAAGTAATCATATGGCAGTTTTTCAAAAAATTCACAATTTCTGGTGTAAATACTCAAAATTTAAAAACATTGTTTTTTGACCATTACATGGCAAGGTAACGCAAACATAATGTGTGTGTGTGTGTGTGTGTGTGTGTGTGTGTGTGTGTGTGTGTGTGTGTGTGTGGTGTGTGTGTGTGTGTGTGTGTGTGTGTAATCGCCCACCGTCCGGCAGTGTTTTTATGGAAAAAAATGTTTGCAGTTAAACGAACTTTTGTCGACACGACAAACATTTTTAGCCCGGGAGTTGGAAGGTGATAGCTCTGTTGAGTTCCAGTGACCCATTTCAGAATGCCTGGTTACTCACGTCCATTCCGGGGTCACTTTCACTTACAACCAGCCCCGCATAGACACAATACAAACATCAAATGGATATTAGTATTATGCATACACTTCCATCATCAAGACATATTGTTTTGACGATGGCACGTATTTAGTAGAATCGTTCAAATTTAGTTATAATCGGATAGATCTCACCGGAAATTGTTGCTGATGATCAGTCTTCATTTGGACGGCCACCCTGTGATGCTAAAGGATGCATTTATGTCTCTAAAGGAGAAGCTCTCCGCTATTCGGCAAATATTTCCACATCATCCTTTTCGCGTGGAACAGCTCGAATATATTTAGTACTTCGTGCACAAATGAAATACTATGAAAATCGCAGGTAAAAAACACTTTCGAGTAGAAATTAAACTTGAAAAATCACTTTCACTAAGTAATGAATGAAAAAAAAATCACAGCTCTCCCTCTGTAGACCACGTGATGAGTGCATCTGATCAATGATATGCCAGCCACTCAGACGCACAGACGCGCATGCGCGTTAGCTTCGATCATTGTTTCTGACCAGCAAATGGCCGTTTTTACATTGCACTAATCTCTTTTTTTTCACTTCACACTCTGCCATTTATTATTAACGAGGGATTATGACGCGACTCTATATCGACTTCAAAACTGCTAATAGTCATGAATACACTCGCGACCAATCGGAAAAAATACTCTTATTTAACCTTTTTCACCCTGGTGGCACAATACTAATAGCACCAACAAACAAATCAATGCTGATTTAACTCTGCCTCCGGGTGCAAAAAAATTACTATTAAAATGGGGAAAAGCTACCGACCATTACATATTTTGGGAGGGAATCGATGATATTCATTACGTCGTTCACAAAACACGCGGAGTTTTTATGATTTAACTGTTTGTTTAAGTTGAATTACGAATTAATTTTGATACTTTGTTTCGCGAAAACGACGCAGCAAAAACCAAACACGTCAGTTTCAAAGCACGGCTTGCTGCGATCCTCCAAGGTAACGCATACATAAGGTAACGCATAAACCTTTGTATACTACACGCAATTTGAATTGAATTCGAATTGATGGTAAGTCGTTAGTGTATTTTTAATTATTGGAAGAACATATGAATAAAAATGTAGGCTTTCGTTTGGTCGGCTTTTGAAGAATTGGTAAAAGACGTATTCTCTTTTTTAGGCATTCCAATGAAAAGTTTAAGTATTACTTAAATTTCTTTCCCCTTCCTGATGTACTCCTGGCTAAGCCTCTGGTCCTTCACCAGTTGAGCAGATTTTTTTTATCCTTCATGCCACGACCAATAGCTGTTATAATACCTAATCTACCGAATTTAAGAATTTGTGTTTTGCTCGAATCCATTCTGAACCGATTAGGTTTAATAAAATATTGATCACCTATTCTCTAATTGCAACTAATGCTATTAGTACAAGCCCTAACTGAATCATAGCCAATCTCGCGCACCGAAATCAAGTTATAGTCGGCACAAATCAAGGATAAAATATCAAATAACATATAATTTCCTTCCTCGCAAGAAGTAGATACGCGCCTTCCATTGACTGCGGCACTTCCTTATGATCATCACATTCCTTGTGAAGCAGATATCGGGAGTTGAGTTAGGTCGGCCTGTTTGAAAGAGTTCGCGCGAGCAAAAAAAAAACGAGAAGGGTTTAATTGAATTACAATGCAAACCAGTACCCATGATCAAGCGAGTTTGGTCTAACAAAAGCGGCATATTGAAAGGAAGCATGATTTGCGTAGCTTTAAGTTGAATTGAAAAAAAAATCAATCTTGAGCCGAAAGAAGTTACCGTTGTCAGTATGAGCTCAGTAATCAAAGTTGTTGATTTTCTGATTAGAAGCAATTACATAAATCAACGTGTTTGGAAGCAGTCCAGGATTTCGAATACGATCCAAACGAAGTCAAGTTTCGGAACCGTAGAATCACTATTCAACGAGTGTCCCTATGAATAAAAAAACAAGAAACTGTCACATGTGAACCGACTCGGAATAAAAGAGCGCATAAAACAAACGCTTTATGGCGATCCTTGGAAAAGGACAACTTTTCACGAGTTGCATGTCGTTGCGATAGTAATCTTAATTCATAAATTGGCTGCCATATCGAATAACAATATGGGTAGAGCGATGTGCTCACATATGGACTGGCAGTGGTTGCGTGTGTCGTCCTTCAATATGAATAAATCTATCACATTTATTTCCATTTTATTGCATCCGTGAGAAACGAACGCAGGTAAACCAAGTCGACATATCGGGAATTTATTCTCGCATTAAATATATGGAAATTCATAAAGATAATGCCGAGCCAGCGAGTGGGCCCTGGATTGTTTGGGCGGTTTTGGGGGAAATCTAAATATGTAGCCAAAATAATGAGCAGGTCGTTTTACTATTATCGCATTTACACGCACACTTCCCAAATGCTCATGTTGTTGCTTAGTAGACCGAGAGGGGGAACATTCGCTGGCTTCCGTCACATTCAATCGAACCTCGTAAATTTTACCATGACAAACACAGTCACATTTGCCGTTCCATTTTCTCGGTTGACCAGCGAGGAAGTGAAGGTCCCTTTTTTGATAATCAAGAAATTAAACTTAATTTCTGTTATTTGTTGCGGCTTGATAAGGAACTCAGTCGGTTGCCTGCGAAGCAGTTATTAGATGGTCGATTTTTTTCTTGACAAACAACTTACTTTAGCCACGTCAACCACTAGAAGTGGCTGCATATACCACCTCTGGATTAATTTTAAATGCAGTACCACTTAAAATTGACAACCCATTGCAATCGAGTGTGATTGGAGAAATCACTTCGGAAGGCTAATTAACCTCGATAATGGCCACTACAAACGACAACTCAACGCTTCCATCGGCCGCCGTTTCGCTTTTAACCAACAAAACGGTCGTTAAAAGTAACAACATTAGACAGAAAGCAATTAGCGGTTGACTTAATGGTTCCTTGGCTTTTGGGGAACCCTTTCTTGGGTATGCCGAAAATTGGCTTTCCTATTCGGTACATCCATTATCGACCCAACAATTAAAACTCTGTTCACGTTTAGTTTTTCTTGGTCCCGAAATTCCACCAAAAAACACACACCCAACAAGGTTGGTCCCCGGAAAATTCAAACTTTCCTGTGCAATTTTAATTTACTTTTTTGTGACTCTTTTTTTTCAAACTAGATCCTGGAACATAAACAACCCTCATGCCATCGCAATGGTTCGTGACTTTTCCACTCTCTTGTTTTCGGCACCTTTTTCATCACCGTCGCCACCAACAAGACGGGTGGCCCGAAAGTGAATTCAATTACCCCCCGCACAGGCCACCCAGCCCGGGTGCACTCGGATGACCAGGCCATAGTGGAAACCCTAGTGGAGGGACACGAAGCTATTTTTGATGGTTTAATCAAATTGAGCTCACGTCAGGCGCGCGCTCGCTCGCTCCCTCGATTTTCTCACTTAGACGGAATTACTTTTGCTGGTTTGTTTCTTATTGTAGTTTGAGGTGTCTGAGACTGGTTCTTGCCGTTGTTGTTGTTGTTGTTGCTTTCGTTAACGAGGTTTGTTTACCTTTTAAAATGATTTACCAAGACTGTGCGCGATGGGTTTCGTGATAATCGCTAATAAAATTACAGCACAGCGGATGAAGGCAGTTGGTGAGATTTTGGATGGTTCCGTTGGTTTTTGTATGCCTGGTGTTGTTTCATGATACCTTAGCTGAGCTGACTGCACGTATCGATGGTGGTTGTTCCGTGATTGATGAGAATAAGTGGAATTGCAATGAATTGAAAAATAAGAGGGATCGGTCATTCTGAGTGAATTCCGAGAATCAGCAGTGACATTTCTCACCTGTGTTGTCAGATTGTTGAAGGCTAAGCAATCGTAAGGACTTCGAAACAGTGTTTAGACTAGCTGATGCGGCATTGGAAGGACTTTTAGCGTCGATTGGTGACTATTGATGAAACCTGGATCCATCATTACATACCAGGGAGGCTCAATGGGTCGGAAAGATTTTGGCGACAGTTTTCTGGGCTTGTCATGACATACTCTTCGTGGACTACCTCGAAAAGAATCAAACCAAAACGGCCCCGCATGAAGAGGAAAACAATTTTGTTTTTGCAAGACAATGCGCCGGCGCACAAGAACATCACAACCACAGCTAAAATCAACGACTTGCGGCTCCAATTCCTTCCGGCATCCACCGTAATCACCCGATTTCAGGTAGGTTTGACCAAAGTCTACGCTTCTTACAAAATTAAAAAAAATGTATAGATAAAAGTATACGACAGAGGAAGGGGGGCCTGGGGTCTGAGATTTTCAAAAAGAGTCTACGTGGTTTAAGGCCCGAAATTACTTTTTGGATGGAATCAAGAAGTTGGAAATATCTGGAATAAGTTTATCGAGCTTACTAAAATGTTAAAAACACTTTTTTCATTCCTAAGGAGGTGGTTGAAAACCATCGAATAATTTTCATTAAAATGCCCCTAGATATGGAACTGATGCATTTTTTGACGAATATGCTTCATTAGCCTTTTTACAGTTCTTTGTTATACTTTTCGGCTAGCTGATGACCACACTTTTTTGAACTCATTGACAGATTGTGCCTCTCTGCCATCTGTTTGAAGGAGCCGCTTGACTATTGTCCAGTAGCGCTCGATCGGATGCAATTGAGAACAATTTGGTGGATTATCCTCTTTATGCACAAAATTGAAACAGTGCTACTTAATCAGATCCAGCGTAGCAGAAGCATAGTGAGCAGATGCAAGATCAGGCCAAAACAGT
The DNA here is from genome assembly GCA_034211315.2 of Aedes japonicus. Taxonomy (NCBI): domain Eukaryota; kingdom Metazoa; phylum Arthropoda; class Insecta; order Diptera; family Culicidae; genus Aedes; species Aedes japonicus. The sequence continues at coordinate 150,475 of JASCZW010000166.1, read as the reverse complement.
GGGGGACGTTGTGTTCACGATGCATCGGAACAGATCGCTTTTTTAAGCATTCCTTATGATAGGCTTCACCGTTGATAGTCCCATTGGTGAAAAATGGCAAACTGTTTTTGTTGAGCTTCTGAATTCAGATCAATCGTCTGTCCTTAGAGACGTTTATCCCAACAATATAACAATTATAAAACTGCATCCCCGGTAGAACATGTGAGTCCAGTTAACGAAATGTTTCGCCATCCATCAACATGCAACGATTGGGGTGCTTTCATAACATTTTATTAAGCTTTGGCTCACTCCAGCTGTTCCGCGCTCCGTTTTGGCGTTATTCGCTTCTTATATTTCCTGATGTTATTACTCTTTTTAAAGCTTTGCACAAATCCAACGGATATTCTCAGTGTTTTGGTAACCTTTAAGACTGAATTCGATCCCAAGTAACAATTTTAGTTTTATTCCAGCCGTATAGCACTCCTCCCGGCTTTGTTGATAAGGCTACAATCAAAACTATTCGGTCTAAAAACATCTCCTCTATGCTACACAGAAAAAATAATTAATTTTAACAAGCGCGTAATATTTATTCTAAGCCAAAGGAGGCGTTGTTTGCAATCAAAATTGTTTGCAATCTTTCATGCGCCATACAACAATGTTTGCAAATTTTCTTACAATAGACTAGATTCGGCGTTATCTGACTAAAATTTTCATCATATATCCCAATATTTTCTGCCAAATCTAGCATTCCCTTCATGTGCATTAGATAACGTAGCCAATTCTTGAAAGCATCCTGGAAAATGATGGTTTCTTGAATACATCATTTTTCTTGTAATCAGCCAGGCCAACTGCGTAGTAGGAGCCGCAGAGAGGATTCCATGAAATAGAGCGACTCCAGAAAGACCTTAAATCGCTCTACTACTTTGAATCACGAGAAGGAAGAAAGCGTGGACCTCCCGTACCAAACGCTTCCATCTAGAGTAAAACAGTGTGACAATTTGTACTTTGTCGTTGGGAGCATAGATGCTAGAAAGATTAGTTTATGCATTCCTTCTAAGTGCATTAGATAACGCAGAAAATTAAACGTTTCTTACTATCTGTGTTGTTTAAAACCGGAACATGTTAAAAATACCTTTATAAGACCATAGAGATTTTGAAAATGTTCTAGTGAAACATGTTATTACCATTTTGAAACCTTCATAAAACCTATTGGCTGCCATGCAAAGCAGCATGTCAAACTTCACTGTGATATCGTGGTTGGTTTTTGTTGCTCTGCTTTGATCGTTTCTCTGCTCTCCTGATTCATTTAGCAGTCAATAATATCCAAGAAAAAAGTCCTAGTGTTGTGTAAGGCTTTGTTTGACAGCAAAATATACAAAACAAATTGAGTTTTCATGTTATCATGCTCTAAAACACATGCGAATTTAAATGTATGGTAAATATTGGTACGATTAGAGCCTAAAATTAATCCGAAATTATGCGAGTTATTAACAACAAATACAAAATTAAAACATATATGCTCGAAAAATTAAACATAAATTTACAATCTTCGATCAACAGTTCATTTGCATTACATTAAAAATTTGGAGCATTTATTTTTCCACTTTGCAAATATTTCTTATATTTAAATATGGCGATTGGAAAAATCACAGTTTTTCCAAAAAAAAAAAACAACTTATCTTCGCAATGACTATTATAAAACTATTTGGTCATTTGGTGACTTCTCTCAATGCCAATTTGCCATTTAATGCATTTACTGGAGGAAAAATGGTTCCTTAATGCTTCAATCAACATAATTATTGTATCATGTATGAGTCCTAAAATGGTACACAATGAAAACAGTATACATTTTATGAGTTCATAAAGTCAAAATAAAACCTTTCATAGGAGTAAAAGGAATTTAAGAAAACAAGGTTTTAAGATCGTTGTAACCAGGCTGTGTAGGTTCTCATAAACCTGGCAAAAATATGAAACCTTTTGGCACATATTGGTGCCATAATAAAACCAAATTGATTTCCTGTGGCTTTCATTAAACTTTAATAAAACTTCATAAAGCTGGATGGTTTTGGAAATTTTACTTGGGTATGCACGACCAGTGCTAATCATGAACTCTCTGTCCAAGATACATTCAACACCGTTTCCCAAACCGGATGATTTAGAGCTGCTGATCACTTTCGGGTTGGCATGCAAACATCTCTGTAAAGTCATCTCCAAGCAGGAGAACTACACGACCATCTATGGATTCTTAAGGCAAAGGCGAAGGACAAAATGTACGTTGGCTGCACGCCATTGAGGGGAGAAAATAGGACAGTTTCAGCCATCGATCGACAAAAAACAACCTAAAGCATTGCCTCGCCTTGTCATGGCTTTCGAAAGATGACTCTCAGCAACCGTTGAAAAGCTGCACAGGAGCGTTTTCTATGCCGTCATTGCTTAGGTTCCCACGGAAAGTTCCCCAGTAAAGCGAGTATATACTGAGAAATCCGATGTGAGGAACGACATCATCAGCTGCTTCTCCCGGGGAAACCTGAAGGACTACAGCCAGCTGACGTTCCAAAGGCAACAACTAGGGTAAGGGGATGTAATGTTAGCCTAGCTCCTTCATTCGGCCTTTCTACCAAATATGTTATTATTTCGACGTTAATTAACAAAATCTTGTTGCTTTCAGGATGACCGATTCACTTCAAAGCATTTGAGACATTAGTAGTCAATTTATGGTTGTTCACTCTCGCGTAATGTTTGATTTCCTTAACTTTTTGAGACACCATGAATTTACTGTTAAGCTGAACAGATTGTTTACATGATCTTCGAATGATCTAAATTTGCCGATATTGAACCTATAAACCGGATAATGCAGCCAAGATGTACAGAAAATAGTAACACGTTATAAACTAACAGGTCACATAGGTAAAAATAACAATGATTTAACATGAAAACCATAGACCCAATGTTAGGAACATATTTTATTCTAGTTCCTAAATATGGCCTGTTGTATGGAAAGCGTAGTAAAAATGTTGTTATTGGTAACATTTACAATACAAATGTCTGAGTTTCGGTGTTTCTGAATGTTTTTGGTGTTAGAGATTTTAACACAACCTAATATAATAAAATCTGTGTAGAGTGAATTATAATGTTTTGATTGCCGAATGGCCGCTAAATCACATGTAAAAACCACTTAAGTGTTTTACTTAGCAGATTGAGTATAGTTTGACGTGTGAAATTGTCGGTTGGATAAGAGCGAATATGGCTGGGAACGCCTTGAAGCAGAAGATCAGAAAAACAAATTATACAAAGACAACATTTAATGACAAATCTCTCGAATGGGACGAACTTGCATCCATGATTAGACCCAATTGGGTACCCATAGACCGATATTACATCCATATCCCTCGAAAGTTTATGACTTTATAAAATAAGTTATGTAACTTTTCGGTTTACATACTACCAGATGGCTTTAAAAAACATATCTCAGCAAGTGTATAGCTAGTCAAATCTTGCGTCCAGCTCAAATACCTTATGAGTTATAATAAAAAATGTAATCGATTGTTGCATATTAAGCTCAAGAGTCAAGGGACACACACCATATTTTTACTGTTCAGCGTCAGCAACACGCTGAAAAAATCAACCCTAGCTAAAGAACTAGGGGATTCAGAAGCCGTGCACCCACTGTGCCTGCATTGAGCGAATTGAAGATGAATCTCAGCGAATCGAGTTGGAAATTTCGGAAGTAACATGAAGAAACGACATGTTCTGCAAATAGTATACACCGCCAATAGTCTCAATTCACCATTGCAATCCACGGACTTTGGTAAACTTGCCGAGGAATTTTCGCATTTTCAAGGTTTGCCAGTCTACTGCTACACACATGCGGTTCCCAAAATCCGTTTTGGCTTAGACTTTTCGTTCACGATGACGTCGATAAAAAGCAGCGAAGGAGCAAGGGCGTTACTACTGCTAAAACTAGATTAGGATAGACAGATTTTGGAAGCTTATCCGCTAATACTGAGCTTCCAAGATCAAGATCTTCACGAAATGTTCAAGCAATGTTTTGCCTTAGAAAAACATGGGACTTGTATCCTCGTTCATAGAAAGCATTGGAGATCAAAAAGCTCGACAAATTCTTGAAAGTACCACTATCCGGACAGAATCAGGAAGACTTCAAACAGGTTTGATATTGAAATATGATAATGTGGAGTTCCTTGCAAACAGACCAATGGTGGAGCAGAGATTTCGCTGTCTAGAATGATGGCTTGCATCGAAGCCGGAGTCTTACACCATCGTAAAAAATATTTAAAAGAGTATCGATCTAAAGAGTACGCACACAAAGTGATTCTAGAAGAATTGACCAGTTTTGATTCGAAACGTACAGGGTCCCTACCTCAAAACGTCGAACTAAACCCGAGGACGCCGAATAAGGTTCGATTCGTATGGGATGCAGCAGCAAAAGTTTAAGGCCAGTTCATCAATTCAAATCTTCATGCGGTTCCAGATCTTCTCGCACCGTTGCCTGCAGTGTTGTGCCCGTTCCGGCAGTTCGAGATAGCTATCAGGGCGGATGTATGCGAGATGTTTCACCAGCTCTTAATTCGGCCAGAAGATTGATCAGCTCAATTGATCGTGTTCCGTGAGGATCCATCCAATTCCTTTGATGTGTACGTCATGAACGTGGCAATACTCGGTTCCACCTGCAGCTCAATTCGTGAAAAATGTAATGCCGAAGAGAACGCTATCCTAAGGCAGCTGCAGCAATCATCAAACACCACAACGTGGACGATTTCCTGTACAGTGTGAACACTGCTTTGACTGTTAAATTCCCACCATCTTTCAACACGGTTCGGGGAATATTGATCACAACCATCTAGTAAGCTGTTGGTCAACAAATCGGCTGCGTATGAACGAGTTCTCGGCATGATACCATGGCAAAACCGAAAGAAATACACTAAGGTCTTTTTTTATAAGCGATAACTCCAGAACGGAACAACTTGTCGATGTAATTTGAATCACATTTTACGTTTTGGGAAAAAAGTAATCATACGGCAATTTAAAAAAAAATTCAAATTTCTGGTGCAGATACTTAAAATTTTAAAAACTGTATTTTGACCATTGCATTTAAAGGTAACACATGCAAACAAAATCGAAGTAAAAAAATGAAAATAAGCCATGAGGCTCTAGGAGTAAACAGCACTTTCCAAGTAACCATTAAGCACTAAACGTGGCAGATATATCAGCATTATATCTGCATATAAGCACACTGCTCAATGTCTTGAAGCTCTATATTCAGATATAATGCTAAATATTGATAATGAAAGGCAAAATAATGTGCTTATATAGTGCAGAAGTGACAGCTCGTAAATAGCATTAGTAATGCTATATTAATGCACCTCAACATAACTGTCAGTTTTGAAAGCCTGTTTTTGGCACTGCTAATGTTATTATGCTGCATTTATCAATTGTCTATTTTCGAATTATTTTAAGAACTATTTCTTCTTATTGATAGTATTAGCAAAATAAAGGAGGATAATGCATGCAATAATGAGCTTTAAATAAACCACTTAGTGTAAATTCGTATTATTAGTAATGAACGAGTTTATTAGTATGCGTAAAGTAATATTTTGTAAATTCAATATACTGCGAAAATTTCAAGTACTGCGTGACGTAGTACGCAGTCTGAGTCTTGAGCCAAGGTACCATCATGCATGGTTGGACCGCTGCTTTTGCTGCCTATGCCTGACTATAAGCGGTTCCAGAATTGTTATAGCTTTCATCTCCGTATCTAGGAATGAATTTGAAGGCGTAGAACTGGCTAATGGATATGTAGTTGTTTCTGGAACAGAATCATCAATATGTGTGTTAAGTTTACAAGTGTCGTAGTTTCGGTAGAATTTATCTTTACGTCTATAATTTCCACTTTTCAAAATTGTTTTCTACTTATTCTCGGCCATACAGGTTTTTGTTGACTCCAAATTACTTTTCAATGCTTTTGTAAACATGTTCTTAGCACTATTTGGTAACCTTATATTAGACCTAAATGTATGCTGTGAATATGATAAATACTTTTATGCATGATAACAGCCTTATATGCGCATATAATGTTGGCGATAATGCTATGTTTTGGTTGGAGCTTGAATGTATTTGTGCTGCTAATATGAAGCTTGCATGCCTAACATATGCTAAAATAGAACTTTTAAGCAACATTTATGCTGATATACTGCTATTATCGAGCTAAAGCTTATTGCTTATGATTAGTTGGGTTTTTTTTTGCCAGAACAAAGTTGTTAAGAGAAAGTATTGATAGTTTCGTTAGCGCACGGCAGGATGTGAAAATTGAATAGAAGAAGTTTTTGAAATTGAAAGGAGGACATTGTGAGGTAGTATTTCGAAATATACTTTCTCTTAACAACTTTGTTCTAGCAAAAAAAAGTGCTGTCAACTCCTAGAGCCTCATGATGATGAGAAATTATTTCCTTCTCAAACAACATCATCACACTGAAAATTTATTTTCGTAAAGAAGCTTTCACGCGTTTCGTAAACATGGATTTTGTACATAGAACAAATGTCTCGTATATTGTATGAAACATTCATAATGCTTTTTATCTGGTGAAATGCTATCATTACACCTTTTTGTAAAATGCACGAAATGAACTTCGTGATGACAAGCCAATCGTTGCTTCTCTTTTATACCGCACTCATGCACGATGGTGTTTTTGATGGTATGGGCGGAAATAATTTATACATCCCAAAATAAAAATCAAAGCTCTGTCGTGAGCTATAACTTCATGCTCAATAATCAAGATTGTTCTTACGAGTCAGCGTGGCCTAATGAGATCAACCACGGATTTAGGATCGGCACTGTCTCAATATTCAGGTTCGAACCCTATGTCTGAAACAATAAAAAACGCTGGAAAATTTCACGTGCTTGCGTTTTTTTGGCAATTACAATTTGAGTCGATAAAGTAGATCTGTCAGTCCTTCATGCAACCACCAGAGAGACGTTTTTTTTAATTTGTGACAAAATATTCGTAGCTATTTGCATTGTTTCCGTACAATGTACGAATGTTCTTTTTGTGTCAACAAAAGCTTCGTGCTTCTGACATTTGCGCGTGCAATTAATTACGAATGTATCTTCATAAAAAGAACAAATCATCAATTGATCAATTCAATTGAGCAATCAATTGCTGAAAACAACGAATGGATTAGTGAGTATTACTTTCGATTTTGTAATATAAACTAAAATTAACTTTCAGTGCATAGATCGTTACTCCGCGTATGGGAGAATACAAAGAGAGACAATATCAGAATCGTACAATGTTTTTCTTTTGCGATTATTATGTTGGTGTCCGAAATTTAACGTGGACAGGCTTGAAAAGATTTTTCAACATTGTGTGTTCGCAAAAATGCTATTTCATTGAATTTTGAACAAACAAGTGGAAATAATATCTTTTAAAAATTATCAAATATGTTTAAAATCGTAAAACAATATTAACGGGTGCGTCACTGACTTTATCCTCAATGAGGTGATTAACTCTGGTAATAAATTTCAAATAGAAAGTAACTGCAATTTTTAGCAGCAGAAAAGTTTGACTTCAATTTTGGGCAAACAACAAACAAGTTTTTCACCGGAAGTCTCTTGACTGGCTGAACACGAAATTGCTGAAATTTTAAAAATCATTTCTGTGAACAATAACTAACTTCATCCCGCAGTTGATAATGAGATGTATGTAGGAACAGCAAAATAACAAAACGAATGAAGTGTCAAATAAAATCAGTAATCAAAAACCAACAGAAGCTGTCATAATTGAATCCAAATCACATCCAGGGGGAGTAAGCACTTCATCATCCATTGACGTGAGTTTAGTCAACATTTCAATTGAACATTAGATCAAAAATCCCTCGCTGTGTTTGCATCTGTCGTACTTTTCCCCTCAGTTCATCAATCTGGTAAATTGTGTTACTGTGTCCCGTTTTCCAGCATTCAATTTTGCCGCCTAATTTTCCATTTATGACAACAAGTTAACTTTTGCTTTGAATTGATTGCATTATCGTACCCCGCTCTCGTATTCCTCGGATGCCAAGGGAAGAGTTTCGAAAAAGTTTTGATTCTCAAGTGCGTAGAAAACTTTAGGTCGCAGCAACGTAACGGTTTGGGGTAATATTGATTTACGAAACCGACATGATGGGTAAAGGTCATACAAAACTCAGCTCAAAACGGAAACAACGGACCGACCGACCGGTTACAAAACTTCAATCACTCGGTGATATATGTTGCATATTGATTTCATGTCAATATTGATGCCTCAATGCTCCACCCCCCTCCGTTCCGGATGGAAAAGGGTGAAATTGCAAATCGGTTTGCTCACTTGCAAAATTGGAATGCACCGAGTGCACGCAATCGTGACTCCCCGATCAAGTGAGTCATGCTGTTAGTAAATGCATTCTTGACACTACAGTGACACATCAATTAGTAAAGCTGCACAGCAATTTTCGTAACCGCAAATTTTTCCCGAATTTCGCAATTCCAAACAAGCTAACGCGTTCCGTGTGGAAAAATAATTCAATTTTCCTAACCGAAACCCCAAGTTTGCAAAATCAAATCAGCCAGCTAACGAGGCCGACGATGATGTGACGTGTCGCGGGTTTTGTAATAGCAAATTGGAAACTTTTCAAAAAGTCATTTAAATTCTAACACGTTAGCAAAGACGACGGGCGAGCGGCGCGACGCTAATCGATTCGGCGGTAAAACATCAATTTAGCGCTGACTGATGCTAACTGCCTGATGCACCCCGGGGCTGGCTGCTATGACAAATGTCATCGAAACATGCAACCCACCAAATATGACTTGGATCGTTTCGCAGCCGAAATGCTTTTTCTTCGAAGAATCCGGCAGTCCGTACAGGGGAAATTGTAAACAAATGATGCCCAGGGTTTCGTTCGTGCATTCCGGTAGTTAAATCATGCTCGGAAAACGGTGTCATCAGGCGCCTTAAACTAACGAGAAATTTGACACCTGTAAAATGGTTCCACCAACTGTCGCGTTATAATGAATTGCGTTTTCTTTTTAACTGGAGATACAGACAAAGTGTTACAAATTATGTTTTTCTCACGGCGAAAGCAAATCATGGCGCCGAGATGGGAAGGACTTATTGAAGCTAATTTGAACGAGTGCCGAATAGATCTGTGCGCCGCCACCGCCGACGATTTTATAACCGCCGCCGCCGCCACTATTTTCGACCGGCGCGCCGCCAGGCACTTTATGCGCTTGATGAAATTTTCATCGCGCGCATCCCTTCAGTTATATTCATTAGCCCTTTAGAAATCTCCGTTTATTACAAATGATGACATCTCGATGCAGTGTGCCATTCAGAGGGGTGCGTGTGCGACGGTGATCAGCTTTTTCGTTTCTTTCTAGCATCTGTAGAGTACATTTTCGTGTTTCGATTTTCAGCAGTTTCGCGAGTGAGTTTGAATTTAGAAATAATAAACTGTCCGCCTTAAAGGTCTATTTCACTGCTCTTAATCGGAACTTTTTTATAATTGATTTAATTTTTGATCACTAAGCTCCTATATATTTTAATTCTAAACCAATTTGGATATTTTTTAATGTTAATATTTTAAGGTTTTGATACTTTTAGACTCTTATATTTTTCATTCTCAAAATTTTTAGATATTTTTTTTATTTTCAAATTTTAAGATTCAGCAAATGAAGGGTTGGGCGGGTTTTCTTCTATTACTGTCAGGGGATTTTTTAAAACTAATTGCACAAATATTTTGTCAGAAGATTCACAGAGTGCAAAAAGAAGAATTTTGTGGGCGATTTTCAAAATGTTTCGTTTAAAGGGTGTACGGAATGAAATTGCGACACACAAAAATTATTCGGTAAAATTCGCCCGTTCAACCAATCATCTTTTTAAATTTTTATAGAGAGTTAAATAAAACATGTTATGAATATTTTCCTATGTTTGTTTTATTCAATTTAAATTCCATATTTGGACAAACTTTTAGTTGCGTGGCAATCCATTTTTTCTTCATATCTTCCTCCGATTTCACTCCCTCAGGATGCTTCCGAAGTGCCTGATTCATGATGGCCCAGTACTTTTCAATTGGCTGCAGTTCCAGTGCGTTCGGAGGGTTGAGATGCTTCGGCACGAAATTTACCTCCTTAGCCTTGTACCACACCAAAGCCTCTTTCGAGTGATGGCACGAGACTAAATACGGCCAGAAAATCGTAGGACCATCTTGTGACCTCAGAAGAGGAAGTAGATGCTTTTGGAGGCATTCCATTAGGTACACCTGCCATTTGACCGTTCTAGTTGTCACGAATGGGGTGCTTGCTTGCCAAATCATATATTTTTTGGCAAACTTTGACATCTTCTGCTTTCTAACGTCCTCAGGAACATCGAATTTATTATAAGCAGTGAAAAACTTGAGCCCCGAAATCTGCCGGAAGTCTGCTTTTACATACGTCTCATCATGCATAACAAGGCAATGTGGTTTCGTCAACATCTGGGTGTAGAGCTTCCGTGCACGTGTTTTACCTACCGTATTCTGCCGTTCATCGCAATTATGCGCCTTTTGAACTTTGTACGTGTCCCTCACGTTTTTTCCCATCTTGTACGAAAGTTTTGGTTAGATTCAGTTTCTTCGCCACATCTCGAACTGAACTGCCTCTTGAAAGCTTGAACTACCCGCTTTTGATCCTTAACACTATACGGAGATCCAATTTTGCCACTTTTTTCTTTCCAATCGATGGTCAAACATTCGTGGTACCGATTTAAAATACGAGACACCGTAGAATGTACCATTCCCAGCTTCCTGCTGATGGCACGATGAGAAAGATCCGGATTTTCGAGATACGTGCCCAAAATTTCTTCTGTTTTTACGACTCCATCTTCGCAACGATTGCATACTGCTAGTGAAACTTACACAGCGTAAACAAATACAAATTGAACTAATTCCATCCAAAATTTCAATGAAAAACACCCAACGGGTTAAAAGTTACATCTATTTAAAAGTGGTGCAATTTGATGCCGTACAACTTTAGGCTTAGAATTTTGTTGACTCAGATTTCTTAACTTTTACATTTGATTTTATTGTTAAAATTCTTAGACTTTTGCAGATATATAGATATTTTTATTTGTAAATTTTTAGATTTTATGATTTTATTGATCTTCAGATTTAGTTTAAGATATTTTGATTATACGATTTTCAGATTTACCCGCTGAAACTTTACTAGCTGAACCCGGTGCGTGCGCTGCTACGCTTGCAACTAAATGAAGGAAAATTCAATGTAACTGGCACTTTTATGGTTTTTTTTCGGAATGAGTTTTTTTTTTCTTGAATAAGCAGTCGTTCAAATTTCTATCAAAACATGCTTCTTACCCGAGAAATACACTTTTTGTGTTTAAGTATCCTGGATAATTCTCATTTTTGGTAGATATTTGTGAGTCATTTTTATGGGAACCCTCCCTTCCAGAGGGGGTGGTTTCTCAAACTACCAAACAATGATTGCCTTTGAAACCCCCCACATGCCAAATTTGATTCGATTTGCTTGATTAGTTCTTGAGCTATGAAGAAATTTATGTCTCATATGTATCAGAGCCCCCTTCCTGAGAGAGTAGGGGTCTCAAACAATCCTTGAACCTACCAGCCCCAAAACACCCTTCATATAAATTTTCACGTTGGTCGGTTCAGAAATTTCCGAGTCTATAAGGGTTTGACAGGCAGACAGACAGACAGAAATTCATTTTTATGTATATAGAAATCTACCCTCCAATAACCTCCACATGCCAAATTTGGTTCCATTTGCTTGATTTGTTCTCGAGTTATTCAGAAATTTTGTGTTTCATCTGTATATGAGTCCTCCTTTCAGAGAAGTCGAGTCAACTTCGAAATATTTCTTGCCTTCGAAAATCTCCACATGCCAAATTTGGTTCCATTAACCTGATAAGTTCTCGAGTTATTCAGAAATTTGTGTTTCATTTGTATGGAAACCCCCCTCCCGTCCCCTTCCAGATGGCGGAGGAGTCTCAAACTTCCATAAAAACATTTATCTCCTCCAAAAACCTCCACATGCCAAATTGGGTCCCATATGCTTGATTAGTTCTCGAGTTATGCACAAATTTGTGTTTCATTTGTATGAGAGCCCCCTCTTACAGAGGGCAGGAGGGTCTCAATTTACCTTAGAAGCTATTTCTTGCCTTCAAAAACCTCTACCTGCCAAATTTGGCTCCATTTACTTGATTAGCTCTCGAGTTATGTAGAAGCTTTTGTTTCATTTGTATGGGAGCACCACCCCCCAACCTAACAGATAGAGAGGAGGGGTCTCGAACTATCGTAGAAACATACATTGCCTTCAAAATCCCCGCATGCCAAATTTGGTTCCATTTGCTTTATTAGATCTAGAGTTATGAAGAAATAACAGTTTCATTTGTATGACAGCACCCCTTCTAGGAGAGGGGAGGGGTCTCAAACCACCATAAAAACATTTATCTTCTCCAGAAAACCCCGCATGCCAAGTTTGGTTCTATTTGCTTGATTAGTTCTTGAGATATGCAGATTTTAAAATCTTCAGATTTTGAGATTTTGAGATTCTGAGATTTTAAGATTTTGAGATTTTGAGATTTTGAGATTCCGAGATTTTGAGATTTTTAAGTTTTTAGATTTTATGATATTTAGATTTTTATTCTGAAGATTTTGAGAATTTTTATTTTGGAATTTTTAGATTGAACGATTTAAATTTTTTTTTTGGTTTTTACATGATAAGATTTGAGATTTGAAGATTTTAAGATTTTAAGATTTTAAGATTTAAAGATTTAAAGATTTAAAGATTTAAAGATTTAAAGATTTAAAGATTTAAAGATTTAAAGATTTAAGGATTTAAAGATTTAAAGATTTAAAGATTTAAAGATTTAAAGATTTAAAGATTTAAAGATTTAAAGATTTAAAGATTTAAAGATTTAAAGATTTAAAGATTTAAAGATTTGAAGATTTAAAGATTTAAAGATTTAAAGATTTAAAGATTTAAAGATTTAAAGATTTAAAGATTTAAAGATTTAAAGATTTAAAGATTTAAAGATTTAAAGATTTAAAGATTTAAAGATATAAAGATTTAAAGATTTAAAGATTTAAGATTTAAAGGTTAAGAGATTTAAAGATTTAGAGATTTAAAATAGATTTAAAGATTTAAAGATTTAAAGATTTAAAGATTTAAAGATTTAAAGATTTAAAGTGTAAAATTTAAAGATTTAAAGATTTAAAGATTTAAAGATTTAAAGATTTAAAGATTTAAAGATTTAAAGATTTAAAGATTTAAAGATTTAAAGATTTAAAGATTTAAAGATTTAAAGATTTAGATTTAAGATTTAAAGATTTAAAGATTTAAAGATTTAGATTTAAAAAGATTTAAAGATTTAAAGATTTAAAGATTTAAAGATTTAAAGATTTAAAGATTTAAAGATTTAAAGATTTAAGATTTAAGATTTAAAGATTTTAAAGATTTAAAGATTTAAAGATTTTAAAGATTTAAAGATTTTAAAGATTTAAGATTTAAGATTAAAGATTTAAAGATTTAAAGATTTAGAGATTTAAAATTTAAATAAGATTTAAGATATGAAGATTCTAAAGATTTTAAGATTTTAAGAATTTAAGATTTTAAGATTTTAAGATTTTAAGATATTAAGATTTTTAAGATTTTAAGATTTTAAGATTTTAAGATTTTAAGATTTTAAGATTTTAAGATTTTAAGATTTTAAGATTTTAAGATTTTAAGATTTTAAGATTTTAAGATTTTTAAGATTTTAAGATTTTAAGATTTTAAGATTTTAAGATTTTAAGATTTTAAGATTTTAAGATTTTAAGATTTTAAGATTTTTAAGATTTTAAGATTTTTAGATTTTGAAGATTTTAAGATTTTAAGATTTTAAGATTTTTAGATTTTTAGATTTTTAGATTTTAAGATTTTTAGATTTTTAGATTTTAAGATTTAGTTAGATTTTAAGATTTTTTAGATTTTAAGATTTTAAGATTTTAGATTTTTAAGATTTTAAGATTTTGAGATTTTTAGATTTTTAGATTTTTAGATTTTAAGATTTTTAAGATTTTAAGATTTTAAGATTTTAAGATTTTAAGATTTTTAGATTTTTAAGATTTTTAGATTTTGTAGATTTTTAGATTTTTAGATTTTTAGATTTTTAGATTTTTGAATTTTTAGATTTTTAGATTTTTAGATTTTTAAAATTTAGATTTTTGAGATTTTTAGATTTTATAGATTTTAGATTTTTAGATTTTTAGATTTTTAGATTTTTAGATTTTGAATTTTAGATTTTTAGATTTAAATTTATGGTTTGTTTAAAATTTTTGATTTTTAGATTTTTAGTTTAAAATAGATTTTAGATTTTTTGAATTTTAGATATATAGATTTTGTTTAGATTTTGTAGATTTTTAGATATTTATATATTCAGATTTTTAAATTTTAAATTTTAATTTTTAATATTTAGAATTTTTAGATTTTTAGATTTTTAGATTCTGATTTTTAGATTTTTTAGATTTTTAGATTTTTAGATTTTTAGATTTTTAGATTTTTGACGATTTTAGATTTTAGATTTTTAGATTTTTAGAATTTTGAATTTTAGATTTTTGAGATTTTTTAGATTTTAGATTTTATATATTTTAGATTTTATAGATTTTTAGATTTTAAGATTTTTATATTTTCAGATTTTTAGATTTTTAGATTTTTAGATTTCTAGATTTTTAGATACTTAGATTTTTAGATCTTTCGATTTTTAGATTTTTAGATTTTTACATTTTAACATTTTTAGATTTCAAGATTTTCAGATTTTAAGATTTTAAGATTTAAGGATTTTAAGATTTCAAGATTTCAAAATTTTAAGATTTTAAGGTTTTAGGATTTTAAGGTTTTTAGATATTAAGATTTTTTTTCCTCTATTATCGAGATTTTTAGCCCTGGGCTGGTTCATCTTCCGTCGCAGTAACTCAAATACCTTTTAGGGATTTTCGTAACTTATCTGGGGGTAAAATTCGAACTCGAGACTTTGGCGTGAGAGTTTAAGATTTTTAGATACTTAGATTTTTAAGATTATTAGATTTTTAGATTTTTAGATTTTTAGATATTTAGATTTTTTAGATTTTAAGATTTTTGGATTTTTAGATTTTTAGATTTTTAGATTTTTAGATTTTTAGATATTTAAATTATTAGATTTTTAGGTTCTTAGATTTTTATATATTTAGATTTTTAGATTTTCAGATTTCTAGATTTCATGATTTTTAGATTATTAGATTTTTAGATTTTTAGATTTTTAGATTTTTAGATTTTTAGATATTTAGATTTTAATATTTTTAGATTTATATATTTTGTACGGTACATTGACAATCAGTGCACAAAATAATAAAATGTCTATAGCTAAGGCCATTGAGAATCCGGAATATTAAAACCATCTGTTTCTCGGAAACGGATTGACGTAAAAATAAGTTCAATACATCAACACAAAGGTAATTTACTGTACTTTGAGGAAAAATATCAATACAAATTATTTCTCTGAGTTTCTAATGAAAATTTGCACTTTCTTCTTTATTACTCCCATCAAACGCTACACAACTCCGGAATCAACTTCCTAGGCTCATTTGTTCCACATTTTGGTCATCTGAATCGCGTCCCGAGCTGTTTTTCCACTTTTCTTAAGCTTCCGCTTAATTATTGCCCAAATTCTCTCAATGGACCGGAACTGCGGGCAGTTGGGTGGATTTTGTTTTTATCGATGAAATCTACGTTATTATCGCGGTGCCACTGGATGACTTCCTGGCTGTAGTAGCAACGCACCAGATCTGGCCAAAACTCTGGCCAAACCGGGACCTTTATGGGCTTTAATGAAAAGTAGTACGCGGTTTTGAGGCATTCTTCCTTGCACAGTTTCGATTCCATCGTCTTATTCGTCACGAACACTTTGGTCTTTGCTCCGCATCAGTGGGCGCCTAGGTAAACAAACCGCTGTAAAAGAATTATTGCAGCGGTCACTTTTCGTGCCGCTGCAACACAATAAGTGATTCCGGATTCTAACTGGACCGAACTTTAATAGAACTTATAATCTACTTTTCTGTTCTAATATGTCTTCAGTAAAATATTATTTACTGAATCTTCGTGAAGATCTATACTAAACTAAGGACTGTATTCGATGAAATTTGGACACACGCAATTGTTCGTAATTTTTTAGAAATAGTGCGCCAAAAAATTTTGGGCGCTCACTTCGAAAACCCAAAGGCTTCTCATCGATGGATCGGAAAACAGCTCGGAATCGCACATTCAACCGTATCTCATGTGATCAAAACGTTCAAGGACCGTAAGACAACCAAGCGGAAAAATGGTAGTGGCAAAAAACGTGGCACATCAAATCCGGAGAAGGCCAGGATGGTATTGAACCAATTTAAGCGTTATCCCAACATTTCGATCAGGGATGTTGCGAAAAAGGCGAAAGTTTCAGTTTGTTTTGTGCAGAAAACAATGAAACGTTCTGGATTACATGTGTACAAGGTCCAGAAGGCACCGAACCGGAGCGATAAACAGAACTCGGTGGCCAAAACTCGTGCAAGAAAACTGTACAGGGACTGGCTCACAAAACCGTTCTGCATTGTGATGGACGATGAGACCTACATTAAAGCCGACACCAAACAGATGCCAGGACAGGAACACTACGTCGCCACCTCTAAGTGTTGGCCGTTCCGGAGAGTGTACGGAAGAAAAAACTGTCGAAATTCGCCAAAAAATTCCTTGTCTGGCAAGTGATCTGCAGATGTGGCAAAATGAGTCAGCCCTTTATCACCTCTGGGACCGTCAACGGACAAATCTATAAGGACGAATGCCTCCATAAACGACTTCTGCCCTTCTTGATATCTCACGATGGCCCGACACTGTTTTGGCCGGATTTGGTATCTTGCCACAATGCCCGGCCCGTCTTGGACTGGTACAAAGATAATAATGTAGTTTTTGTACCAAAAGACGTCAACCCACCAAACACTCCGGAACTTCGCCCAATTTAAAAAATTTGGGCAATCATGAAGGCAAAGCTCGTTAAAACTCCAAAACTGCTAGAAAATGAACTTGAACTAAAGAAAGTGTGACTAAAGTAAGTAAGCAAGTCGGTCCTATCATTGCCAAAAATTTGATGAAAGAAGTCAAGGCAAAGGTACGGGCATTTGGGTTGGAAGAAGAGGTTCAATAAACCAATGATGGCAAAAGTTAACCATTTAGTAGTACTTTATTTCCAGAAAGTTTGAAAAGAATCGGGCTCAAGGAAAATTTTTGGTGACCTATTTTGTATTTCCAAATTTCATCGAATACAGTCTTTATGTACCCGACAATTACGAAATGTGCAGAGCGTCTCTTGGCAATTGAACTCTGAACTCTGAAAAAACAGTTTTGGTTAAGTTTAGTAATAAAGACATTCGAATTCCCCGTCGACTTGTTATAAATAAATTCTGTAATGTTAAGTCGCGCATCTCTACACACACATACAGATATATACAAACACACGTCAGTTTATCGACCTTAGTCATATAACACAACGGATATCCGGGCCTTCTATCAAAATATAAGACTTGGAGTGATCCTATAGTATTTAAAGTGCACGAAAAAGCCAAACAGTTAAAAGGAATAAGCATAAGGAAATGTTGAGGGGATAATTTATGCCCACGCCGATCCACGCCGCCGCCGCCGCCGCCAAGGACGACCGCTGAAATTACCATACAGGCCGCCGCCGATTCATAGCCGATCGGCGCACAGGTCTAGTGCCCAATTAGTCACTTGATACCGAACGATAACTCGAACGTAAATCGAGAATGCACTGCCCGTTCCGATCGCGTGCGTGATTGATAATGGTGTGTGTATGTGTGTCTGCTGTGGTTTTGTGTGTCTGGTGGGAAACGGTCTTCCCCTCATTCGTATCGGGCCGAGGACGGGATCGTAAGTCTAACGATTTTTATCGTAATCCGATTTTCTCGGAAGATGGCTCGGGGAACGTTTTGTTCGGTGTCAAACTGAAGCGACTTAAGAGTGAAAGCATCTCAGCTTGTCTCTTTCGGCCGGTAAGTGGAAGGAAGATATTCGGAGCGTGTGTGTCTATCGAGCTGAGGATTACAATTAACCGAGCTGTCAGTGTCACGTGACTGTAAGACGATGTGAGTGGGTGCGTTCCACGAGTTGTTTAGCTAATGTTGGAGAATAATAGAGGAGACGCCGTTTCAATAACGAGACTTGGGTTGCTTTTGTTATCACAAATTTATCAAGAGTCATTTCTGACCAAATATCCCATCAACTACCCACTGTTTGTTTGCATCATAAAATTCATCCGGAAATAATCGAAAACGCAACTATAACAGATTTTAATAACCTAAACTCCCAAAGTCCACCCTCCTGCAGCTTTCCAGTTAAACACAGCGACCGGACTGAAATCAACAGTGACTTCGCCCCTGCTCGCACAACGCGTTCGCCCTCCATCAACCCCGAACAGTGCAGAGCGGGAGGGTTGCTTTGATCACAACCACCCCGTTTAGATTCCACCCTTCCTTCCCTTCGAATTTCCGCTTCGGGAGATTCACGCCAACTCCGATAATCGTATTCATATGATGGTAAATTGAAAACTCAATTACGACAATCTGAAACACGTCCCACCCACCTTCACCACCACCGTCTCCCCACCAACACTGACGAACGTCTGACGGTGGAGGGGAAAACTCCTCCGTCATTTGCAGCGGGATACTGGCAAAGTTCCACAGGCAAACCAGAGGGTGAACTCGGATGGCTCGGTGGGTGGATGGGTTGGTTTTATATGAACTGTGACTGACTATTATTAAGTGTGGTCTGAAGAGGATAATTTACCCTCTTCACTGTTACGCTCGATCTGTACGATGTGCATCCTCCTCATTCGACAGTCTGTGCGTACGGCAGGGAGTAGAATAAACAAATCATCCTAAAAGGGGAGGCGTTTACTCAACTTCATCATCATGATGATCATCACGCCGGGTAGGACGTGTAGTTGGGATATCCAACCGAGCTCCTCGTACGTACGTACTTCTGTAATGTGATTTTCCATCGGATTTGTATTTTGTTGACGATGCCGAAGATTATAATTACTATCAATTTCGATTTAAATTATCTCTGGCCGGCCTATTCCAGATGACAGGAAATGAGTTTGATCAGCGTTGATGGAATCTCTGGTTTGAAGTGGCGTGTCCGGAACTCATTGTGTCTGTTTGCCGACTGGTGTAGACCGAATAATCAATATTGATTTTGCGTTATTCCAGCAGATGAGATTGCCGCATATATCACGAGTCGAATTCGTAGTATCGCTTTTACGATCGCTTGTTTCGTGTTTGGAAAAAGCAATTTTTGCAGCTGTCCCACCCACCAGTACAATCAAGTATGTAAATCCAAACAAACTACATTCACTTATGGAACGGAACACACAATACCCTCATTTATCCTTTTCCCACCATATAAATAACCAAACATTTTGCCATCACTCCCCGCCCCGCCATTTCCCGCGATTGCCCTCACAAAACATAACAAACTCCTTCGCAGCGAGGTGACTGCTCATATGTGAGAATTTTCATCGTTACTCCCTTCCGTCTTTTGGCTCCTGACTTCTAAAGCTTCCCACATCCAGTCGAACGTGGCGAGGAATAAAATCAATACCCACAAGTGAACCCATTCACTTACCTGAACTCGAACTTCCGGCAGGTTCACCTTCATCGCCAGTTCCTCCCGCGAGTACACATCCGGATAGTGCGACTTTTCGAAGGCCCGCTCCAGCTCGTGCAGTTGGTAGGTGGTGAAGGTGGTCCGGTTGCGGCGGTGTTTCTTCTTCGAACAACTGTCGTCGCCACCTGTGGGGAAAATTGGGAATTAGGAAAACTGGTTAGAAATAAGTGAAAAATTTCATACAAATGCAGTGAATCATTATTTGCGTGAAGTTTGTTCGAATTCTAATGGACCCTTATCATATCAGAAATCTCTCTGATTAGAAAATTATTAGTCAACTAACGTTTACATTTAAAAAATTTGAAAAAAAATTCCCATTTTTCATGGGTTTACCTTCACCCGCACTGACGAAACTACCCATGCAACATCAACCATAGCAACCCATGAGTCAGCAGACAAAATTTGACAGCTCTATCAGTCGACCTCCAATCATGATGGCAAAAACAGTGAAGCAACTCCGTTCAGAAGTGTGTGCATTCAAAGAACAGCACCCAACCGCGTCGAAAACGGACATCGTGTGGCACTTTGTGGGCGCCGGATACTCCCATTCCGGCATCTACAACATCTTGGAACTATTAGACAACAATCAGATCATCGAAAGAAAACCCAGCTCTGGACGGCCGACGACCCTGAGCGACAAGAAGCTCAAAGGATGCTGAAAAGGAAGACCGAGGAAAAGTGGCTACATCGCTACGCGCGCTTGGACGGGAGGTCGGTTGAACTGGCCAAACAGCGAAAAATTACCTGGCGAACATGAACATACAGATCAGGAAGCGGAAGTCGCGTCCACTGGTTTTGGAGCTGCAGGCTTTCACCCATTTGAGCGTCTGTTCTCCATGGAAGGGCGGCTCAAAACAGCGTCTGTTCTCCATGTTAGGAGCGGCTGAGTCACCGTCTTGTTAGTGCGCTTAGCCAAAAAGTACAAAAGCCGAAAGTCCTGATGGTGCTTGGGACTGTTAAACAGCAGCATCACGATGGTCCTCCTGCGCGATAGTGAGGTTGGTGGTGGGCCTTGCGAGCCGACTCCATTTAAAAGGAATTGAAACGAATAATACACAAGGAAGAAATTCGAACCGGAACAATCGGCATGGACCTAGGCAACGAAAACGGACTAACGATTGGAAACTCGGGACATGGAACTGCCGATAGAGAAGTTTGTTGTTCTCCAAATCAAAATTGAACAGCCAACAGCATTCATAAAAATCAAAAACCCTAGTAGCGCACTTGTTGCATATCAGTAAAAGTAACTTCAATGAAACTCAATCATTGCTGAAATTACAATTCTGCCAGTTCTATGGGTTAATCACTTAAAACAGAAATCGTATGTCAAATGGTGCCGATAGTTTTTAGGACATTACTCTGAAACGTTAAAAGGGTAACTTATTTATAAGAACTAGCAAAGAAAAATATGTTTTGCAGTTTTCCTTCCGTGAAAGTTTTCGATGAAATTTATTTTCAGATCATATTTTTTGATATTTTTTATTTGGCTTACAATTCGGGAAAGCATTTGTTATTAAACGGTACTCCGTTCATGAGTTTTGATTTTTTTGGAAACATGTGATGTCCGGGAAAATCGAAAAATTTCATTTGGGGTTTCCAGGGAAAAGTGGCAACTTTGAATTATTTTTATTGTTATTGTCATTCATAGAGCCTTGGTAAAAAAATAAAGAAAAATTGGGATGCAAAATGCTTAGATCCAAAATAAGGCTTGCATGAGCAAAGTTGTATAAAAATCTGAGACACTTCGGCACAGTCTGTACGACAGTTGATAGGTGACCTAAGTTTCAAATACCCATCATATACAAATTGTAGATGTCTCTGTATTGACCTTTCTGTTTCAAACACAAAGCGATGAAAAAAAATTTAATGCATCACGTGTGCGTGAAAGAAAACCGAGCGCAAGCTCTAATGCTACACTCAGGAAAATAAACTTAGGAATTCCATAAGGTTCACGACGTTGTTCTTGAACGCCTTTAAGCTTTCCTGTTTTTAATTGTTGATGTATACTAGAGGTGATGTCACTGGACCCCTAATTTAAACGTTTAAGGTTCGAATCCAGGATGCTCCATATGTTAAAGGGTGATACGGTCAAAATTTGGTCAAGGGAAAACGCGTGTAAATCGGTGAAATCGTTTATTTAAAAAATCAAATTAAATTTCTTTTTCAAGTTCAATTAGTATAAAATTCAGGAAAAATATTCAGTTAGGCATTGCGCTTTTCCAAATCCGAATTGCCGAGGCCTTACGCTTGACCCCTGCCATCAGATTTTGTACAGCCACCTTGTCCACCTTCTTCGCCGCAGAAAGCCAGTTTGCCTATGAACTGCTGCTCGTCCTTAGCAGTTTTTGGTCGTTCATTTAGGTTCCGCTTGACAATAGCCGCAGTATTTCTCAATTCGGGCGGAGCTCTGGCGTGTGGGAGGGTTCTTGTCCTTAGGAACCACCTGCACGTTGTGGGCGGCATAGCCACGTCCACTGGCACTGCTTACCGTCAACTGGCGAGATGCAAAGTCCGGCCAAGAACAGTACGGAACAACACGTGTTTGCATTCAGGAAAGTGCAGCAGACGTTTATTCAAACACTCGTTTCCACGTAAATTTCTTGGTTGACAGTCCCAGGAAGCTAGTGAAAATGCTGCTTTTCCAAGCCACAGGCTACAGATGGCTTGCCAAACCAGATATTTCTTTGCGAACTTTGACAGGTTTCAGTAGTGGCATGCAAATATACTGCTACCTGTATGCCGCCATTCCGTTTTGCCGTATAAAACTCTCTGTCCCGGAAGCTGCTTGTAGTCGGCTTTGACGTAAGGTTTTCGTCGTCCATTAGCCACGCAGTCAAAGCTTCGTCAGCATGCGTCAGTGTACAGCCTCCGGGATCGCGCTTTGGCCGTCGTATTTTGTTTATCATCGCGATTTGGAGTCACTACCTTCTTGTAAGTCGATAGTCCGGCTCAGTTTTTGGCTCGATGCACGGTTGTAGACGATACACCCAGCTTATTTACGGCAGCTCGGACCGATGAGAGATTTTGAGCTATCGTGAAGAGGAAGCTAACGGTGAACTCGCAGTGTTGTCTCAGCAGCATCCAATTTTCGAATTTAGAACCAGACTTCTGGCTGTCGACATAACGATTCGCCAAACACTTTGATCGCATTTGCAACGGTTAATTTGGCAACTTGTGCTTTGCCGGCTTGCATGCGAAACTCGTACTTTCGCGGTGCGCGAAAAAGTTCTGACACAATGTTCTTCTTGCTTGGACGGCATTTCGACGATGATGTGAATTCTTTAAAATAGAACAGTATTTTACACACTCAAAGTTCACAATAAAGTCGAACATTTTAGTGTAAAATCGAGAATACGTCAAGTTGATATTGACCAAATTTTGATCGTATCGCACTTTAAAATAGAATATTTTTTGCTAATGCGCTTATGAAATATCGCAATAGTCATTTTCTTCTAATTCTAACTGGGCCATACCTTACAGTCGACTTTTATTCGCTGCATTAAGCCACTAGCAAAAGGCGTTCGTAAATCGGGCTGAGCTGTCAAGAGGCATTGTGGGACCCACCGATTGTTTGTTAATAGAATCATATTAGAAACGTTGCAAGAATTTTCATTGAGCGGAAAAAAAGTTAGATTTGAGCTTTTCATTGTTTATAAATCGAAAGTTGGATTGTTTGGTAAGTAAACAGTAGTATTTTATGTTTAAATAAGCATGAATACTACGCAGTTTTAGTACTTTGAAAATTATCATGAAACGAAATAACAATATAGTAATTCAGGTGGAAAAGGTGCGCATAATTAAGGCTTTCAAAGCAGAAGTTAAGCAACTTTAGTTTTACTCCAGCCGTATAGCACTCCTCCCGACTTTGTTGATAAAACTACAAACACAAGTTAATAAAACCTTTATTGGACCATAAAGATTTTGAAAATGTTCTAGTGAAAAATGTTATGACCTCCATAAAATCTATTGGTGCCATTAAAATCAGCATAGAGCCTAGTTCTCGGTGATATCGTGGATGGTTTTTGCTGTTCTGCTCTGTTCGATTCTCTACTCTTCTGATTAATTCAACAGTAAATAATATCATCAAAAAAAGTTCTAGTGTAGCGGGAAATTTAGTTTGATAGCAAAATATCCAAAACAAATTGAGTTTTTATAGCGTATCATGCTCCAAATCAAATGCGCATATAGTTCTATGATGAAAATTGTCAAGATAAGAGCCGAAAATATTTGAGCCTCGGAAATTATGCGAGTTTACAATAACAAAAACAAAATTGAACCAAATATATTCGATAAAATAATCATGAAAACTGATAGAACTTAAAAAGGTTATTTAAAAGAATGCCGACATTGATCTCTGATGTGCAGTTCATTTGCATTACATTGAAAATTTGGTGTATATCTACATTTCAAGGATTTCCTATATTTCAATATGTCGATTGGAAGAAATCACATTTTTGCCAAAAAAAAACCAATATATCTTCGCACTGGCTACTATAAAACTATTTGGTCATTTGATGACTTCCCTCAATGCCTATTTGCGATTTAATGCATTTACTGGAGGCAACATGGTTTTAAAATGCATTTTCAACGGACCGTAATAAGATAAAATGAATGAGTCATAAAACAGCATTTTAAAACAGAATTTTACGAGTTCATAAAGTCAAAATAAAAACTTTGATAGGAGTAAAAGGAACTTCAGAAAACATGGTTTTAAGATTGTTGTAAGGAAGCAATTTAGGTACTCATAAACCTCACTACAATAAGATACCTATTGGCACCTCTTGCTGCCATAATAAAACCAAATTGATGTCTAGTGGCTATCATAAAACTTTAATAAAACTTGTAACGTAATCTGAAGCTCTGCAAATTTATAAACAGTTTATCTTTCTACACAAATCCTTTTCTGATGTATAACGAGCCATTCCCTTTCTTTTGTACCTCAAACGGAGTATTGATAATTTTATGAACCATTCAGATTTAAGCATATAGATTTTTGAATTTCTTTGCTATAAAAAATTAAAAATAAGTACTAAATAAATAATACCAGACCTGCTCATAGATGGCGATATAGAATTTTTTATTAGATTGATAGTTGCGTAAAAGTGTATTTGTTAACGTAAAAAATGACGATGATTGATTTCTAAGTTCTTCAAACTAATTCTTGGAAAATCAGTAATTTCTTAAGTAAGTCGGCTAGAGAACAGAAGCTAGCCATTGTGTTTTTTTTATCTACCGATTTTTTTAAAGGTGTTTTTCAATTGGTTCTCATTATTGAAGTTGTGATGAAAGTAAGATATAGTTATTTCGTAATAATTTTTTGTTTTAAATAGTTGAATTTATTCGATTGTGTTTTTTTTTTATTAAATAGTTTTCTTTCGGGAATTTTATCGCAAGTGGCGAAAGCTCTATTCTGCTATGATTCTTTGTCTACAAAAAGATGTAAAGCTTTCGTGACTTAATTTTTTTTATTGTATGATTTTAATATGTGTGTTGTTGAACTTCTGCATCCAATAGGCGCTTTTTTGTTTGGACCTAGAGTTTGAGTACCTATACGTCCGCCATCTTTTTTGGCTACTTTACACGCAGTGCATTTTCGGTGGCGAAACCTGGGTAGACGAAATACGCTTATCTGCCAAGATAAGCAAAGGCAGTTGGAATTAAATGGAAAATATAAATTTTTCTTCTAGTTTCTAGAATCCAGTAGTATTTTTTTCTAATGCTACAGCAGTCGTATGTATACAATGTTGGATTAAGCATTAGTTTAAGCCACATATCGATCAAATCAGGTCTGTTGTTTGAAAAATTCTACGCGTCTCATAAATTTCATGAATTTTTTTTGTGAAGCAGCCGTTAATAACTCAAAAAGAAATCGTTTGTGAAAACGGGCTTTTCCTTTGCAACTTCGTTCAACCGTAAAAATTTGTTGTGGATTTTTTTTAAATATTTTGTATTTTTCGTATCCTTGAGCAATTTTTTTTATAGTTTAGGGAAAAAATGTTCCAAGATGCTTCCTTTTTGTGCTGTATTTTTTTTTAAATAATCGATAATCGGGAAATAAAGTTCTACATCATAATCGTTACTCCTCGCACGGAGAATATATAACATAACAATTAATGTATGGGAAATAAAGAATAAAGAAGGTTTTCCGAAAAACTGGCAGCCCTTCTTATATTTTTTAAAATTCATGAAATCTCGCACTCTATGCGTGGACAAAATTGCATTTAAAACCTAAGACCCTTCGATCCAATCTGTTAGGTAATCAAAGGCGTAGCGTGGATTTCAAAAAGGGGGGGCAAGACAATTTTTTTAGAGAGAGTAAGAGAGAGAGAGAGAGAGGAAGAGAGAGAGAGAGAGAGAATTACACCGTCAAGATTGAACCATTCTAGACTTATAGACGATTTTAAAAATCTTCGATTTTTCCCATGTTTTAAAATCGAACCACATTAAATAGGAACCATGCCAACATTCAACAGGTACTCTAATGTGTTGAAATATTTACCTAATATTCATGTTGAGTTTTTGTATAGGATAACCACCGAGTTTGCTTACAGTTTGTACTGCAAAGGTCCCTCCGCGACGCTCTCACCGATATAATGGCACAGCAACACCACAGAAACACCGCTTTTTACTCATCATGCTCACCCGTTTCAATCGAATATTTGTATATTTTAGTGGTTTTTCAAATAATGAGTGATTATCTTTTTAAAAAAATCAACATTTTGAGTTTCACAGATAAAAAAAAACATTGAATTTTCTGCGTTATCTTATGCACATGAAGACAATTCTAGATTTAACAGAAAATAATGGGATATTTCGTGTAAATTCAAGCCACATAACGCCTAAATCTAGCCTACTGTATAGAAGAATGTCAACATTGTTGTATGGCACATTAAAAATTTCGTAGTTTACGCCTCCGTTGGCTTAGAATTCAACAAGGGGAAATTTTACGCGCTTCTTAAAATTAATTATTTTTTTCTGTGTTCGGTGGATTATTGGTTATGGTTTGTGTCCCTTTAATACTTACCTTAAATATAATTATATCATCTGGTATAATATAAACAGGAAATTCAAGAATAACTTTTTAAAACGACGCAAGTCACAAGGCAAGGCAAGCTGTGATTTTTGTGCTAAATTGTCGCTACTTGCATTCTTAATACACAAGTAATGAGCAAATTTCATTCATCAATGGCGTAAAGAAATTCATACGCGTTCTATCTGCTATTCATCAATATTTTGAAAAATAGTTCAGCTACACCGGTGCATCTTCGTTTTGAAATTGGAACTGATTTATCTGATATGATCAAAGTGAAGCACGATCTTTCAAAACACGGTGTATGTAGAAATCATGTGTATCTGAGTACCCACATAACCAATAAGCAGTTCCGAAGCGTCTTTAAAAGGCCTATCAGGCAATTAAGTTACCTTAAATTAACAATAAATGCTGTTTTCGGCCCAATATACGGCTGCTTTACTGCAATGCTATGATAATGCTTCAATAATGCTATTTTGCTTTCGAAATGCTTATTACATGCTACAAGCATTTAAATGACATTTGAAATCCAACTTAACAACTGATAGCATTCAAGATGCTGGAAGAATGCTAATATAATACTTGTAGCATCAGAACTACGGATTTAGGGTTAATTTACTGAATATGCTAATGCTTACTGGTTACCTTTGTGGTTAAGGAGTGTATCGAATATAAGCTATCCACATACATTTGCGTTGTACGCATGTATTTGTGATGGTTTTTTTCTGCTCTGAACACTGCATGCTGTGCGTTTGACTGTCAGCTTTCTTTTGTTTACTTGTTTGTGCGGTTCAAATTCTGCGTTTTCAAAATGTCGCGTATTGAAAAAGAAGTGAAAATTAAGGTTCTGGACACATGGCTAAGTGAGAAGGGTATTACTATGCGAAAATTGGCGAAGCGGTTTGGAATTCATCATGCGAGTGTTAAAACCATCATTAATAAGTTTGGGGAACACTATTCTTTGGATGAGCTACCAGGAAGAGGCAGAAACCCCGGTTCTTCCAACCCGAAACTGGAGCAGAAAGTGGTATCTCTAATCATGAAGAACAAATCAATGTCAATACGTGATTTGGCCAAAAAAGCAGGAACAAGTGTCGGAATGATCCAGCGTATCAAGAGGCGAAACCACCTGAAGACCTACAAGAAGCAGAAAATCTCGAAACAAAGTGCAGAACAGAAGAAGCGAGCAGCAACAAGGGCCCGGAAATTGTATTCGCGTCTTTTGCAGCGTCCGGATGCATGCGTTTTGATGGACGATGAGACCTATGTAAAGGAGGACTCAAAAACCCTTCCAGGTCCACAATACTTTACTGCCGTCGTTGGGGAGGATGTGAGCGATGCGGACAGGTCGATTCAAGTGGAGAAATTCGGTCGAAAGGTACTGGTATGGCAAGCAATATGTTCCTGTGGTTTGAAGTCAACCATTTTTTACACTACCGGAACTATAAATGCGGAAATCTATCGATCTGAGTGTCTCCAGAAGAGATTGTTGCCTTTATATAAAAAGCATAGTGAACTTCCACTGTTTTGGCCGGATTGAGCGTCGGCTCACTATGCCAAAACCACTCTCAATTGGCTTGCGGAAAAGGGTATAGATTTCTTTGAGAAAAATATCAATCCACCAAATTGCCCTCAGCTTCGACCCATCGAACGTTACTGGGCAATCGTGAAGAGGGTCTTCAAGAAGACTGGTAAGGCAGCTGGGAACATGCAGGAGTTCAAAAAAATTTGGGCTCAAGCGTCCAAAAAATGCGATGCAACACTTGTCCGGAACTTGATGAAGAGCATTCGATCCAAAGTTCGAAAATTCGTGAAGGAATAACTTAAATTTCATCCGGTCTTCATTATGTTCAAATTTAACCTCGTACAATAAAGGATCAATTTTTTGTATGAATAAAATATCGGTTTTCAACATAATTTGAAAGAAAGTTTGTGGATAGCTTATTTTCGATACACTCCTTTATATTTTACTAAACGAAGCGTGAATTTAGCTTATCGTTTACTAAAACGAACCCTGCAGCCACCAATCTTGTTATCCAACATCTCAGTGATATCTCGTGGAAGTGCATAGGTTGTCTTGGCTTCCAATAAAGCGAGTATCACGCCAACGCATTCCTACTCTTTCCTTATTTAACCTGCATTTGGGTGAGGCCGGTGCCGGTACTGCTTTAGTGTGAGATCACCAGTTTTTACACATTGAGGATGTATGTTGGTTCTCTACCCAAGTAGCACACTACGATCAGAACTAGTTGTAGTAGCTTGAAAATAACTTAGCTAAGTCATATATATGTTTTCTCAACTGAGTGGCAACTTGTGTGCTACTAGGGTATGTAATAACAGCTGATCTGTCAGTAACGGAGTAACAACCTCGGGCGGTCAATTATGCTCCTTATCTTGCTCATGCTAATAGAAACGGATAATATCTTTGAATAGGATAAGACAACTGCAACTTCTAGCTCCTATTAGTTTGCTCACAAGTTTATCAAATGACTGGTCTGAAAATCGGGTACGATTTATTTCGTCTCGCTGGATAATATTGCAGCATGTAGTCCATTAAAATCTCTTGGAGACGAAAATAATTTTCAAATACACTGAATCAAACTGTTAAATTGATTAACATATATTCTCAATAGTACGAAAATACATTACCGTAAATCTGGGTAATATTGATCAGCGGGGTAACATTGATCGGTATGCCCCTTATCATCACAGATAAAAAGAAACATTGACTTTTCTGCATTTTATATCGCACATAAAGGAAATGCTAGATTTGGCAGAAAATAATGGGATTTATGTAAATTTAAGCCAAATAACGCCTGAAGCAAGCCTGTTGTATAAAAGATTGCAAACATTGTTGTATGGTTCAGCAAAAACTACAACCAATTGCGTTGTTTACGCCTCTTTCGGCTTGGAATTAAACGAGGGAAAATTTTATGCGCTTCTTAAAAATAATTATTTTTTTCTATGATGAATAGTTCAAATGAACATTAACTGTTGATATACTTTCATAGTATCAACTATGTTTCGAAATTTAGTATTATTTGGCCTCTAAAAGCTATGGCATTGGTTTGGATACTCAAAAATTTAATTGAGCATAGCTTTTTGAACTTTCAGCTCGCGGTAAAAATGCTTGTCTAATAGTTCACACGAGATTTATAGAATTTTAGATACGTTAGGTTGTTGGTTAGAAGAAAAAGTTTGTAATAAATTGTTAGTCTTTACTATTTAACAAAAAAAATTCACTAAATCGAGGTAACTTTGCGTTATTTTGCTTTTTCATTGAGGCAAAGAGGCAATCTGACAAAAATTAAAAATAAGTTATAAAAAATATAAACAAATATCAAAATTCTAAAATAAATGTCAAAACTTAGGGGGGGGTCAAGAGTTACTTTGATCCAATTTGCTAAACATTTGGCCAGAAAATGATCCTCAATTCACGCACTGAGAAAAAAACCACATTATATTTTTAATCTTAGTTGCCAACAAATACATTCGTAAATTTTTTTTGTTGGCAAGTGGTTGCGACAAACACATATCGACCTGCTCTTTTGTTGCTAGTTTTTCATTGTTTTTGAAAGAAAATTGATCACCTGATCACTCACAAGGAAGTTACTTAGATTTTTTATTAAATATATTTGGTAATACCTTTGCATAAGTAGTAGAACACATACATTTTTAAAAGACTCTGAAGTGTTCCTAATTCGTCGACATTTTCGCGAGGATTCAACTACACAAATTTTCCCTTCCAATATATGAAAAAAAACAGACCCAACCTCTCGGGCTTCAATCAACGTAAAACCACTGACTCACCTTCATCATCGCTTCCGGAGCCTATTTTCTCCCCCTGCTCGCTGGACGTCGTTTGGTTCATCTCCTCGCTGGAAGCATAACTGATACCGCCGTCCTCACCCAATTTGTCCGGGCCGCCTTCCTGGCCGGCACCAGTACCGGCACTCGCACCAAGCCTGTAATCATCGGACCTGTGCTCTCCGGCGATCACCGACACCGCCGACGGCCCATGAACCGATGAAGACCCCGAGGCAAGATGCTGCTGCTGCTGCTGCTGTTGTTGCTGTTGTTGATGAGGGGGAGGTTGCTGCTGAAGTGGATGTTGTGATTGAGCGTTATGCTGCTGATGCTGGGCTTGCGACTGTTGTTGCTGCTGTTGTTGCTGTTGCTGTTGATGGTGATGATGAAGCGCTTGCTGGTGAAGTTGCTGTTGCTGATGGTGATGCTGCTGTAGCTGCTGCTCAGCATCGTACGCCGCCTGTCGTGCTCGTAAATCATCGAAATTTTTCATATAATCGAAACTATTAGCCTTAATTGATTTATCGGCTGAGTCATGCAGCTTGCTGTATTTGTTAATGGAACCCTCGATCTGATTGCTATCCGCGCCGCTTCCTGCCCCACCACTGCCTCCGTCCAGCAGGTGATCGTCATTGTCCGAGTACTTGCGCTTCAGGCCACCGCCCCCACTCGGCACCCCGTCGGAGACGACAGATCATCCTCGTAGTCGTTCACCGTGCTGCTTCCATCTTCGCTGCCGGGACCTCCTCCTCCCGCCACCGTACTTGGCATTGCCGTAGCCAAGCGAGGCCCGGTAGTTCCTATCGATAAAGTACTTGTTGTTCTCCTTCAACGATTTCATGTACTCCAGTTCAGCGTGCGAAGGCAGTGCATTGTGCTGGGGGTGTAGTCCCGGGTGATGTGCCTGGTGATGACCGGCAGCAGCCAGGGCAGCCGAATCGAGCGAGGCAGCAAAGTCCAGACTTTTCATGTGGTTCTGATAGTTGGCCAGCTGTTGGAACTTGTCCGGCGAGGGGCTGCCAAGGTACTGGTTCCCGAGGGGTGCACTTTTGGCGAGCATTTGTTGCTGGTCACACACCTTGATGTGACCGAGGGGTGATGCACTGAGGTCCGTTGCATCGCTGGAGTCACCTGGAATGGGCGAGAGGGAAGTCGAAAGTTGGTTAGATCGAGTGACGAACGAATTTGTTAGTTGGATTGAGGTTAGTGTAGACTGTTAGGAAATTAGTGCCCTACAAAAATGCTGCGTTATTGATTCGTAAGTGGGTTAATCTTAGCGTGACAAATTTTCTCTCTAGTTTCCGACCAATTTCCTTAAAAAGGAAACTGAATACGATGATAATTATTTAATAGAATGATTACCCTTTTACCCACATTACCAACAGTTCTTGCCGACCGACCGAGGACGGGTGCATATTTTAAAACCTTTCCTTTTTCTACCTGCAGCAAACTTCTTCAGTTATTCATGTATGCGGCTCTATGCCTACAAGTACCATTGCGTTCAACTTGCCTGGTTCTTTTCTGGTCGGTCCGGAGCGTAGGTATCGATTAAAGGTAAAGATCAATCGGTTTTCCTGCTTTTATCGACCTGGTGCCATGATGCATTAGGCAGCACAGAACTCGTACATCTTGATCTTGGTACCAGACGGCTGGCTACAGACCAAAAGTCAAATCCGACGAAGAAAAGGAAAAACACAACAGCCAGCACAATTCTTCTCTTTCTACGGATTTATGAATGGCCGATAATCACTATTATTTTGGACGCGCGCTTTTTTTTTTTGGCGTGTTGTTTAAAAGGAAGATTCTGTTCGTTGGCTCGTTCGCGCCGGGCGCTAATTCGAGTGTTGGGCGATAAAAGGTACGAAAATTGATCATTTGGCTAGTGGCGGAGCGGAAATGACAGTTGGAAATTGGTAGCACGAGTTGGACTGGAATCTGGCCTGGCCTGGCGCAACCATCCAAGCTGGCGTTGCGTTGCTGAATTGAAACGACAGCGAGGCAGACGAATGGTCACTTAATTATTCAATCTTAAATCAAACTAATCAAACAATTAGCCTATCTGCAGACAGGAAACCAAGTGGAAAAATGGATCTGAAAAGTGATTTCAGATTGAGAGAATCTGCAAGATAAATATAGGCCTCAAACCGAGAGTGGCCGGACTGCTGCTCGGACTGCTGCCGTGTCCGAGGGCTGGGGCGCAACAGAGAGTAAAAGTCCCCCTTTGCTCGAGGAAAGGATTGGCCTGAGCAAACACTGGAATTCCTCTTTCCGTGTATCTCAGCCGACGCACTTCTTCGCATAGGGGGCAAGTTGCCCAATCTTGCCTGCAGATGAAATAGTTTTTATAAACAGTACAGTTAATGAAATCTATGTATATATAAAATGGATCTCTGTCTGTCTGAACTTAATAGACTCGAAAACTACTGAACCGATCAGCGTGAAATTTCGTATGCAGGGATTTTTGGGGCCGCGGGAAGGTTTTAATGCATTGAGACCCTTCCTTCTCTGAAAGGGGCGCTCCCATACAAATGAAACACTCATTTCTACATAACTCGAGAACTAATCAAGCAAAAGAAACCAAATTTAGCATGTGTGAGTTTTTCAAGGCAAGGAAGGTTTCTATGGTAGCTTGAGAACCGTCGCCGTCCTGAAAGAGGGGCGTTCCCATACAAATAAAACACATTATTCTGCATAACTCGGGAACTAATCAAGCAAACGGAATCGAAATTTAGTATGTAGGGGTTTTTGAAGACAAAAAATGGTTCTATGTTGATTTGAGACCCCTCTCCTTTCTGAAAGAGGGGGATCCCATACAAATGAAACGCATATCCTTGCATAACTCAAGAACTAATCAGGGAAATGGAACAAAATTTGGCATGTGAAAGTTTTTGAAAGAGAGAAATGTTTCTATGGTGATTTGAGACTCTTCCGCCATATGAGGAGGGGGGGGGGGGCTCTGGACAAATGGAACACAAATTTCTGCATTACTCGAGAACTAATAAAGCAAATGGAACCAAATTCGACATGTGGAGGTTTCTGAAGGAGATAAATGCTTCTGATGGAAGTTCCAACCCCTATCCTATACAAATGAAATACAAATTTATGCATATCTTGAGAACTATTCAAGCAAATGAAACCACATTTGGCATGTGGTTTTTATAAATACTAAAATCTGTCTGTCTAACCGATCGGCGTGAAAATGTGTATGCAGGGGTTTTTGGGGCTGGAGAAGTTTCTTATGGTTGTTTGAGACTCCTTCTCTCTTTTGGAAGGGGGAGGGCTCTCATACAAATGAAACAGAAATTTCTGCATAGCTTGAGAACAAATCAAGAAAATGGAACCAAAATTGGCATGTGGAAGTTTTTGAAGGCAAGAAATGTTTCAATGGTAGTTTGGG
Source organism: Aedes japonicus (assembly GCA_034211315.2). Taxonomy (NCBI): domain Eukaryota; kingdom Metazoa; phylum Arthropoda; class Insecta; order Diptera; family Culicidae; genus Aedes; species Aedes japonicus. The sequence goes on along the minus strand of JASCZW010000166.1, from coordinate 116,497 downwards.
ACTCTTCTTCATTTAGAAAATGGGGGCTCTCATGAATGAAACACAAATTTCTGCCTAACTCAAGAAGTAATCAAGCAAATGAAAACAAATTTGGCAGGTGGAGGTTTTTGAAGGCAAGAAATGTTTGTTAGGTGACTCGAGACCCCTCCCCTTTCTTAGAGGTGAGGGGGGGGGGCTCCTATACGAATGAAACACATTTTCCAATCGATCGAGCAAATGGAACCAAATTTGGCATGTGGAAGTTTTTGAAGGCAAGAAATGTTTCAATGGTGGTTTGAGACCTCTCTTCATTCAAAAAAGGAGGGCTCTCATACAAATGAAACACAAGTATCTGTATAAATCGCGAACTAATCAAGCAAATGGAACCACATTTGGCATGTGGGAGTTTTTGAAAGCAAGAAATATTTTTTATCGTGAACCTCGGAGCGTATGGTACGGTATGTCCACGCATCCTTCCTCCCTGTAGATTCACAAATGCGTTGTGGTTCAAATCTATTCATTTGAATCCAACTCAATTTACAGAATCATCTTTGCGGTAAATGCAACGCAGTAGAGCTCAGCCGCTTTGACGCTTGTATCATGTCTTTGATATGCTGCAAGCATCAATATTGACAAAAAAAAAAATAATTGGGCGTCATCTAACCCAATTATTTCCAGGATGCTTTCTTGTACTGGCTGCGTTTGTATTAGATTAGATTAGATTAGATTAGATTAGATTAGCAAGAAATATTTTTTTATCGTGAATTTAGACCCCTCAGCCCTCTGAAAGAAGGGAGGGGGCTGCCATACGAATGAAACTCAAATTTCTGCATTAATCGAGAACCAATAAAGCAAATGGGACCAAATTTGGCATGTGGGGGTTTTTGGAGGCAAGAAATGTTTCTATGGTGGTTCGAGACCCCTCCCAGGGTGGCCACACAATCTTAATTTACAAATTCCCGCATTTTTCCAGAATTTTTCCCGCGTTTTTGCCAAATTTTCCCGACAGGGTTCTCACTTTGCAAACGAAAACAAAAATTGCTCTACTTAAGTCACTCATCTTTCAAGTTGCTGGAAGAAAAAATGGTAAAGCATTCGTGGTTTTTGACTACAAAATAATATAGTAGCAAGTTTCTCTTGATTTCAACGAGAGCTCGTAGATCATTCTCTGAATGACCAAAATTTTAGTCCACCATAGACACTTTTCATTTATCGAAAATCCTCGCTCCATCGTCGCATTTTCGTGCGACAGCATGATCACCTTTTTAACAAATGTTGTCAAATTTGGCAGCTCCTTCTTGAAATGCCCTTTTCACTTTGTGAGCAACTGCAGCGCTGAGATAGCCTTTATCTACGAACGTTTCCTGCGACAGCTCTAGACGCTTTTTAGCTATATCCCTAATGCGAGTTATAACATCAGGGTTGATATAGATGACGTAACGTGTGAGGAACATACGAGATCGAAGTCCCTATCACTTCGAAGTTTTCTGAGCACAAACCTCATATATTATTAGGACTCCAGGCGTGACATTTTCAAGAATCGTTTGCTCGATCGAAGTATCGCCACTTTAGCGTTGTTTGTGATATATAGACACAAAAAAGGTGAACATCAACCTTACCTATAATTCATACAGAGAAAGGACTGCCTACAGTTTCTCATATGTTAATGGAGTATGAAATATGATTAATGGAGTTTTATTGAGTAGCTTCTTCAGAAAACTACTGTAAATAGATCGACAGTCGTTGCGTAATGCCATAAGGTATTCGTCGCTTTCTTGATTGTCGATTTAGAGGCGAACCCGATCTCCATATTAGGGGCCTAACAGTAAATGGTTTTCCGTCAATTCTCTTACAATTAGTGATTTTGCTTAGACGCTCGGAGCTTAACCATTTTCAAATCGTCAAAAAGAAAAGATGTCTTAGGAGCTTCAGTTTGGGAAACAATTCGACCATTGCTGCAGACATGATGACAAAAAATTCAACTTTGGTCCCGGCATTTTATCGTCTACCGCTCCAACCACAACAGCGAACGCTTTTGATCGGAGTACCGACGAATAGCTCCGTTTGAAATTTGGATGACTTTCGTTCAGGTTTCATTCTACCTGCTTCCTGACTTCGTCCACTAATCTTCTCAAATGAGGCAATATTTGTAGCGCTTTTGTAGCAACTTTTTCATTTTCCACCCAAATAATTTCACAAAATTTCAGTGGAAACCCGATTTTACATCATTTTTATCGAAAGCTAAGGTAGGCATTTCTAGTGATCAAAAATACCGTCATGCATCAATTTGGACGACATTTTATATATCCGGAAAAAAATTCGAAACATGAGAATATGCTTTGTAAACAAATCTACGATTCTCACGAATAAAAGCTCAATTTCGCAAACTAAGACCACAATCGGGTAAAGGAAGTTTCTGCTAGCTAACTGTCTTCTGTTTGAAATTGAGTTTTTATTCGCTAAAAAAAGGTCGATCCAAATGTTTGTTTATAAAAACAGAATTCACCCATTTCACAAAATTTCTCCGGATTTAGTCTATTTAACAGAGGTTGAAAAACGCTCAGCACATTTTTTGAAAAGTATTCGTTTAAAATGCATTTTGTTAATACTGTAAGGTGCCTGGTTCAATAGGTTTCTGTTCACTGCAGTGACAAATATTTCTCTATTATAAAAATGGATTGAGACTTTAGGGTTTTTAAAATGATACCAGTATTCCTATACCTTAAAGTTTCAGTCATGCATATCAAAAGCAATGCTTCAGTCAAAAGGATCAGCTAAGGAGTTTCAGTCAATCAAAATAAAAAAATAAAGTAAGTCATGTATGAAATCTCACCAGTCAAAGCCGTGTAGCCAGATTTTCTATGCGGTACGTTTTTGAACTGACTCAACAAACTATAAATTAGAAGAAAAATTAGTAATCTCCATTTAATTTCAACTACCTTTGCTTATCTTCGACAGATTACGCATGATTTCATTGTAGACTGTCTACATATGTGCAGACTTCATTCGAGTGTCTCGTATCTAATAAGCTCGATCAATGGAGATTACTAATTTTTCTTCTAATTTATAGTTACAAGTATTCCACTAAACAGCTCAAACCCTCTAGGATTCATAATGACTCAACAAAGCCAGCAGAGAATGATTCACATGCCAAAGTGTATGAGAACATGCCGGTCCAATATATTCTCATACACTTTTTCCTTGCATTGGTGTCGTGCAACTACTCAACATGCTTCACGTATGTGTTGGTGTAGTTTTGCACTATGTTTATGAAAACACTGTTAGGTTATGTCCGATTGTTTTCATTCGGTGTTTATCTTTTACCAGCGATGAAGGAGTTCCGCGCTGTGGTGACAAAAAAGTGTTTGAAAGGTGAAAGTGAAAAACCTCGGAGTAAAGCGGGATCCGAAGGTACCGTGACACCTGCTCGTTGGATGAGCGGAAAATATTCGGTCGTACTCGTACGGTGCGGACTGCACGAGTTGTTAATGTGGTCAGGGAACGGATTAAACGAAAATTACAGCGCTCTGTACGTAAAATGGTCGCAGATCTGAATGTTTCGAGATTGTAAATACACAATATACTGCAAAATGATCTCGGATTCCAAACTTTCAAGAAACGTAAGGTTCACGGAGTTACGGAACCTTCCAAGCACAAACGACTCGAAAGAGCAAGTCTGCTTTTGTCGCGGAACGAAGAATTTATCTTTTCCGACGAAAACTTATTCGTCTTGCAACAATCCCACAATGTCCAGAACGACCAAAGTGCTGCGTCAGTGATGGTTTGGCGAGGAATTTGCAAGCGATGCAAATTATCACTGGTTTTTATCGAAAACGGCGTTAAAGAGAATGCCGTATATTATAATACGGAAGTTTTGGAGAAAGTTGTCAAGCCATATGTGCAAGAGGTGTTTGGAGATGATCACTATGTGTTCCAGCTGGACGAGACGCCATCGTATACTGCAATATCGTTCAGGACTGGTGCCGAGAAAATTTGACCGACTTTTTGGACAGGAATGAATGGCCTCCCAGTTCGCCAGATCTGAATCCCTTGGATTATTTCTTATAGTCATACAAATGTAAATGGCGAATGTAAATGACCACAGGGCGTCTAATATGAACAAATTCAAAACCGTTATCAAACGAATTTGGGACGAAATGCCGATAGAGTCGTGCGTGCCTGTGACAGTTTCGAAAAACGCCTTGAGCTGACCAAGAAGGTTAAAGGCGGTGTTATTCCAAAACATATGCTGTAGTTGATCAGTATTATATTGCAATATAATGGGTAAAGTTATCAACACAATCTGGATTATCGATTTGCAATAAATAGAGTTTAATTTTGTATGAAAATATATGGAATACGCTGTAAATCATATTACCCACAACCTATAAGGTACTACGTATGTGTAGCCACACCGAAACGAATGAACAACATTGAAGATTGTCTGAAACGAAAAGTTGATGAAAATCGGTACGAGTTGGGTTGTCACCATTTCACGCAAGAATTCGCTTTTTTTGATATCTCATTCACTTGTCCTATTCGTCATGATGTGAAAAAGTGGCAGCAGTGGCAGGTTAGGATTGCCAAAGACGAATAGTTGGTGGCAGGTTAGGAAAAAGACGGTGCAAATGAAGTTTAGAGAAGAATTGGATCCGGGAGTTCTAATGATGGCAACACTGCTAGAAAATTCTTCAAGTTTTCAGAAAGGCTGCCGAAATTACTGGATTGGAGAAAAAATCAAAAGACAGGTGCAGATTTATCCATAATTTAGCAATTCTGATCTTATCTATTTAATAGATTGGTTAATTAACCAATTTATGGAGAAACTAATTTTTATTTATCGTTAAAGATGCAGAGCTTTGTTGCAATGTCTAGCGTCTGGATATGAAATAAAAGAAGAAGAGTTCAGAGAATATGCTCTTGCTACAGCTAGGATGTTAGTGAAGGAGTATCCTTGGTACAATCTACCTGCTACTTTATACAAAATATTAACCCATGGATCAGACATTATTAGTACCGCACTCTTGCAGCTTGGAGAACTGTCAGAGGAAGCTGCAGAATCCAACAACAAGAATGTCAAAGAATTCAGACGAAGTAATACGAGAAAGATTTCGCGTACAGCGACGAATACGGATCTAGTAAAAAGGTTGTTGATGTATTCTGACCCTGTTATAACTGGATTGAGAAAATGTCCAACCGAAAGCAAGGAAGATGTGACTCAAGATGCACCTAATTTGTCATACATATGATCAATTTGTTTTCTTTTAGTGATAAAGTTTATAAGTCATAATAAATTCACTAAGTGGTTTCATGGAGAACAGTTCTTTTCAATTATGAAACTTTACTCACATATATAAAGTCAGCGAATATTCAGTCCAAGATATATCGATGGAGTACGATTTTTTTTCTCTTTCTATTAGAATTAAATACATAATTTTATCAACCTGTTCTAATATGTAGATAATAAACTTTGTTTTTTCATTATTCAATTGGTTTCTTGTCTTAGGCTGCTTAGCTACTGTCCCTTACACTCAATATAACTATAAACAACACTAGTTTACTGCATTTATGAACTCGGTAAGCTGATCATCATTTAAATCATTCAAATCTCATATGAAATTTTATGCAAAATTCAATAAACGAACTGTACAAATGCGGTAAAAAACAGATATACGAAAGAAAAACACCCATCTCTCTCTCTCTCTCTCTCTCTCTCTCTCTCTCTCTCACACACACACACACACACACACACACACACACACACATAACAGCTATTGGTAACCCTTCAAAACAAAACGAAATGCGAAGTTCGTTGATCAGTTATCGGAGTGAGAAAAATGTGGTTCCAAAACGGGAATAAAAATGCAAAAATTATCCACTAAAGTTTTGTTTTTTTTTTTTGTTATGTTTTATGGTTTTTATTTGTTGTTGTGTTTTTTTTTTTTATGTTTTTAATAATTTCGACAGCTTCTTACGAATTTTATAGGAAACATTTAAAGTGCGGATCATGTTGAAATTATTGAGAATTTGCTGGAAAACTATAAGAAAAAAAAGTAATATTTAATCTTAAAATAACTTTTCAAGTAACCCATGTTTCTTGTACATAGTTTATAACTCCTTGCTCTTCATGACTATAGGTGTGAACATGTCTTTGAAAATACATTTCCTCCATTTACATTTGGATTTCTTCCCACCGAATCTTGGTGACGAAAGTGATGAGCACGGTGAACGATTCCACCAACAAATGAAGCAAATAGAACTACGATATCAAGGCTTTTGGGACGAATCAATGCTGGGTGACTACTGTTGGTTTCTAGTTAGAGAAACCAAAACGACGTATAAACGACGAAGCTCAAGTTTGAAACATTTATAAGTTAGAAATAAACTTATTTCAAAGAAATTTGCGTATACTGCTCAAGAATGACAAAAAAAGTGTGTTTGTGTGTGTGTGTGTGTGTGTGTGTGTGTGTGTGTGTGTGTGAGAGAGAGAGAGAGAGAGAGAGAGAGGGGGGGGGGGGGAATGTGCGTATTTCTTTCGAATTTCTGTTTTTACCTGCATTTCTTTCAACTTTCAACAAGAACCAATATTACTTCCTTATTTTTCGACCGACTTTCACCATTGAGCCCTCGTTTTCTTTGTTTTTCCATCAAGCTACGTATGCAATATATTTTTTTGTTGACGTTATTTAAAACTTATTTACAGCGTCGAAACATTGGCTCCAAGAATATTGCAACGTTGAAAAGATCGGTATTATTATTAAGTTAATGTTTTTTTGACGGAATTTTTGAATTCGGCATAAAACTTCACATTAGAAACATTACTCGAATTATAAAGTTCATCACTTTTGATTTATTTTTTAAACTACTGTAATCTTTGAAGATCACTTTAATGTTATTTCACTAAAGATTCTTCTGTGTGTAGATCCGAGAGTCACGCAATTTTCATGACTAGTGCGTTGGATTCAAAGTTCAATCAAAAGAATTTATTGCAATTAATCTCGTATTTTTTAGTAATTTTTCTGGACTTAATGTGATTAAACGTATCAAAATTGTAATTGATGGTACTGAAAATATTCAAACGGAATTATAAAAAAAATAATAAACGATTGTAACAATGCACTAAAATATAAGTATCGTTTAACTAAAGTAGTTTAAGCTGTAATTAATGTACCTATTTTAAACCTGTGCCAAAGTTCACGGTTTTTGCGTGCATCTCATCTAAAAATCGAAAAATGTCGGCAGTGGCCAATTTGGATTTGGTACTAAATAAGACAAGTAAAGAACTTTATTTTAATTCTCATGTGATTAGAGGTGTCGCATGACAGGTTTTGGTCCAATTCAGAAACTGGCCACCCACCCGGAACAGGTCAGGATGTGGACAATGTCGACATTGATCTTGTTATCAAATTTTCATGTGATTTGAGGTGATGAATGATGGGTTTAAAACAATTGTGGCTGATTATACACACATGATCCATATTCACCAGAACATTTCCCGGCGATATTTGCAGAACCAGTTGACCGATTCCAAAAGTATTCCAGAGCTTTCTTTTGGACCAAAACGCCTTCGTCTGGTTCGATAAAGTGGTTATTGAAAAAATCGTGCGATATGAAGACTTTTCTTTGTACGAAGGATAAAAAGTTCATCACTGCAAGGAGGATCAATCCGGTCTTTTTGACATCAAATTTGAACTCAGCACCCTAGAACGTCTGCCATGAAAGACTATTTTTGGCCGCGTCTCTTCTTAGTTGGGCTGGTGCGCAACAGAGAGTAAAAGTCCCCCTTTGCTCGAGGAAAGGATGAACCTGAGCAAACACTGGAGTTTCTCTTTCCGTTTATCTCAGCCGACGCATTTCTTCGCATAGTAGGGTAACTGCTCTAATTTTGCCTACAGATGAAATAGTTTTGATTTCACTACAGTTAATGGAAATTCCTCAAAAAACAAATTGGAACAAATTTGTTGACATTTCCTAACCGAAGGTCGACCTTTTCGACGGAATCCGTGAGCTTTACGTTCCAACGCACATTTCACAGTTGGCCGAACTCGGCGGGCAGTTTGTCGAGCCGGTCTGATCCCTATCGAGACGATGTCGATGAATTAATTAACGTTCTCCTCCTGCATCGCCCACTCCTAGCTGCTGCTAGTAGGCGGTGGTTACGAATAGAGCTGTCGTCGTCAACGGGGCCACCGCACCACTCGTTGGCCACTGCTATCACCCCTGGTAGATCTTGACCGATATGCATACCATTATGACGATTATATTAATTTGGCGCTCGTAATTAAAAGATTAATTGGCTACCGTCAGCCGAAGAGGGGTGGCGGGCTGGAGCGTTATCAACCGTTCCTCCCCCCTTTGGTGATTGTTTTCGTTCGGAATGGATTTATGGAGATCTGCCAGATGCGATAAGGCCTCGAATGTTGTGGCCAGTAAACAAATTATTCAAAATCAACGGAATTATAATTTTTATTATTAATTATGTGTGAAGTGATCGTAATTTCACCAGAGCGAAACAAATTGAAATCATTTTCTTGCATTCATTATTTGAATCCGTGTTTGGCTTTCGACTCATTAAATCGATGGGGGTTTCGTTTGTTTGTGTGACCGAAGAGGAGAGGATCAAATTGGCCGTCGCGAGCTAGGCCACCAGCGACCGACGCTGTGAAGGAAAAGTGGATTTTCAAATTAAGGCTATTACTATAATTGAATTAGCTGGAGCTGATGAAAAAGCCAACTCCGTACAAAGCGCTCCAATTTGCAGTTTATGGGGCTCAAAACGGGTTTTACCTTTGCCATTTGTTTTTTTCCTCTCCCTGTAGAAGTGAAATGCAATTACCATTTCACGGGCTTGACTGGCTAATTATGGAGTTGAGGAGGCTTGTATGTTCAGCAATTTTCTCCACGAAAGTTCTAACCTACTCCGAAAGCCGAAACATATGAGCTATTTTCCCCACCCGTAGCAACCCATGTGTTACAAAACATATAATAAACCTCAAATTAGTCATAATTTGCCTACCACGTCACTACCCGCTACTTTTCGCTAACCGGAATCGCGTGTCTTCCCCATCCGTAGCTGATCGAAAGGATATTCGACCGCAAAGAAAAAAAAGAAGCAAAATGAAATAGAAAAGTTTTCCCAAATTTACACCCCACTTATCCACCATGAGCTGCAGGAACTCGGGCAATAAGAATGAAAAGGAGCATTTTTGTGATTAAAAACTTTCGCCATCAGCTCTCTGGCTCTCTCCCTCTTTCGGGTTGTTGCTGAAGCGTGCAATTTTCGGTGGTTATTTATTAGCGTGAAAATGTGCTTATTTGGGAATGTTGCCGTTTGCTATGTTCGGTGATTTGAGGGGCGGTGGTCTGAGGAACGGTAGAAAACAAGGAAGGCCCAGTGGAGGAAGTTTGTAAATTTTTGACAAATTAATTACCTGCTCCACGTTCCGGGGTTCTTTAGGACGTTCTTTGGTTGGTGTAGGGGATGTAATTAAATCGTGTTGGAATAACTGTTCTGTTGCATAACATTGATTGCTTTTCGGTGGGGCTGGTTTGAGTAGGAGGAAGAGGTAGGTTGTTTTGTTACATTGCGTTACATGATGAGAGGTTGAATAAAGAGTGTTACGATCGATGCTTGGTCGACCTAAAATTGATGCATTTATTTTTATCGTGTATTTAAAAAAAACAAGGGGAGCAGAGAATCAAAATTTTGCTCGCGAAATTCAGAGTACCAGTGTTGGTAGTGAGGAAGCTTCGATCGGAAGGTAATCGATTATTAATAGCCACAGCAATTATAAAACTACAAGGTGTGCAGCCTAGAACATCCCAAGATATATCATTATATCTCTTTACCTTCCAGAAGACTCACGTACATTAGTGAAATACATATTGTCCCTCTTTTTGGACCAGAGAGCTACAGTTACAGCTCTAGATTTTCACTTCTGAACTCCAGGATAGTTTGGATAACTTAGAAGATTATCTAATAGTGTCTGTTGGTCTTCCAAGATATTTAATGCATGTGTTTCAATACACAGTGAAGCTTTTCATAGAATAAAAAGCTTTTTTTGCAAACCTTAGATACAATTTTTTGATCTCAAGGATAGATTGGATATCCCAGAATATGTCATATAGCTTTTTAATGATTGTTGACCTTTAAGAGTATTATTTGAATATGTTTAAATATTTATTGTTACATTATGTTGCCTTAAAATTACTGTTGCTACTGTAAATCTTGAGTTCTAAACGTCAGGATAGTTTGTATGACCTAGCGGATCAGAAAGTTATAAAATAATGACTGTTGACCTTCCAAAAGATTTATTGAATATGTTTGAATATTTTTAGTCACCTCGTATATCCCAAAAAGCTACTGTTACAACTGTAGATCTTATATTATGAACTTAAGGACAGTTTGGATAATCTAGAATATCCCAAGATTGTTGCCTTATGTTTGTTGACATTCTACACTATTCAATGCACATTGTTAAACACGTATTGTTCCTTCACATACTCAAAAAGCTACTGTCTCAACAGTAGATCTTACGTTCTGAACTCGAGCACAGTTTGGATGACCCTGATCATCTCAGTTTATCTCATAATGTTTGTTTACGTTCTATAATATTTACTGAATAAGGCTGATTACGTAGCATTACTTTGTATAGCCCATAAAGCTATAGTGACTACTGTTTATCTTATGTTCTGAACTCAAGGACAGTTTTGATGACATAGAACATCACAAAATTATCAAATAATGACTGTTGACCTGGTTAGGCCTTAAACTCATATAATTTTTTTCTATAGTTCTCAGATTTAAGAATTTATGTAGAACAAATTTGCCAAAGACAGTGTCCGATTACTCGCGGCCATCTCGAGGTTAATAGGAATAACGAATTTAATGGATAGGAAGGGTTGCCTTGGTCCCACGCAAAATTAACGGTAGAGCCATTTTTTACGTTCGTCAGTTAGGCCTTAATGAAAAATGTTTGTCGAAATATGCGCCCTCTGATGGTTTTAGTGTGCGTCTCGCAAGTGAAGTTTTTCAACAATGTTTCAACATACTTATCAACTTGACTTAATTTTGTGCTACTAGTCGGATTATGAAGAAAGTGTGTGGAGTGAACTCTAGCCGTACAGTTTTCAGCTGGGTAATTCTCTGTCAAACCAAGCAGCCATTGAATTTGGTTTTTTTGATCGAAAGTTGTGTAAAAAGGAAAATAACACTTATCTCAACTCGAACTTACGGACCTCTCACTCTCCAAGAGGTCAAACAATTTTGTAAAAAGCTCGATTTGGCGCAATTCTGAACGTGCTTATCATGCCATATATCTTAAATTTGCTTTTGAACCTCTTGTTTATAGAAAAAAAAAAAGCAGGGCTTTAATTTGACATGCCATTTGCCACCATTTTAAATGTTTTCAGAAAAAACGTATTTTTCACTATATTTGCAACCACCAATTTTAATTTTGTTACCAACATCGGAAAGCTGAGTTAAAATGGATTTACATTTATAAAAATAGGTGGCTCTATACTTTGTGACAGTAAACAAAACCAACACAATGCATTGACATGGGAGACCGTTAGCTATAAATACCAGCTAGCTGTGCTGATTCAGTTCATTCTTGTAATGAACTTTGACAGCAACGGACCAGTAGCAGCAGCAACAGTTTATCAAGATTATCAAGACGGAAAACTTCGGTCAGGTCACGACACATTAGACTGAGCCTATTATTATAGCTAACCCAAGTAACATTGCCAAATCCATCCAGCTTTATTAAGTTTTACTAAAGTTTTATGAAAGCCACTAGAAATAAATTCGGTATTATTATGGCAGCAAGAGATGCCAATATGTTTCAAATTTTAGTCAGGTTTATAAGAACCTACACAGCTTCTTTACAACGATCTTAAAAATTTGACTTCTAAAATTCCTTTTACTCCTATCAAAGGTTTATTTTGACTTTGTAAACTCATAAAATGCTGTTTTAAAATGCCGTTTTATGACTCATTCATATTATCTTATTATGGTCAGTTGAAAAAGCATTTTAAAACCATTTTGCTTCCAGTAAATGCATTAAACGGCTGATTGGCATTGAGGAAAGCTACCAAGCGACCAGATAGTTTTATAGTAGCCATTGCTAAGACAAATTGGCTTTTTGGCAAAACTGTGATTTTTTGCAATCGCCATATTGAAGTATATGAAATAATTGAAATGTGGAAAAATAAATTCACCAAATTTTAAATGTAATACAATTGAACTGTAGATCTGAGAAAAATTTCGGTATTCGTTTACGTAACCTTAGTGAATTCCATCAATTTTCAGAAGTTTCTTGATTAATTAATCGAATATATTTCTTTCAATTTTGTTTTTGTTGTTGTAAACTCACATAATTTCCGAGGCGCATTAATTTTCACCTCTTATCGTGCCAATATTCACCAAAAAAATAAATGCGCATATGATTTGGAGCATGATACGCTATAAAGAAAACTCAATTTGTTTTATATATTTTGCTATCAAACATAATTTCCCGCAGCACTTGAGCTTTTTTTAGCCATTATTTACTGTTGAATGAATCAGGAGAGCAGAGAATCGAACAAAGCAGAAAACCAACCGCGATATCGCCGTGAAGTTTGACAGCTGTGGCCATTCGGCCCTATACTGGTTTTGATGGCGGCCAATAGGTTTTATGATGGTTCTCAAGTGGTCATAACATCTTTCACTAGAACATTTTCAAAATCCTTATGGTCTTGGAAAGGTTTTATTAATTTGTTTTCACAACCGTCTATAGAGTGGGCCACTTTGTACACATTTCAGCTTTAAAGATGCATATAGGAGGTGTTGGTGGACAAAACAGTTTTGAATGTAGTTTCATCAACAAAGCCGGGAGGAGTGCTATACGGCTGGAATAGAACTGAAATTGTTACTTGGGTAAAGTTCTGTAGCGAGTTTTGCAATTAATTTACAACATATGACGCAGCCGGCGTAGTGGTAGTGTACTGGTAAGCGTGACTGCTACTTGGCACCCTAGTGGGTCTGGGTTCAATCCCATTCGACGTCGTTGGTTTTTCTGAGGCGAAAATAATTGGTCGCGTCTTCCTTCGGAAGGGAAGTAAAGCCGTTGGTTCCAGCTCGTATTCACGAGTCGATAGGTAGGATCCCAGGTGGTGGAGTCGTCTCCCTGGCGTCGGCGATTGCCACAACGTAAGGAAATAGGCCGAGGCAAAATAAAAATAAAACATATGACGCAAAATCAAAACGAGGTAGGCTGGAACCGTTCTGTGCGTATGTGGTGTTGTGTGTGTTGCTTTTACATAGTAGGGGTTAATGAGTTCGCTCAAAACAATACTTTTTTCTGTGCATAACTTGACAACAGTTTGATCTGTGCAATTCAGGATCCCAAGATGGTGTGGGATAGGAACCGTTTCTACTGTAATCCTAAGGATGCTGTACGAATATGAATTTGAGTTTTTTTTTTGAGTTGAATTTAAGGTTGAATCATGTATTATAACTCACATTTGACACTTTTTTTTAAACTTAAATAATATAACCCAAAAGCTTTTTTTTTACGTTAAAAACTATGAAAAATAATTCCGCCTGGTGATGTACGAATACGAATATGAATCACTGTACATTAATCAATACTAGAATATCAAAAGTAAGACTACTTATAGTTTGAAAAATAACTGAAATATTCGCTGAACCTTTCGGTGTTTGATGCAGCTACCTTTAGAAAAAGCGTTCAAGGAATAGATCTGCTAAAAACATAGAAGTTTTTTATAGACCGGATGGTGGCCAGCTATATAGGTGACGTCGTTTAACTTTTATTATTTTGTATTGACATTGGCAAAAATTTAAATAATTTGTGTTTTAATTTTATATTATTTCCAATTATTGTATTCAACTAACAAAATTTACATAACATAACTCGGAACGTATGGTACGGTATGTCCATGCATCATTCCTCCCCTATACATGGTGACGGGTAATTTCTGCCATTGTTTTTTTATACATGTGTAACTTGGGATGGGCGAATGACAGACATGTTTGCAATTATTTTTCTTTTAGAGTGTAATCAAATGTCAATACTGCTTGCAAGTTTGTTTGGAATTTCAATTTTTAGACCGAGCTGTACTGTTTTGAAGAAATTGAAACAGCTCGGAATAATCGAAAGATTCATCTTTCACACCATCAAAGGCTACAAAGAAACCGGTTCTTGAAAAATACCTCACAGAACTGGCCGTAATCGCAATATCTAGGGTCCGGTCAGTTTGGCCGATATATGACTAAATTACTGAGAATGTCGCAGTCAATTATCAGGAGTATTTTGAAAGACAAGACGACCTTGGACTTAATCCATTCAAAAAACAAAAGGTACATGGCTTGATTGAAAATCAGAAGATCAGTCAGAAAAGTCGAAAGCTGTTCAAATGTTCCTGCTACATCTTTGTGATATTTCTCAGGGTGAACTTTAAAGGTTCCAGAATGTTTCAATGTGATGGTTTGGGGATGATTCTCCAAAACTTTAAAGGTGCCATTGCTGTAAATTGAATCTAGTGTTACAATCAACAGTAAATATTACATCGATAGTGTTTTGAAGGACCATTTGCTTTCCTTCGTCAAGCAAATCTGCAAAAATGCACCATACTGCTTCCCACCATTCCACCAGGACAGAGATCGGGATTTTACTTCGTCGGAAGAATCACCTGCCTCTTCACCTGATTTGAGTCCTCTCGACTTCTATGCATGGAGCTGCATGCTGGGCAAACTCTGGAATTACAAAGAACTAACCATAGAAACATTTAAGAAACGTTGGGTGAGAATATGGGATGACATGCCTCAAGATAACGTGCCTGGCAGACGTGAAGCTTCCCAACAAAGGATGCGGCTGGCAATTGAAGTATAGGGAGAAAGATTTGAACTGAACTAAATTAAGATTTTTTTTCATAGATAAACCAAACAGGAAAAATATTAAAAATTAAAATTCATGAAAGCTTTTCATTTTTATGAACATATACTTCACTGACAGGAGTTTACACTCACCTTGTATAGTAAGTGTGGAGCAGTAAATTTATATCAAACTTCTCAACTCTTAATCTTCCTTATTAAAATAAATTTTGGTAAGTCAAATTAAAAGAGATGAACCACGCTTTGTTTTGCAACAACAAAAGTTGATTACATCAAATGTGGTGGTATATTTGTGCTACTATCTATCAATACAGTGTGTCTCACAATATGTGTCACCTTTTTTACTCTTAGTTTATTTCAGCTGGATTATTTTAACAGAGGAGTTAATTAAACCCGTTTTGAGTGTATTCTTTTTACAGCTTATCGCTGAAAATGAATGAGGGATTCCGTTTGTTTATATTTACCAGCTACCATGGAAGGCATACGGTAGCAAGTTTAAAAATTACATTTGCAGAAGCTCAGACCGTGACAGATATTCAATAGACTTAAGCGGTTTGGAGTGAGTAAACGTTTTTATTTTTGTATTCAACACGAAGGAGCTGCCAGTGGAACTGCCAAAACGAAGAAAAAGATCAAACGTGTGAGAGAACGAATAACACGTAATCCGGCCGTATCTGGCTGAAAATTGAGCAAACAATTTCAAATGTCCCCTGCTTCAATTAACAGGTTCGTCAGACATAATCTGAAATGCAAGCCGTACAAGAAACAACGGGTTCACGGGTTGACGGAGCGTTAAAAGCAAGTCAGGATCCAAAGAAGCAGAAATCTTTTGGTTCGGCACGGTGATAGCTAAATTTTAATTTCGGATGAAAATGATCGTGTGAATAGCAAAAGTCTTGTCAAAATTCCAAGAGATAAACTAGCTGTAGAACGCTAACAGAATGTATCGAAAATCATGGTATGGGGCGTCGTTTCACGAAAAGAAAAACTTCCTCTTCTTTTCATAGAACCGAACGTAAAAATCAACACTGAATATTCAGCGAGCAGGTTTTGAAGAGCTATCTGCTTCCTCATGCTTCAACACTGTATGTAAATACACCATATTGTTTCCCAACGGACTCAGCTCCAGCTCACAAGGTGCGTGGTGCACGGAAAATTTGCCGAATTTCATCACAAGTGAAGAAAGGCCTGCATCTTCACCGGATCTGAACCCACTTGACTACTTTGTTTGGGGTTTTATACTTCAACATATAAGCCCTACGAGAGGGATCGGGAAGATCAATTCAAGAACCATTTGGTTAATATTTGGGACCAAATTCCTCAGGAAATCGTGCGTGCCAGCTGCGATGGGTTAACAAAGCGTTTGCGCATATTTATCAAGGAAAGGGGTGAGAGATTCGAACTGAATTAATATGGCTTATTTCTATAATAAGTATCTTTCAAATGAAAATAAATGCTATGATTTGGTTGATTTGTTTTGCTGTAAACCCATGTTGTTTTAATGACTCTTATTGTAAGACACTCTGTACATAAAAATGAATTCCTGTTTGTCCTGAACCTTATAAACTAGAAAACTGCTGTACCGATCGGCGTGAAATTGTGTCTGAAGGAGTTGTTGGGACAGAAAAAGGTTTTTATGATAGTGAGAGACCCCTCCCATCTCTGAAAGGGTGGGCTCCCATACAAATGAAACACAAAAACTCGAGAACTCTTCAAGCAAATGGAATCAAAATTAACTGGTGAAGGTTTGACTGGAGGAAAACAAATTAAACACAAAATACTGCATAATTCGAGAACTAATCTAGCAAATGGAACCAAATTTGGCATGTGTAGGTTTTTTGAGGCAGGATTTCTATATTAATTTCTGTCTGTCTGTATTTCTGACCTTTATACACTCGGAAACTATAGAACAGATCGGCGTGAAAATTTGTATGCAGAGGTTTTTGGGACTGAAGAAAGTTTTAATGATTGTTTGAGACTCCTTCCCTCTCTCGAAGGGGGCGCTCACACACTAATGAAACACAAATTTATGCATTACTCGAGGACTAATCAAGTAAATGGAACCAAATTTGGCATGTGGGGTTTTTGAAACCAATAATTGTATGGTGGTGTGAGACCACCAGGGGAGCTCTCTGAAAGAGGAAACCCTTATACAAATGAAACACAAATTTCAATCAAACATGAGAATTATCCATTACTAAACAGTAACTTATACACACAATTTGTATTTCCCGGGTAAGAAGCATGTCTTAGTTGAAGTTCGAACCCCTTCTTGGACAAGAAAAATCTCTTTTCGAAAAATAACCATAAACGCCAGCCGATCGGTACAACAGTTTTCTAGTTTATAAGGTTCGGGACAGACAGACAGAAATTCATTTTTAGGTACAGAGTGCCAGTTCTGTTAAATTTTCATTCATTTAGTTGCAAGCATAGCAGCGCTCGCACCGGGTTAAGCTAGTATTAAATAAAATAACTGCGGATAGTTCACATACTTTTGATAAATGTAAGGTATATGTAAAGAGGATAGAGGATCTTTGTTTATTGCTAAAATTTATTGCCTGTTCGCAAGGTTTCTGTACTTTTTTTCATAGGCATGTGATTCCAATACCATTTTAACCTAAGTATTATGGGAGTCAAAACAAAAATCATTTACGAAAAATTCATAGACCGGGCCGGCAATCTAACGCAGCCACCACCAGCATGGTGTAGCTCTGTAGCTACACGATTATTGACTGAGCTTTAGGCAGTATATGTAGTAATAACGGATTTACGTTCCATTTATGGTGTATCCCAATTATGGCTTATAGGAACTCAAATACACCAAGATATTTGCAAATGGACATACACTGGTATATTATTTGCATATTTTTACCTTATGTTAATCAAATTCATTCATTAAAGTTACATTCTGTTTGACAGAGTCAATTCAAGAACATTATAGCTGATGTTCATTGCTTACAACTAGCAATTTCAAAACAGTCTCTAAATCCTAAATGCTGTCATGAGAAGCTTGCTCGTAATAAGTTTAGCCTCTCTACTTACCAAAAAATTCTTTTGCCTCTATTGTGTCGAAAGTGGAGTCATTTTAATTTGAGTGAATCTTGTTGCGATTTACAAATCGGCAATTCATACCAATGTCAACTTGTCAAACCCTTCTAGATATACTCAGATTTGAGTGATTCCATCCGGCACTATTGAGTCAAAAACAACTCATTTTAAGTTAAGTAGAGCGGCAAGAACAAAGATTTTCCTTTAATTTTAAAACAACAACTCGTCGATAAGTTCTAAAGAATGTAACAAAGCAGAAGTGGATACTACGACGAGACGCATGGAACATTGCAAAAAATAAAGAAAACCCCAAAGAAACAATCTTCGCATGTCAACCCATCATAAGGCTACGGTGTGGAAATTGTTTGCGCTTAACTTTAATAGCTATACTTCCCCATAATGGCACCCATTTCCCGTTCCACCCGTCTCACCAACCTCACCAACGCAGTCACATTCACAGCACATACACTAGTAGGGCTCGGTCGGTTCCCTGGTTTCTGGCCAGTAGCGACAAAGGAGACGGAAAAGTATAATGAAAACGTGTAACTGAATTCCGCTCCGCCACGAGTTCGAGGAACATTCTAATCTAAATTGTGCTCAAATTCAATTTAATTGAGAGTGATTTACTGCTCATGATTCAGTTGTCGCTATTAATTCCTGAAATGCACACCACACTCTCCACGGCTTGATGGCGCAAAGCACCCTTCTCTAACGATTGCATAGGCCCCTTCGACCAGTCGAAATGCGTGTGATAGATTTTCGCCGGTATCAGGTGACTCCATTAGTCAAGTCATTAGCGCGCGGTCTATGTTCTCTACTCACGCTACCCACCCCACCCCACACCCGACACCAGTTCGGACCGTCGATCGATGTGAGCTCGCTCCAGTTCCCACAGCTTTTTAACACTCTTATCTAGATCGACCTGTCAATATCGCTAACACTCGTAGCAGGAGAAAAACTGAAGGATCTAGCAGCCCTCTTCGTCCCTCACCTCCCAACCTGCTGGAATGAAATCCGAAGAGGAAATTTGTCAAGAGATCAAATTAAAGCCCTATTTTTTCGGCTGAATTCGAATAACCGAAGAGGGATTAGTGTGAGCGTCTCACCGGCCATTTGCTCGCTCAAAAGAACAGGGCAAAAATTATTAAATTATCACCCCCTAAATGGACTAGACAGGTTCTCGACGGGTTGTTTTATTTGGTGAACCATTTGTGGAACCTACCGAAGGCATAAATTGAGCTTCGATTAAAATCTTCAGCCAGCTCGATTCGACCGGTCGGTCGGTCGGCGTTCGACTGTGAAGTCACAAATGAACACAACCTCGTACAGGAAGAAGCCAAAAAACGAACAAAAAAAAATCAACAAAACTCCAACATGCCAAGGCTTTTAAATCGAAACATCTTGTCTCCTGCCGGTTGGGCAAGTGTTGTTGTCTTTCGATGTTCGTCTGTTCTTTCGCCTTTGCATGCATATTGAGTTGAGCTGGGGTGTTTTGACGGCGCAGACAGAGAACATTGATAATCCCCTTGTTTTCGATGATGAGATTAGGACAAATTTGTTGTGCCTTCGTGCCTTTGGGCAGAGACGACGAATCGGCCAAGGAACTCCACTCGAAAAGTCAATCAAAAATAGGCGAGCATAATGTTTAATTGATTTACGGCCGGTTAAGCCGCCAAGTCCATTAAAGTCATCACTGGCATCGGATGGGATGGCATATATGATAATTTGAGGTGTGTTTTTTTATGAATTTCTTTTTAGGTTGAGAACTTATTTACGTTGCGACGGGATAGAGCCTGGTTGCGGCAAAGATATCAGAAAACCGAAGGTTTTATTTTTATGTTAATTAAAAACTCCTCTGTATAAATATCACTCATTAGGTGCTATCGAGTGGCCATTTAGCAAGGTAATACATTTTTATTGATTTGGTTTGTATACTATTTAATTAAAACTCTCTGTTGTTTCACAAGACTAGTAGCACTAGTAGTACACGTGTTGCCAATCAGTCCATGCAACTATAGTGTGACTCGTTTAAGTCACAATCAAGTTGCCGCAACCAATAATTACAGTTTTGTGTTGTTTAGGAGTTACAGTTGATATGGATATTGTTAGAAGTCAACGTTGAAGTCGAGTGCTTTTTGGATTTGAAAAATTGCATAATCTATACAAAATCACTATGCTTGTATAGCTCTCACTTGAAAAGTAATTTTATTATTTGTTTACGAAACAATCCAAATTTTGATATTTGCATGCCTTTAGCACCATTCAAGCAGTTTACTTAGCTGATTGCTAAGGGGCCTCCGTTAGCTCAGTTTGCAAAGGCGCAGCTACAAAGCAGCAGCATGCTGGTGATGGCTGGGTTCGATTCCAGGTTTGGTCTAGGGTATGATTGTACTTGCAACACAATCATACTGATGCAAAAATAGTATCTGGCATCGAAAGCTCTCAATTTCTAAATGTGGAAATGCATTTAGAACACTAAGTTGAGAGCTTGTAACAACTTGATTGTGAAAGCAATAAGCTTGAAGTGCTAAGAAAGAAGAAGAAGCTGATTGCTTTTAATCTAAGGTCTGTATCCACAATAATCCGGACACCTCAAAACATGAATAACACATAAATTTCGCATTTTATTTCCGTCGTAGTTGTTTATTTCAGATTCATGGGATGTGTTTTAACAATTCGGGAGGACAAAACAAAGTTATTCGGTATTTGCATTGAATTTTCGAACTTTGCGCTTAACTCTGTCCATTAGTGTTTGTACAGAGTCTTCAGAAATCGTAGAAGCCGTATTTGTCCAAATTTGCTGGAAGTGTTTGATATCTTTGATTCCTTGCTTCTTTCCAGAAAGATTCCGCTTCATCAAAGCCCAATATCTCTCGATTGGTCGTAGCTCTGGGCAATTTGGCGGGTTTGAGGTTTTTGGTACAATGTTCACTTGATTTGCTTGGTACCACTCCATCACAGTTTTAGCATAGTGGCATGATGCCAAATCGGGCCAGAACAAAGGTTTTTCGTTGTGACTTTTGATGAAGGGTAGTTGTTGATTGTGCCTGTAGTGATGAAAGATTTACTCTTTTTGCCACACGTGCAAATTGCTTGCCACAAAAAGTATTTTTTGGGAAATTTCGATGCCTTCTTCGTTCTGAAATGCTCACCCGTACCTTTTTTGGCCATAGCAGAATAAAAAACCAGCCCTGGAAGCTGCTTGAAATCCTCCAGGACATAAGTTTCATCGTCCTTAACAACGCATGAAAACTTCGTCAAATATTCGCAGTACAAACGTCGAGCCCGTGATTTTGCTGCCAAGTTATGTTTGTCGTTGCGATTTGGAACTGTTTTTACTTAATACGACTTAAGTCCCAAACTTTGTTTTGATTTTTGGACAAAACCAGGCGACATCCCTATTTTACGAGCCACCGTTCGAATGGAGAGATTTGGGTTTTTCGTTAATATCCTTTTCACCTTTCGGTCCATGACAGGATCGTCCAATGTTTTTGTCACTTCTCAGCCCTCTTCACCATCAAACGTTCCGAAAATGATTTGAGCACATCGTGAACAGTGGATTTAGGCAAACCCAATGTTTTTGCAAGGTCCCGTATGGACAAGTCAGGATTTGCCGTACGCCCGTACAAAATTCGCTCGCGCACTTGTTTTTCTTTTGTCGCCATCTTGAATAATAAACATGAAATGTAAACATCAATCATATTCTTTTTCATCATAGACTCACAGGCTTCCACAGGCAACAACAGCTTCCTTCGTGCAACATTTCAAAAGTTAAAATAATTTGAAGGTTTCCGGATTAATGTGGATACAGATCTTAGTGCATATCAGCAATAACCTATATCTACATTAAAATAATTGCTATACATTCAAATAATGTAATTTTTGCAATTTCTGAAACAGAGCTTAAATGATTAAAAATGGCGCATTTGTTTGAACCTAATTTTGAGCCAAATGAAAAATGAAGTGGTTACGAAGGCGGGTCTTTTAACTAAGAGGACAACACTGCTACTGTCAACAAGCAACTACTAATTCTGTCAAAATTTGAACAAACTATATCAAGTAGTTTTTGTTTGACAGTCATTGCTTGCAGAATACTGTGTGTATTGGAAAATAGTGAATTTCCATGTGCTCATTAAGCATATTTTTTTGCCATACTTAACCATAACTTAAAGCTTGGGCCTTGCAAGACTTAGCCTGATAAAAACTAAGGGCCCCCTACACCATCAATTCAATGGTAAAGAAGTGGTTTACTGAGCTTTGTTGTGGCCGTACAAGCACATATAATGCCGAACGTTCCAGTTGTGGTCGCTACATCCGAAACAGTTGCAAAAATTTCACGATATGGTGATTGTGAAAGCAATTCGTTCGGTGAATTCAATTTTGAATAATCACTTTAGTATGACTTGAGTATCACTTGAGAGTTAACACAGAGGGTTTCTCAGGTTAAATCAACACCAAAGAAGGCCAAGGTTGGGTACAGTGTCACCAGCGACTGTGCAAGTCATGATGGCATTGATCGAAACGGTAATATCGTTTGGAAGCTGAATAAATACCCTTCTGTTTGACGTTTGGATCAACCATGTATTTTATTTAATTCTTGAGTTATGATCACTTGAATGCGTCCAAATTTTCTTTGAATCGGGCTTTAGTGGTAGTTGATATTATATCTACCCTAGTAGCACATTTGTTGCCATTCTTTTGAGATAACATAAATATGACTATCACTAAGCAAGTGAGTCAAGTTACTACAACTAATAATGCCCGTAGAGTGCAACTATGGTAAATTTGTATATTACTGCATCAACTGCAAACTAAAATTCCGATGAGCATGAGCAAGAATATGTGCCAATTTATCACTTGTCAGAAGATGTTGCAGAAACTAGATTTTGACTTAATTGAGTTGCATGTTAGTAACTTCCTCTGATTTGCAACAAATGTATTACTAATGGAGGCTCCGTAACTGATCAAAGTCAGCTGAAATTGCCCACAGTAGCAACAGAATGTCAATTGAGAGGAGTGAACCATTCTCAAGCGCAATTCCAGGTGTCCTCAAAGAATCAATAATGGAGCCGGTCACGTCCTTGTAGCAATAAAGGAAGAGAAGGAATGTAAACGCAATACTCCTTGCTTTCAAAGGCCGAAAACCCCGACGGGTATCTTAGGGAAGGGAATATCAAGTAGGAGGATTCTTAATACACTTTTCAAAAATAGTGGGTTTCACATGTGACGCCATTCTTTGAACGCGGTAACATTTGGAGATTTAAATTTAAAAATGACTGCGTTTTGAGTTCATTTGGCTGTATTCAGAAATATGTGTGTTGACATCTTATTTAAATTAATAAAGCTGTGATAAATAGAAGGAAGACTGAATGTTACTGAACTGAATGTAGTAAGAATTATTTGAAAAAAGGTTTTTATTGTATAGTTATAATCAGATAAATCTTACCATACGCTGTCTCCAAAGGAACACTTGTTTTGTGAGTTATGGGCATGAAAATTTCCAATGTTGATTTGTATTTAAAGACCGCCATTTCAATCATTGGTGCCCTGGTATGGTCACTTCTGACTCACTTTCACTCAATGTTTCATTTATGTCCATGATATTGTACTTTTGCTCAACTGATCATGGATCTCATACACAGAAAAAAATTATTAATTTTAACAAGCGCGTAAAATTTCCCCTCGTCTAATTCCAAGCCAAATGAGCGTAAACAACGATATTGTTTGCAATCTTTCATACAACAGGCTTGATTTAGGCGTTATCTGGCTTGTTTTTACATGAAATATTCCATTATTTTCTGTCAAATCTAGCATTCCTTTTATGTGCATTAGATAACGCAGAAAATTCAGTGTTTCTTTTTATCTGTGTACACAGTAAACTAAATACATTGAACTGTTTCAACTCAAAATTCCAATAACAAAAAAAACAAAGGTTGGAAAGGTTAAATGTGTTGCACTTTTAATGGGAAGACCCTTAATTCTGTTGGATGTGGCAGTAACTTCATGTAAATTACTTATTATATTCTCATTTTCCTTTTCATTTTTTGCGCGTCATGTATACAAAGTTTTGGCTGATGAGACTGTCAATATGATACCGTAAAATAGGGAAAAAAAGGTTTTTTTTTTAATGTAGGGCTACGTTTCTCTTCTCTATATAAGGTGTCACTAGGTTAATAATTTTGAAAAATGAACGTGTTACGCTAAAGTGAAAGGTTTTTGAACTTTAATAACTCTGGTTCGAGTAAACAGAATGACTTCGTTCATGCATTATTTGATCAGAAAAACTAAGAAATATTTGGCATTGACATTTTAACTAATCGCTGTTATATAAGTAGTTCAATGTTTTACTTAAAAATAACCTACTGTTGCTCCCTTACAAATTTGCATATGAACAGGTTGAAGATATGGTTTTCCCTTTCCGGGTCTTCAAAAATGGATGGCAAATGGTTCGAAGTGTCTTATTCTTTTTATTACAGTAATTTTCATACCCTGTTTACAACTGCAATAACCACACCCATCAGCTGCAAAATAATTTTACTCTGTTGCCTTCGGAATAATCTACAAACTTGCTGAAAATTCATTCAAATATCATCAAGTTATGATTTCCAAAATTAAAATTCCAAATCCATTAAAAAGTCCTACTTTTAAATTAAAAGTTGATGGTCTATTATTCTTCGCGAAATCAGCGTCTATACAAGGTGTCTGTAAATTATCCGTACAGATTTTGTCGGCATGTCTTAACACAACCAAGTGGATTAAGCTAAGCATACCTACATGGTTTAACGTCTTGATCCATTGACGTAATAAAACGATACCAACAGCTTGGAACGCTAGATGACCGCGTAGGGAGAGGAAAAATGCGCAAGGTTCTCCTGAACCGCTTATCCGAGGCCCGCTATCGGCCAGTGCTGTTCACCGTTCACCGATGAAAAAGTATTTACAGTCGAACAGCATGATAACCACCAAACTGGTCGGCAGTTGCTTCCTACTGCTTCCAAAAATTGTGTATGTATTTCAAGGAGTCATCGTCCCACTTCTGTCATGGTTTGGGGCTGGAATATCTCATTCCGGCAAAACCCTTTTGATCTCCATCGGCAAGGGGGTGAAAAGTGAATTTTTTTTTTTTCATTTTCCGTTGGCCTATTTCCTCACATGGTGACAATCACCAACGCCAGGGAGACGACTCCACCACCTGGACCCTACCCAACGACGCATGAATATGAGCCGGGACCAACAGCTTTATTTCCCTTCCGAAGGAACATGTGACCAGATTTCTGCGAATCAGAAAAACCACCGACGTCGACTGGGATTGAACCCAGACCCACTGGGATGCCAAGTAGCAGTCACGCTTACCACTACACCACCGACGCTGACCTAGAATCAAGCGGTTTATCAGAAGCAACTTACTGACACAGTAGCTTCGTGGGCATCGCAGCATTTCGGCAAAAATGAAGGTATTTTTCAACAAGACTGGGAGCCGGCTCATGGAACAAAACGATTAGTCTTTGCGAACGCCTTTTCCCAAGCGTTTTAACGAAAGATGAATGAAGAAGCATTTTAATCCGATAGACTATTCGTTATGGTCGATCTTGGAGTCAAGAGCCTGCAGTATACTGCATGAATCACTAGAACATCTAAAATCGTCTCTTTGAAAGGTTTGGGAACAAATATCTGTCGAAGAACTCGAAACGTTTGAAGGCGTGCATCTCATTTTTTTAAAATAACATTTTACTACCGATTCTTGATTTTTTCTGATGGTAACTAGAACTAGATCCATGAAATCAAAACTGGCTTCAAGAAGCATTGGCTTTTTCATAACAGTAGCAGAATTTGGAAAAAAAATCATTGTGTGTTGCTCAACTTATTATTACGTTATGTACTCAGATTACTTTGAATTTATATGATTTATGAAAAATGTACGAACAGGTACACATTTTTACTCCTCTTTTGTTCATTGAATTACAATAAAATTTACATGTTTTTTTAGAGTGCAGTCCTTCAATGCTTCTTTGAGGTACATGTTGAACCAGCAATGTACCTAAATGCAATTAGGAATGAAAATAAAATTACAAAAATAAAACAAATAAATATCAAAACAATTCATTAAATAAATCGATTAACACAAAAATTCAATGCAGGTGGTTCTACGTCCCAAAAGAACAAAAGGATTGAATTATATCAATAGAACATAACAATAATACTTCCAGAAACTAGAAAAGACTGATTAGATAGAACTAGCAATGAACCTTAAAGTTTTCAGTGTTTGGCAAGTTTAAATATATTTTGTTCCGGGTTTCGACATGAGTGTTACTCAAAAAAAAAAAAACAACTTTTACAGACACGAAAAATTTTCCCTCGTTTAATTGCAAGCCAAAGCAAGCGCTAGCAACTTATTTGTTTGCAATCTTTCATACAGTGTACAACATTGGTTGCAACTTTTTATATATTGGACATGTTTTCAGCAATGTCTGGCTTAAATTTACTCCATTTATGTGCATTAGATAACGCTGAAAATTATATGAGGTTATCTAATCCAAGTCATAGATGACAGGTGTACCTTCATTGATGGAAATTGTTTGATCGAAATCAGCTAAAGGCAATTTGTCATCCGACAATAAACAACAGCATCCATATTGTTGGTTTGAATCCGTCATCAAACTCGAAATTTTAACGTTTTTTGGTTATTAACCGATTTTTTGTAATCTATTGACATAAACCACCAACACTTGTGAGTTCTCCCTTAGTTCAGTCGATAAAGGCGTGTCTACAAAGCAACACCATGGTGGCTGGGTTCGATTCCCGGTCTGGTTTAGGAGTTTTCTCGACTCCCTGGGCATAGCGTATGATTGTGCTAGCCACACAATCATGCTCATGCAAAAATGGTACCTGGCATCGAAAACTCTTTATAAAAAACTGTAGAAGTGCATTTAGCACACTGAGTTAAGAGAAAGCAATAAGCTAAATGCGAAAGCAATAAGCTTGAAAAGCTAAGAAAGAACACTTGTGAGTATCCCCAACAGCATCCTTACTGTTGGATTAAATCGGTTCTCGAACTATATGTTTCACCGTATTTTTGTATTCTGCTGAAATAAACCACCCACAATGAGGGGTTTAATTTAAAATAAAACATGTTTTTTTCCATCTGTATCGATGATGTGTGTTCTTCCTAGCACAAACATAATTTTTTTGAATCTCAACTATTTTTTCTCGATTTTTAAACAAGAAAAATATAATTTTTATTTTCACTAACCGACATGCAGTTTCACAAAGTGACATTTATTTTCAGTACCGGTGGCTCCCGGCACTTAATTTTCAGTAACGGCGGCTCCCATTATGACATAAATGTCAACTTATGTATGCTAGAAATCAATGGTTGGTTCGTTGGTTTAGGTAGTCTGTTTTTTGTAGCGTGTTTCATGGTGAAATATAATGGTGTTGTCTTGCATTTAAATTTTTTTCATAATATTTTGAAATTGTTTTTTCAATAGTTACGCTTGACAAAATTTTAAGAAATAATTAAATGCCGGTATATTATTATATTTACTATCCAACAATGTTATAATCCACATAACCCAATAATATCCTATTGTGAGTGACCTCAACAGCACACCTAATGTTGGTTTAAATCGGTTCTCAAATTCAATATTTAAAAAGATTCTTGTATTTCATTGAAATAAATCACCCACACTTGTGAGTGACTGTTGGGTTAGATTGGTGCTAAAAATTTGAATAATTTTCTCTGTACCTAGAACATAGTGAAATATCATTTTCGCTGTCGACGTCAGTTGAACTCAGGTCACCGTTTACCATAACGGATCCTGCTGCAAGCTCAACCATTTTATCCAACATCCCTGTAATTTCTCGTGGAAGTGCAGTGGACTCCGCTGATTACTACAAAGCGAGTACCAAGTCAACACATTCCTACCAATTCCCTACTTGACAGCATCAGTTTGTGATCACCACTTATTACACATTGAGGATGTATGTTAGTCCCAAGCATCATCCGTTGGTTCTCTGTGTAATAACAGCTAATCTGGCAATAACGGAATAGCCACCTCGGGCGGTAAATCACGCTAATGGACATTAGCCATTAGATAACGCAATACTTCTTACTGTAATACTTCTTTCAAACAGAATACATTTAATTAAACATCATGCTCATCAAACAATTTGTAATGTTATTTCTTAAATACCTATTTATGAACAAACAGGGTGAATTTGATAGTCTCTCACGAAAGCGCATGTACCCACCACAACTATCGATCAACATCCATTCAGCGCCAACCCACAGATTCTTCTTCCGTGCTCTCGTCTTTGTCATTTAATTAGGAACAGGTTTATTGTCACCTCCTTCCATTCGCCCAAGCACCCCCCGACGGCTCTCGTCTTAACAATCAATTCTCCACATTCTACTTCCCGCTCTAAGCTCGTTTTTATTCACACATCGACTCAGACTCACCGGTCGCCATCGGCCTTGCTTGGTTATTAGATTAAAACATGGAACGAACCCCGTCTGGTTGGGATCCCATCTATAAAGTAAACTCTCAATCCGGAGAGCCAACCTTCGCTCAGTTGATCGTTATTGAGTTAGTTTCCCATTTGGAAGCCGCATTTTCTTACCGGGCTAAAGACTCCGAATCTAGTTATCTGCGCCGGAGAAAGAAGAAGCTTGTCGGTTTTATCCTGTCATTGTTTTGCCTTCCGAGAGCGACTAATTGCGGCTCTGTATCTTCTCTTAATTTATCTAATTTTGTGTCTGTTTTCATTTAGGAAAACAATGATTGGACACATTCTTGGGCTTGCTGCTGGCTGCAGGGCTTGAGGGGCTTAAGTGATATTTAATACGCCATGTCTTTGATGTCGCTCGCCCTTTTTCTGGCGTTTATGTTTGCTCATCTGCTCGAGCGTGATTGCGTTGAATCCCTTTGACTTAAAAGTGACTGCTGTTGAACGGTTTTGGTTGTTTCCATTGGTGTTACACACACACACACACACACACACTTTTGAATAGTTCGAAATCCGAACAGTCTCGTGTTTCATTTGCATGAAAATTCAGCTCAAGGATGCTGCAAATTTTAACGCATCATCGTTAAAGTATACAATCTTAAACCATCAAAGTCTAATGAAATTAAGCTCCCACACGATTCTCATCGCCACACACTACCGTGTCACTTGCCGTTGTGGAGTAGGTAGAAGTAGAGAGAACGAGAGATCAAACGGTTGACCTCCAGCACTAATGGATGATCACGCTCTTTGGTCCATCCGCCCCATCGCCGCCGCCGCCTCCTATGCCCGTGAGCGGCTGCTGCTAATGATTAATTAAGTGCTAAAATGGGGGTGCTTTTTATACCACACCATCAAAGGAGCACAATGTAGTGATATTTATCCATGGTCTATTACCACATCACACCGCTTTTGGTGGGATTATATTGGTCAGAGAGAGAGAGGCTACATGAGGTCTAAGCTACTGAACCATAGCATTTAAGAATCCCTTTCACGCTCATCAAAGGAAAGGAAAGAAAAAAATGACGAAAGTGAGCCCAAAGAGAGAGAGAGGGGGGGCTCATAAAAACGAAGCATTAATAAATCAATCAAGCAAAATTGATTAATTTATTTTTAAGCAGCTCTACCCGATTGTTCTGGTCCTGTTGTTCAACTCCCCGGAGATCGACAGCTGGACAGGTGAATGCGAAAGCTGGAAGCGACGGACCGGTGAACAACGACCAAGTGGACGCGTGAAAAAACGCGTTTTGATCGGGTGGAAGATTTTCATTAGCAGTCAATAAAAACATTTCCCGCGTCTTCCTTCTTTCCCCCTTCGCGACCCAACTGCAAATTTAAGCTTTATTCTGTGAGAATGCGCCGGGATTAAGAAACATTGATCGGGCCTAATGGAGGTAATCTGGTGAAAAGGAATGTAAATTTAATTATGCCAACGTATGCCAACCGAGAGAAGGATGATTGACTGGAGAGCTTCGGTCGTTACAACGATCAAGAGCCCGGCATGCCTTCACAGCTCCAGAATTGGAATTCGTTCCTATGCAGGGTAATCGAGAATTGAACGTATCAGTATGTCTGCTATCTGAGGAAGACAATCTCCCTCTCTCGTTTGAAAGCATTTGGACAGCAGCCTGAATAGAATGTGCCAATCGGAGAAAACAGCTGCTGCTGTTGCTGCAATGAGCGTCGTCGTCGACGATGATGATGGTGATGATAATGTGATGCCCCTTTTGCAACAATTAGCCCATTCAGCTACAGATATCGCACCCCATTCCCTGGTGTTTGGTGGTAAGTGCTGTTCAGGAGAACTGATGAGATCATTTCATTGTGTTCTGTATCGATGAGTTTCGAAATAGCTACTCACGATGGTTATCTGAGAGGTGTGTGCACAGGAGACTAATGCGTTAATTTGAAGTATTCGCTTCACGTTCCAATGGTTTCAGATAAAACGTATAAAACGTAACGATTTCGTAAAATTTGAACTGATGTCATTTGGGGGCTTCTATATCCTAATCTCTATCCAGAAGCAACGGGCTCAATTGCTTTTCTGATTGGGAAATTATTTGGTGGATTTTTCACCACCCTTTCCCAGCTTAAGGAGTGTATCGAAAATAAGCTATCCACAAACTTTCTTTCAAACTATGTTGAAAACCGATATTTTATTCATACAAAAAATTGATCCTTTATTGTACGAGGTTAAACATAATGAAGACCGGATGAAATTTAAGTTATT
Organism: Aedes japonicus; assembly: GCA_034211315.2. NCBI lineage: Eukaryota > Metazoa > Arthropoda > Insecta > Diptera > Culicidae > Aedes > Aedes japonicus. The sequence continues at coordinate 85,844 of JASCZW010000166.1, read as the reverse complement.
AATTCACGAATTTTCGAACTTTGGATCGAATGCTCTTCATCAAGTTACGGACAAGTGTTGCATCGCACTTTTTGGACACTTGAGCCCAAATTTTTTAGAACTCTTGCATGTTCCCAGCTATACCAGTCTTCTTGTAACGTTCGATGGGTCGAAGCTGAGGGCAATTTGGTGGATTGATATTGTTCTCAACGAAATCTATACCCTTTTCCGCAAGCCAATTGAGAGTGGTTTTGGCATAGTGAGCCGACGCTAAATCCAGACAAAACAGTGGAGGTGTACTATGCTTCTTATATAAAGGCAACAATCTCTTCTGGACACTCAGATCGATAGATTTCCGTATTTATAGTTCCGGTAGTGTAAAAAATGGTTGACTTCAAACCACAGGAACACATTGCTTGCCATACCAGTACCTTTCGACCGAATTTCTCCACTTGAATCGACCTGTCCGCATCGCTTACATCCTCCTCAACGGCGGCAGTAAGGTATTGTGGACCTGGAAGGGTTTTTGAGTCCTCCTTTACATAGGTCTCATCGTCCATCAAAACGCATGCATCCGGACGCTGCAAAAGACGCGAATACAATTTCCGGGCCCTTGTTGCTGCTCACTTCTTCTGTTCTGCACTTTGTTTCGAGATTTTCTGCTTCTTGTAGGTCTTCAGGTGGTTTCGCCTCTTGATACGCTGGATCATTCCGACACTCGTTCCGGTTTTTTTTTGACCAAATCACGAATTGACATTGATTTGTTCTTCATGATTAGAGATACCACTTTCTGCTCCAGTTTCGGGTTGGAAGAACCGGGTTTTCTGCCTCTTACTGGTAGCTCATCCAAAGAATAGTGTTCCCAAAACTTGTTATTGATGATGTAGAAGGAGATGTTCGCTCATCACGCAGTGGGATGTTAGGCAAAGATTGACGTCCATGGTTCGAGTACCATTGGATACATGCCCTTTCGCTCAATTTTCAAAAAAAAAAACATCTGTTAATTTTCCTACCTGCCGTACTCTGACGGACCTTTCAACACTTTCTCTTCACATCTTTCATTCTAGCCAAAAACATTGTTGTTCACTCTTGGTGCCTCATGGTGATGAGCGAACATCTCCTTCTACATCATAATTGTTACTCCTCGCACGGAGAATACATAACATAACAATTAATGTATTGTTATTGATGGTTTTAACACTCGCATGATGAATTCCAAACCGCTTCGCCAATTTTCGCATAGTTATACCCTTCTCACTTAGCCATGTGTCCAGAACCTTAATTTTCGCTTCCTTTTCAATACGTGACATTTTGAAAACGCAGAATTTGAACCGCACAAACAAGTCAACAAAAGAAAGCTGACAGTCAAACGCAGAGCATGCAGTGTTCAGAGCATAAAAAACCATCACAAATACATGCGTATAACGCAAATGTATGTGGATAGCTTATATTCGATACACTCCTTACTTGAATGTTAATGTTGATGATGATAAATGTTAATGAATTCGCATATATTCTATGGTAAAAGATGATATAAGTTTTCCAATAACGTTGGCCCGATTGCAAATTTAGTAAGAATAAATTATATACACTTTAAAAATGATACTTCAAAACAAAGGCATCTTCCTTAAAGGGGGGATATACAGTTAGAACGAGAAAAAAAAAATGATTTTTGAAAAAAAAATCAGGGGAAGTTTTGACGCAAATCAATTGAAATTTTTTTTACAATTATAACTGTATCCATGTTGTATACAAAACATTTTTTTAAACAAAATGGCGGCCGTTAGAGTGCGTGGAAAAAGTCGTTGTATTTTGCTTGTGCCGGCTCCCCTGGTCCCAGTTTTGATCTGAAACCTGCTAACCCAAAAAACACATTAATTAGATTCACAGTTAGTAGATAAATTAAATGATAAAGTAAAAAAAAAATTTGCTCTTTTGGCGTAACTTTTTTGAAAAAATCCACATTTTTTCCGCCATTTTACCATTTTTTTTTCATATTTATTAATAAATTATCACAATAATTTTTAATTATAGAAAGTAGTACTATAATAAAGAAATCCTGTAACTTTCAGCGTAATCGAATAATTAGTTTTCGAGTTATCACCGGAATAAACTCCGAAAATGTGGTTTTGAACAACACACAATAGAAAATAGGTCCTCTCGGTCAAGCGTCTCTTTATATCGGCTGCGCGCGAAAAGGCGTCTTAGCAAAACGATGAAAAGAAACACTTGGAGTTCAAATTTTGAAAAACAGGTTTCAAGAGCTTACTCTACGGGAAATTTACTTACTTTTTCCCGCTGAATAAGGCTAGCTTTATTTTGTTCATCTTGAGTCAAACCGAGCAAGGTAATCTCTGAATAACTCAAAACTATTAGGGGAATCGGGGTAAAATCAGCCATATCTACGTTCACAGAGCCGTGCGGTAAATGAAACCAATTCCAATCGGTTTGCCCAGAAACTTTTACAAAGAAATAGCATTATTTTGTTGAATGCTAGAGAGTGTGAGCTGTTTAGTGGAATACCAGTAACTAGAAATTAGTTTTTTCCATTTAATTTGAACTAATTTTGCTAGTTAATATTTTGTTGATCTTGTGTCACACCGAGCAAAGAAAATTGTAAAAATATGAAAATATTACGGGATTCAGGGTAAAATCAGCCACATCTTCATTCACAGAGCCGTGCGGTGAACAAAACGAATTCTTGTCGAATCTCCAGGAAATTTTATATGGGACTAGCTGACCCGGCAGACGTCTTTTTGGAAATTTGGAGAATGAGAATTGCGTTTATCTCCGTAAATAAGCGTCTAATAGGGGGTTTAAAATCTTTGATATTCGGTACCCAGGTTTTGGTTCAAAAAAAGTTTACCTGAACCTAAATTTTCCATCAAGTAGGCTCTGAAAACCTTTAAATGCGTTTATCTCGTTAAATCGCTAGGTTTCTAATAGGGGGTTTAAATCGTCGATTTTTGGTACCCCGGTTTTGGTACAAAATTTTTTATCACAACCTAAATTTTCGATCAGGAAAATTGTAGAACTAGGAATTAGCTCGAATCACTATCTTATGGTTCTTAGATAACATGCGAGTAAGAGCAGTCTTGAACATTTGAATCAATCCATTGTGCTCATGAAGCATCGCTTGCAATTGTTGTACAATATTCCGCTTCAAAGTAGAATAATGTTGCTGAGCGAATCTCCCATGAAGTTTATAGTAAAATTGAACTTGAATCTGTAACGTAGACGGTTTCACAATTTCACGATTTACTTATTTATAAACTCTGTAAGAATTTACCACAGAAAACTTTTAAATATTATTATATTCGTTGCGCCAAACGAAATCATTTGAAAACAACCATAATAACTCTGGGTGTTCTGCAGAAAATGTTAAGAAAAGGCTCTGGAGGTTCATTTGGAAACTTCAATGCATTACAATGAGAATAAACTACGCTCATTGGGGCAAAGGCGACTGATTTATTCGCATTGTAATCAACCAATGGTTCGTATTGAAATGCAGCAAGTTGAATTTTTTGTGGAATGTAGGCTTGCCTTCGTAGTCAATTAATTGATCTTCACTCAAATTCTCGACCAACAATTAATAAGGGACTACCAACATTTGTAAACAAACACTTCTGAGCCTTTTATCTTGAAAGCCATAGGATACACACGCAAACCTAAAGCATCATCGTGTCGGGAAAAACTTTCTTCTACAACCGCTTAGAGGTATCACCAATACAAACGCTCCAGTTTATACGGGCATGTACACTGGTGTTGCTTTCTACGCAGGCATGACGATTTAAAAAAATCTTAAACAACCGAGTAAATTCTTGAATCCGCTTAAAAATCTATAATTCACGAAAAGCGATAAAAGTTATGTTTACACGCGTTTCTGCTCAAATCTAAGCAAACTTCTACTAGTGTGAATTCCAAAAACCCCATAAATTGCGAAATAAGCGACTCCAGTGTGAAAATGTCCATTATAAAAGTGTCCAACGGTTTCTCCTTACAAAATGAAACACGGTCTTGCTATCTAGCGTTTTAGGATACTCCCATACAAAATGACAATATGGTTTTTATGAGTTTTTCTCATTTTCCAGTAATTTTTTCCTTTTTTACATTATATACACCTGTTGGGTGCCAAGACGAACTGAATAAGAAAGAAATCAAGTAAATCCAACAGAGTCGTTCGTGGGTTATGCTCTCACGAACGGACAGCATTTCATTTTTATATGTAGAAGAAGAAGACTAGCCATATTTTGTTGTTCTTTAATCACATCGAGCAAAGAAATTTCTGGAAAAAAATAATATTAGGGGAATTAGGGTAAAATTAGCCATATCTTCATTCACAGAGCCGTGCGGTGAACGAAACTTACGTCAATCGATTTTCCTGGAAATGTTACATAGGACTAGCATCATTTTGTTGATCTTGACCGAGCAAAGAAATTTCTGAACAACAAGGAAATATCAGGGGAACCAGGGTAAAATGAGCTCATTTGCTCCCCAAGCAGTTCCGTGCGGCCAATAGATTTCTTAGAAATTCGTCCATTCGATTTCTAAGAAAATTTCCTTCAAGTAAAGGTAACACTTACAGAAATCATTCCACTCTGAGCTGAGATATAGAATTCTTTCGCGTTTCGGGCACCTTTTCCCCACTGTGCAATGCATCGGAAAAATTTATACGAACCGATGCCAATCAAGGACCCAACGGGATTTTCCTGCATACTTTTCAAATCAATTCGAAGCAACTTTGGAGAAGAAACCACAATTGTCTGTCTTATTTATTGATCGTTTTAATTAGGGCGGTCCAAAAAATGTGCTTATCTTGCATATGTTTTTCGTTAGAACTAAAATTGAAACAGTGTTTTGAAAAAAAAACTCCTTAAGGTCAATCAATTGAATATTTTGATGTTAAAATGAAAATGAATAAAATGGAAATCTATTAGTTCATGCCTATTTTCATAATTTCAGATAGGTTTAGTAGAATTTAGTAGAATCGAGTATGAACACGATCGCCCATCCAAGTTTGCTACTCCGATATTGACAGATAAGCTGTACTTACGCAGAGAACCAACAGATAATTCTTGGCACTAACATACATCCTCAATGTGTATAAACCGTTAATCCAAGACCAAGGCACCGGCAGCAACTCCACCAGAATGCAGGTCAAATAAAGCAAGGGTAGAAATATGTGGACGTGATACTCGTTTTATTGGAAGCCGTAAATTTTCTACGCTTCCACGAGAAATTACTGGGATGTTGGATAAAGGGAATGATTGAGTGCACAGTTTGAAAAAAAAATGACTTTCTGCGTTATCTAATTCACATATATAGAATGCTAGGTTTGCTAAGCTACAGGGTGCCCGAATATTATCCGTACAGCAAAATGATGTTAAAACTCTCTGTTATTGTTGGATTGAAAATAAATATGTGTAGTAAAATGTTTGCATATTACAAATTTTATTTGTTCATTTCCAAATGGCCGCCTCGTGCTGAGATGCACGCCTGCAAATGTTTCGGGAAGTTATCCACGATGGCCGCGAGTTGTTCGACAGATATTTGTTCCCAAACCTTTAAAAGAGACGATTTTAGATGTTCTAGTAATTTATGTGGTATACTGCAGGCTCTTGACTCCAAGATGGACCAAAACTAATAGTCCATCGGATTCAAATCCATCTTCATTCATCTTTCGTTAAAAAGCTTGGAAAAAGGCGTTCGCAAAGACTAATACTCTGTTTGCGCAAAGAAGTGGAATGATAACTCATTGAAATATTTCCACGATTTTTGGAAGCAGCAGCAAGCAACTGCCGATCAATTTGATAGTTGTGATGCTGCTCGATTGTGAAAACTTTTTCATCGGTGAACAATACTGAACGATAGCGGCCCTCGAAAAGCGGTTTAGGAGAACCTTAGCTTTTCTCAACCGGTTTGCTTTGTCACTTCTAACGACTCATTTTGTACATTTTTTTCCACTTACTTTACCGAACGGTAGGTACAAAACAATCCCGTCCTTTGGTTTCTAGTAGCATGAATTTATATTACAGGGTGTAACAGGAAAAATGTGACAATGTTTAAACTTTAATATTGGATTAATTTGTGTTCCTAATAACGTATTTCTGTTGCCAGTGCATCTGTAAATGTTTACTTTTAAGCGCTGCATCAGACCATCAGAAGTTTGTTTATGGCAATTTTGTTCAAATGTACGCCAGAGAAATTATCAAGAGTTAGCTGTTCGTCCAGAACGCCCAGAAGAAGAAATGTGGTCATCTTACGAAAGTCATGGGATTAAACATTCTCTACAGGGTGATCCTAAGCAGCTGAAGCGAGGAAACCAACGCCCAAGGTTTGCAAGGCCCCAATTAACCAGTTTGATTATTCGATTTGGACGTATGTTGAATCATAAACCTGCAAAACATTTCACTGTTTCTATGGTGATTCGAGACCCCTCCCATTTTTGGAAAGAGGGGCTTTCATACAAATGAAACTAAAATTTCAACCAAACATGAGAATTATCCAGGCAACTACAACACAAACTGTGTATTTCTCTGGTAAGAAGCATGTTCTGATAGAATTTTGAACCCCTTCTTAGTCAAGAAAAAGGGATGCTTGAGCTACTCTCAGTACTACATTGTGCTTAAGAAGATAATCTAAAGGTTAAGTAAGAGAAAATTACGTTAAAACTGACACGATACGGCGTAGTTTGAAGGTCTGCTCTATAGACGGTTGTGAAAGTAAATTAATAAAACCTTTACAAGACCATAGAGATTTTGAAAATGTTCTAGTGAAGGATGTTATGACCACTTGAGAACCTTCATAAAACCTTTTGGTTGCCATTGAAACCAGCATAGAGTCAAACGGCCTCAGCTGTCAAACTTCACGGTGACATCGTGGTTGTTTTTTGTTGTTCTGCTTTGTTCGATTCTCTGCTCTTCTGATTCATTTAACAGTAAATAATATCTATCAGAACAGTTCTAGTGTTGCGGGAAATTTTGTTTGATAGCGAAATATGCAAAACAAATTTATATTGTTTACATTTCATGTTCCAAATCATATGCGCATTTAATTATGGTGATCATTTGGCACGATAAGAGCTGAAAAAAAAGTGTCACGGAGATTATGCAAGTTTACATCAACAAAAACACAATTGAAACAAATTTATTCGATAAATTAATCATGAATTTCCTGGAAAATCATGAAGTTCAATAAGGTTATCTAAAAGAATGCCAAAATTGATCTCAGATCTGCAGTTCATTTGCATTACATTTGAAGTTTGGTGTATTTATTTTTCCACATTTCAATTATTTCATATATTTCAATATGGCGATTGAAAGAGATCACAGTTTGACCAAAAAGCCAATTTATCTTCGCAATGGTTACTATAAAACTATTTGATCATTTGGCGAATTTACTCAATGCCAATTCGCCGTTTAATGCATTTACTGGAGGCAAAATGGTTTTAAAATGCCCTCTCAACTGACCATAATAAGATAATTCCAATGAGTCCTAAAACGGCATTTCAAAACAGCATTTTACGTGTTTATAAATTCAACATTAAACCTTTGATAGGAGTAAAAGCAATTTGAGAAGTCAAGGTTTTAAGATCAGGAATCAAAATTTACTAATTAAATGAGTCTAGGTCCTACTTACTAGGAAAATCAGAAGTTAGTGGTTCTATTGAATGAAATTTTATCGTTTTGAGCTAATTGCATTGCTGATTCTTCAACATGTTTTTACTGTTATGGATAAAGACAACGCGATGGAATAAACATCGAATGAGGAGACCCGAGAGCATATGGTTTAGGTAATGGAGGGAACGGAAGAGAAGTTGAGAAAAGCGCGAATAAAAGGTGTTTCCATCAAAATTTGGTCGACTTAAACTTGAAGCATTTTCTTTCATCGTGCATTAATTTTTTTTTCCATACCCCTCATTTTGAAGATGTGTGCGTGTAGCACCATGCCTTTATTTTGATTTTGAGATAAGCACTTCAGTTATCAAAATGTCGCCGCTGTCGCCGTCAACCAGAAAATTTATCTGAGCGAGTGCCTACAGAAACGTCTACTGCCTTTCCTGAAGCGACACAATTGTTCCGTTCTATTTTGGCCGGATTTGGCGTCTAGTCATTCGGGTACCCGAGCAGAACCGAATAACTGGATAACTGGCCTTGATATTTAGAAGCTCAGCATAAGAGGTAAAATACCTGAGGATAATACCATAAAGTTGTTCCCACAATGATATGCAAATACCATATTGAGGTAAGACAATACCAAAATAGTACCTCTAAGGTATTCCCAGGTATCCAAAATAACAAGTTTTGCTTTTCTAGAGATATTTTGCTTGCAATTCTTAGGTATTTTACCTCTTAATCTGAGCTCTTTTATACCATGGCCAGTTATCAAGATCAAAATTAGGTATCCATATTTTGTTGTCTCCTGCTCGGGTAGCTAAGGCTGATATAGGGCGTTTATAATTGTCCGGCTGGCTACACAAATGAGGATAACATGGCTCTCCGTTAAAATCTGAGTTGATCTGAACAAAGGTCATAAAACCACTATGTAGATCGTTAGGTTAAAGGAATCCACCCGTCTTGCACCAAGGGTATCCAAGTCAAGCACACCAAGTTTTTCAAGCGTCGTTTTGGTACGCAAATTCGTGTTGAGAAGAAGCTTGAGGAACTTTTCAACATCCTAGCCCTATGCGCTCAGCCGCCCACAAGTAAGCCAGCTTTCGTGTGTGAAGGGAACTGAATTTTTCTGCTCGATTTGTAATAATATTCTAAGTATTGCATCCAAAAAACGTGTGAAAATAAGAATCCGTAAATATAAAATACTCGCTTAACGATTGCATCAACAAGAAACTCAGGAGAAGTCACATTCTTCTGCAACTTCTAAAAAATCCTTTCCCTTACTTTTCGTGCTATGGCTCCGCCCTGGCATTTTTCGATTAGAATTTGTTTTCTTCAACGCTAAGCAAACTCATTTGATGGAATATCGATGAAACCTTATCCTTGGCAAGTAACACGTAAAAACTATCAACGGCGTAACAACAATCAATGGAAATCAACAATATTATGTCCACGGCACGATTCCAGTTTGACATTTTAACGGGCGAAATTATACGACAAAATGACTTCTGCTTTGTGATTAGGGCGTTATGGTTATTTTCAAGTTTTGATTAAGAAAGTTATATTTACGCATAAAATCCGTAAATAAGTATAAGATGATTAGAATAATACAAATAATGATTAGAATAGTGTTTGCCTGATGTATTAAACAATTTGCCAGGATTTCAACCAAACTGAAAAAAAGTGGCGGAACAGCAAAATAACTCAAGCAATGTTAAATCCGGAAATATGCCATAATTTATTTTTCTTGTTTAAGGAAGTCCATAATTGATTTTAATGTGATTGTTAAGGTTAATAAGTTGTTCTGAAATTATTCAATACAAAACAATTTGTTTACATTTTGACTCCTCTGCGCTTTTCTTATGTTAGTCTAGATATTACCTCAAGTAGTACACTCAAACAAATTCCCACATAAAATTTCACGTAACTTTCACCTGAACTCGTAACCAAATCTTTTGCAGTAAAATCAGGTGAACATTACGTGCCAGTGAATTGTACGTAAAAAATCACGTATTATTTATGTGATTTTCACGTCGAATGTGTATTTACGTGGAAATTACGTAGCTTTCAAGTGAATTCCACGTTTATGTTACTGGTTTTGGCAGTGGACGAAAATTACGTGCGTTTCACGTGGAAACAACATGTCGATTTTTTTGAGTGTAGGAAGGAGGATTTGATAGAAACACCATACATTTTCGCATTTTTTCCTGCTTTGGTATCTACATAATTTGATTGAAGCTGCACAGTAGGCCTGACCGTAATAGTGTTTATTTTGTTCAGCAGAATTATTTATGATGTTCATCAAATGTTAAAAATGACAAGAAAGGTGATTCATTTCCTACACTTTCCATAATTCTTCCAAGAACTGTGTGCTTGTAGACTAAACTAAACTATACTAGACTAGTGATGCAATATGGTAAGTTACTCATACAAATGTAACCACTTTTTATTCCTTGTCATATCCACTAAAATATGGCATTATACCACTTTTTTTTTCAAGTAAATACTTTGAGAAAACCAAATCCTAACTAAGCTCCAGAACCACCCGTTCCATTGAACCGAAGCGAAAACTACAGCTAAACGCCTACACATCACAACAAGCTCCCCAAAACCCCAGATTAGTGCAACGTCCAACTAGAGAAAGCCACCCGAAAAAATAGCAGCAGCAGGTGTCATTAGTATCCTACCTCCATTTTCACAATGATTCAAACCTAGTATTGCGTCGATGGTGTGCCGCGGGGTGAGCGTTTGGCCGCCGGGTCCAAACTTTTTCGCCGTATCTTTGAGGAAAAATCCATTCTCTGCAAACGACACAAAAGGAGTTACACCATGAATTAGAATCGATCGCCGAATTTTGGAATGCAGGATTTCCCGTACCTTCCCGGAAGTTTTCCTCGATATCCAGGTCCAGTTGGCCGCACTCTTTCAACTTTTCCATGATTTTGTGGAAATTCTTCGCATCGCGCACATTCTCTAGCATTTTCTGAACATCTTCCGCCTCGTTTGGGGGAAACTTGTTCCTGGCAATCAGCTTCTCAACCAAGTTCTGAAAGATCTGCTTCTGCACGTCCGACAGTGACTTGACGTCCATTGTACGATCTGCACTGTGTGTGTTGCTCACAACACTTACGATTTCGTTTTAGTGGATAAAAAAAACTTACAACTCTTCCCCTCTTTCGCGCACACTTAAAACACTTGCTTTCAGTAAATACCGTTCGACAAGATCCATCAGGGACTTACTCACAAAATACGGTTCCAAAACACTATCAACTCGCACTTAGTTTCACTTTCGCAGCGTACTCTTCAAACGCTTTGTTTTTATTGCACACGAATTTTAAATTTCAATCTGAATATTTCATTCGATCCAATCACAACAACATAACTTCACAGTTTTCTTCAGTACTCATTGAACCGAAAACAGAAATCCATCAGTAGTCACGCAATGATCACGAAAAGCACACGCGATTTTCCTTCACCCGTCTGTTTTTCCTTCAAGATTCAAAAGCACTCGCGCGCGCCGTTACTACTGCTACTGCATTCACCATTTGTGCAATCCTCCAGAGTCGGGACCATTGAAAAAAGTACACACTTCACTATACGACAAAAAACACAATCACGTTTCGACGAAAGATCTAACGAACGGACGAACGAACGAACGACGGAACACACGCCTGAGCTGGGAAACCACGAGCATACAACTTGACGCACGAAAGGTAAATCAACATCTAGCGTATCCTTGGGTATGCTTTGGCCTAGGCACGCTTTCCACCCGGCGGAGATTGGGCGGTTCGAATCTGAGTTCAGGCTCGTTGAGCGAAATCAAATCGCTGCTCTAGAAGCAAGCTTTGCTCGCTCTCCTGCTCTGTCTGGTTTGATGGCGCGCGTTTGATGGAGTGAAACGATGCACAACTACACAGCCAGTTGTGAGAGCAAAAGCGATTTGAATTGATTATCTCGCATGGCACTCACCGACAGAAGTGTGTGTTGTTGCTGGCGAGCATCTATGTATGCTGAAGCATAGCATAGAGGCTGATAATTGTTCACATGAATGAGAGTTTCCGTGAGCGAGGCTTCAATTTAAAACATGGCTGAAAGAAACTGATTTTGTTGGGCATGGTTCGGAGGTGAGCCGTCAGTGGTGCCATCTTGCGAGCCTCTGCAAGTGATTGTGATTCGAGATGTCGATTTATCTTGTTTATTCTGCATTCCGAAGTTCCACCACTAGTAGGGTAGGGCAGGTTTTGATTGTTAGTCTTCGAGGTTGTGTTGACACGGAGTTTCGGTGATGATTTTAATTTGACGTTGCCTTTAGTACTCTAGGGTTAATATTATGAGAATAGTTGGAAAACTACGGTTCAGTGTTTCTTCCGAAATAGATTTTATCAGATGTTCTTGAGCGAGGACAAATTGAGAGTGCGGTTACGATTTGGCTTATATACCAAATATGTCATAAACTCAGCGATAATCGATGAAATCATGATTTTTTTGCGTAGAACCGCTGAGTTGAACTTATGTGGATCCTTATCCTGTTTACTATTCAAGTCTTATAGGTTAATCACCATTTCTTAAGTAAACAGCCTAAGACGCGTCTTCTATCAGTCAGACAAAATTGAGCTTATAAAACCCACCACCTTTCCAGAATTTGAAGTCCGAATTTCACTTGGTTGCAAATAGCCACTGCACACTGTTAAATGTGGAAAATGTGGAAGAACGTGATCGAAATAGTTTTAACCCCATAAACTACATTTTTTGGCTATAACATCTTTAGATAAGTTTTTCCATAAATGATTTCCCATCTAACATTAAAACAATATAAAAGTTCAAAATTTAATCTTTGGTGGTTTATCACCCTAAAAAGAGGAAAAAAATTGCACATTACTCTAAGGTGTGTTGAATCAAGTCATGGTATGCCATATTTTTTTCAGGAGTTCCACTTCAAGTTGTGACGCCTACACGGAAGAAACAAAGACCCCAAAATTAAGTTCATTTCACCCAACTCTGGAGTTCCGTGCGGGAAGCCAAATTTGAGTATATGCCATAGTACTCAAATTTGAGTAACTATACTCAAAATTTATGGTGGGTAAATTGACCCTAATGCAATAAAATTTGTAAAAACCAAGAAATGCTCACGGTTAGTTAGCAAATGTTATACAACATTAAAAATAAAGTGCCTTTCTTGTGGTTATAGAATAAAAACATAAATTTTCTTGATAATTTTATCGATTTTGTTGATATCTTAATTTCCGCAATTCTTTATAATAACGGCTAGTTTAGTACCGCAACATATTTATTGTTTTTCGGTATTTAAATCTGATATACGTCAAATAATAAAAGTATGCAAACGACTTCCATTCTTACTCAAAAATGAGTTGTCAATGAAATACTCACCCATTGAGTAATCTTTACCGAATGTGCAGAATCAAATTTACCCATCTCTCCAGTTCAACAACAGTACTCAATTTTAAGTTTGAAAATACTCAATTTAAGGTTCTTTGTTTCTTCAGTGTATAGTATGGTGAAGATTTTACTGAAACTTTACAATACAATGGAAACAAGAAAAACCACAACAATGGTCTATTTAGCACAATTGTAGCCAATGTCAAAACAAACAATTTTGTTGAACATAGCAATCTGGTAAAAATTAAAAATGAATGACTATGAGTCGAAAAACGATTTTTGAACTTATCGCAGTTGGCTTTTGAAGCTTGAAACAATTATGATCTATAAAGTTTTTATAATCTCAATTTCAACTAACTTTCTGATCATACTATCTCACGATATTTGCTTGGAAAAAAGTTAGCGTATACGCTACTATTGCGTTTAATGCATGAAAAAATTGTAGTACAACAAGTTTGCAACAAATTCTCAGAAGTAATGTAAGACCTAAAACTACAAATTTCCATTGAAAACCTCATGTCCGCTTGAAGTAGCTTACTGGACCACTGTGCATTGGATTCAGGCCTAGTACAACCTGCAAACAGTTGGACACTTAAGAATGTGTAGACCCACTTACACATTGCTAGGGCAAAGAGCTGAACTCAACTGGGAAGGCAAGTTATGGTTATGAACAGATATTAACAGACAAAGCTAAATTCAAACAGTAGGTATGCATACTATACCAAATAAGAGAAAACTCCGACAGTGAACTATCCGACAAAAACCTATGGTTATAGTATTTTTAAGGATGCTTTTAATTACTGGCTGTGCAAGGGTTAGAAGAGAATAGAATAGAATAGAATAGAACATCCTTTGAATTCAATTATTTGTATGAAACATCTCTTGGTGATTTTCTACAAATTTTTAATGCTCAACACTTTTGTTTATCATATGAAAACACCAAAATCCTCTTAAAAATAGTTTATTTTCATCACTTATATTTTTTGAGATATTTAGGGTTTTACTAAAATATATGTAATGTGGAATTTTTCAGCGTAAAAATCAAAATAAATTGCGAATTTCCGTAGACAAATAGGTTTGCATACTGAAGTATGAATCAATCATAATTGAATTTATATTTATTTACTGAACACACAACTTTGGGTTCGATAGCACACAGACTAACGACACTTAATTCTATTCTGAAAATCTTACTTGCTATCAATTAAATCAAAAACATCACAAACATCATTAAAAAGCCTGCAGCATCTGTCAAGTGGGCTGTTATAGCCATAAGCAGTACCGTGTCGAGCGGTGTGGAAATAATTGTCTCGAAACACACTACTGCATTACTTATTATGTTAAAAATAAACAGTCTTCGCAGAAATATTCGCTGATTTGATAGAATTTCCAGTCCAATAAGTGAATATCTGTGTTTGTATGGTTGCAGGTTAAGAGGATTGGTTTAAGGCTTTAAGGTTTAAGCCGTCGTAAGGCGAATCTCACAAAACATTTCTGGATGCTTTCCATGGGCGATCCATGGACTGGAGCCCAGATTTGCACAGCTTAATCAAGACCACTACGAATCAGAGAGCAGTATAGCGGCCAAATATATAAACAAGAATCTCAGGTAACAATTTTAGTTTTATTCCACTCCTCGCGGCTTTGTTGATAAAAATACATTCAAAACTGTTTTGTCTACCAACACCTCCTCTGTGCTTCTTTAAAGCCGAAACTTGCACAAAGTGGTCCACTGTATAGCCGGCTGAGAAAACAAGTTTATACATCCTTTATAAGACTATAAAGATTTTGAAAATGTTCTAGAAAATGATGTTATGACCACTTGCGAACCTTCAAAAAACCAATTGGCTTCCATGAAAAACAGCATACGGCCAAATGGCCAAAGATGTTAAACTTCACTGTAATATCGAGGTTGATTTTTGTCTTTCTTGTTTGTTCAATTCTCTGTTCTTCCGAAGAAAAAATCTAAACTTGGGCTCTGATCTTCAGTTAATTTGCACTACATTTAAAATTTGGTGCATCTATTTTTCCACATTCCAGTTATTTCTTACATTTCAATATGGCGCTTGGAAAAAATCAATCAAAAGGAAGTTTTGCCAAAAAGCATATTTATCTTTGCAATGACTACTATAAAACTATTTGTTCATTTCTTGACTTCCCTCAATGCCATTTTTTTGTTTAATACAGTATGCAGATAGTATGGATAAGTCCTGAAACGGCATTTCAAAACAGTATTTTACGAGTTCAAAAAGTCAAAATAAAACCTTTGATAGGAGTTACAAGAATTTGAGTTTTAAGATTGGTGTTAACAAACTGTATAGGTTCTCATAAAACTGACTTAAAGATGAAACCTTTTGGTACCTCTTGGATCCATAATAAAACCAAATTGATTTCTAATGGCTTTCATCAACTCTAAATCCAAAAAAGACTTTGAAAAAAGAGTAGATTCCAACCAACTATAAATCCTATAAAATTTGATAGATAAAATCGTTACACTGTCCATTTTTTATCATATTCATGTATGCTAGCAGCAAAAATCAGTTGATATGCATATCATAAGCCGTATTTAATGAACAACTATGATTTATTTACGACTGAGCAAATACTGTCGTATTCCCTCGTAGTATAGTAGAATGATGATTTATATTTGATTTGCGGAGTTTTCTAAATTAAATCGAATATTTATTGATGTAACATCCCATGAAGTTTTAACTTAAATCTGAAACGTATACTCTGGATCAATTTTGCCATTTGAATCATCGTTTCTTGTTTTAGCTGTATTATTTATAATATGAAGCAGTTAACACCATGCCCAATATATTCTCATACTAAATACTCTATTTAATTCAAATTGATAATCCAGGGTTTATTGATAACTTTACCCATTATATTGCAATATAATATTGATCAACTACAGCATATGTTTTGGAATAACACCGCCTTGACAAGCTCCAGACGTTTTTCAAAATCGTCACAGACGGCTCGCACGACTTCCATCGGCATTTCATCCCAAATTCATTTGATTACGGTTTTGAATTGGTTCGTATTAGACGCCCTGTGGTCATTTACCTTCACCAGCATGCATGACGATACGAAATAATCCAAGGGATTCAGATCTGGTGAACTGGGAGGCCATTCATATTTATCCAAAAAGTCGGTCGAATTTTCTCGGCACCAGCCCTGAACAGGATTTGCAGTATACGATGGCGTTTCGTCCTGCTGAATCACATAGTGATCATCTCCAAACACCTCTTGTACATATGGCTTGACAACTTTCTCCAAAACTTCCGGTTTATAATATACGGCATTCACTTTAACGCCTTTTTCGATGAAAACCAGTGGTAATTTGCCTCGCAAATTCCTCTCCAAACCATCACTGACGCAGCACTTTGGAACCATGGAATATTCCTATCACTCTCTGGAACAGTTCTCGAAGAGAGAGCCCACAATCTCACAAACGGAAGGCTGAGATTATTATTGGCACCAAGGCCTGGAATTTTGCCTTATATCCACTTTAAAAAAAAACTAAAGAAATCCTTTAACGCTTTCAATTAATGTTATCATTAATGGCCTAGTAATTTACAAGAGCTCATCAAAACAAAATTTAACTATAAAGTTTAACATCCAGGAACTCCCTAACATAAAGCCATCATCATCGGAGTTTTTTACGGAAAAAATAAGCCTCGAAAACGCCACTGAATGTTTGAATACATTCATAGAAGAATTGCTGCCACTGTTGTAGTGGTCATCAAGTAATAATCAAAATATGATGCTTTATTTGTGACACTTCTGCACGAGAATTTATCAAAGGTGTGATTGATTTCTATGGCAAATATGATTGCATCAAATGCACTACTAAAGGCACTCATTTACAAAAGTAAAGAACAATGATGTTTTCGGACAACAATGCGACTTTTTTTTACCCAATGGGTAATTTTCTACAGCGTTTTTTTTTCGTGATGCAATTTGATATGGGACACTCTTTAACCAAGAATTGCATCAGTTGCTGGAAGAACCTTCCATCGTTTCGTTGCTAACGAGGCTGGCTTGGTGCAGCCATGGATCGAATAGAATGGCGATAGTTTATGTATACCTTGTTCTGATTGTTTAGGTAAGTAACGGCGCAAATTGGAAATTTGTTTAGAAAGGAAACAGTGTATGTTCGATACTTTTGGTAGTAAATGTCAAATATTCCACTGCGCCTCCACGAGTATCTCAAGAGAGAAAATTAATAGTTACAGGTTCATTTATTTATATAGGTAGATGAGACTATAGAAAGTAAAACCAGGGGCTGGATAGAGGAAAAGCAAATGGATTAAGTTTTTGGCTCGGGAAATGCCAGTAATTTTTACTCCTAAACAGATATCACAATAATGGGCTTCAAATGGTGAGTTGACAACTTGGCAGGAGGGTGCGACCGACCTCTGGTCCTCACAAGTTCCTACCTCACGCCTCCACGAGTCATATGATCACAAAAGACTGCCAGCTGAAACATGGAGACGCTGGTTGGCGTAGCCTGGGCAGTGTTGTCAATCTGACATTAGCGAAGTGAGGGGGTGCGACCGGTAAATCATGTCATAATTTTCCATTATCATATCGTTCAGGTCTACCAGGTCATCAGGTAAATAATTTAACATTTAAAATTAATTTTTTTTTCTCATGGCAGTCATACATTGTCTAAATTTTCTGGTTCATAATGGATGCGCAAGTTTGTCTACAATTGCAACAAAACGGCACAGATGTAATTTTCAGTTCATATTATAATATCCCTCGACTATATATTTATCACCATCATTATCATTTTTATCATTACTGGTGTTTTTGGGATTTATATTTTAACATTTTTTTTTTTTTTTAATAATTTCTCCTAATAGGTTATATATACTTTTAATTATTATGTCTTATATGTCCAATTATCATTATGATCTAGAAGTATCTAGTTGAACAAAAGAAGCTGCGACGGAATCTATAGTAGGCTTTTGCACTTATTACCTAATGTATTTTTAAATTTGTTTGCAAATGGACCTTTTTCCAAATCTGAGCTGTTTGCCATTCGGATAGTGTCTGATGTGTCTGTATCATAACTCACAATATCATTATATTTGATGAAATGGTTTTATTGATTTTACTTCTTAGATGATATAAAAATTTCTTGTTGTTTTTTGTTGTTGTTGTTTGTTGTTGTTGTTTGTTGTTTTTTCCATTTGTCTTTAACTCCCCTACACAGGAGCAATAATTATATGGCCATCAAAAATAAACGCGTATTGCTGTTATAAAATCAACATCAAGCAGCAAATAGTGACCAAAAAATGTATATGTGTTATTTTTGTATAATATAACAAACTTTTTTAGGATACCTCAAATCAAGATTTTGGGAAATTGCTGCTATCGCTGAAAACAAACAAAAATGTGCATAAGCGTGAAACCACAGAACTCTACACTTTAACACTTTACAACATTTCTTACATTTCAGGATCCACCAAAGGGAGATCATAAATAATAGATACCGAGTTATTACAGTATTTTTCATTTACATAAATACATACACTATTATATAAATATTTCATGGGAATGGGAGGGACCATCAGGGCACCCGATTGAAGCACTCTGGATGGGGAGAGTGGAAATGCCAACTCCCCATTGTTAACAGTTTGTGAATAAAGGGCGGGGTCTTCTCCCCGCTCATTGGGGCATCCTCATGTTAGATAGCTTGCTCTTTTGACCAATTGTCCAATCTTGTTGTTGGAAGGAGATTCTTTATATCCCTGTGGATACGTATAAGTGATGTTGCCTATCGATCCACCCAACCCCTTTTTGGCCCTTCATACAATGGCATGATTAGGATAATCAGTGGTTATTAAAGCTTGATCAAGTCTAACAGCGAGGAGAGCTCACTGCTGTCGGACTTAGTTTCCGTGCTACAATGGGTGGTAGTACATATCATACATCATACATCATACATACTAAACAGATATCACAATAATCAACCCCTTTGATAATCTGTCAAAGTTGCACATCAAATCAAAACAAAATCAAAAACTCTGAAACCTAAGAGCGCAAAGAACGCAAAATACAGAGTGCAAGGTGCAAGGTGCAAGGTTTACTAGGGACCAAGGGGTTCCAAAACAGTGAATCAACTCAACTAGTCGAGCGTTAAACGGCACTGAAGAAGTCTACACACTTAGAAATTATGAAACTAATTATTTTTACACGAGACGTAAATCAAATTTGTAAAAAGTCGCAGAACGTGAAGAAAGATTTCGTGTAAAATCGTGTAAACGTGTAAAACACATACATTTATTTTCTACTCTCTTTCAAATCATTCTTATGTGCTAAAGGACGCTTGCATGCGTCAGTTGCGGCGAACAAAAATTTACATGACATTTTTGTAGTGTGTACACATTGTAGACGAAATACGCGTATCTGTCAAGATACGCAAAAGAGGATGATGGAATTAAAAGAAAATTACTAATCTTTCTTCTTATTTTCTTATTCCAAATGTTCCACTAACAAGCTCACTCTCACCAGGATTCAGCGCAAATTCAGTAACAACAACTTGTCTGTGACTTAATTGAGTACACACTACCAAAATATCATGTAAATTTCTGTCTCCTGAGACCGACACATGCAAGCGGCCTTTCGCACATAAAAATGAGTTGAAAAATATGAGAAAATAAATCCAATAAAACCCATATTTCATAAAACTGCGTATGTGTCGGTTTCAGGAGACATAATTTTACAGGAAATCTTTCATTAATTGTTATGTTATATATTCTCCGTGCGAGGAGTAACGATTATGATGTAGAAGGAGATGTTCGCTCATCACCATGAGGCACCAAGAGTGAACAACAATGTTTTTTGGCTAGAATGAAAGATATGAAGAGAAAGTTTTGATAGTTCCGCTAGTGTGCGGCAGGATTGGAAAATGTAACAGATGTTTTTTTTTTTTTATGAAAATTGAGCGAAAAGGGTGGTAACCATTAATTATACTGGTGGGGACCAGTATCGCATCGCTTCACGGTGTTTCTCTCCGAGGTCTCTACGTTGGAGACGACGAGAAAAACTTTAGTGATCGTCAGTCGGTGCGAATCAAAACAAACCCAAAAAAGGAGAGAGTTCCTCTCCCATGTGCGCATCAGTAAACAGAGTGCACACAATAGATCGCTAGAATAACTATACAAGCCACAGTGGTACATGAGCGTCTTCCAACCGGACATTTTTGCCTGTTGAAGTGGCGGACTTAGTCCGTGCTTTAACCTACCCCGCAGTGGGATGTTAGGCAAAAATGTCGTTGGTTCGAGTACCACCGTATACATGCCCTTTTCGCTCAATTTTCATAAAAAAAAAAACATCTGTTACATTTTCCAATCCTGCCGCACACTAGCGGAACTATCAAAACTTTCTCTTCATATCTTTCATTCTAGCCAAAAAACATTGTTGTTCACTCTTGGTGCCTCATGGTGATGAGCGAACATCTCCTTCTACAGGAAATCTTTGTTTACGTTCCCGGATTTTTTACAAACATGAATTGGGTCTCGTGTAAAATTCATAATTTTTAAGTGTGTTTCATCGAAGTTACTTTGATTTGCAACAAACGTTAGGGAGTTGTTATTCATTGCAAAAACAAAGTATATATTAAGTTACACTTAAAACGAAATTTGAATCGATTTAAACCAACAGTAAGAACACTGTAAGGACTACTCATGAAGTTCGTATTTGGTTTTCGTTTTAAAAAATATCCATATAGCATAGTATTTGACAGTATTTTCCAATTATTCTGAAACATGAGCGGCTATTATGGACTTCACAATGGCATCGGGCATCAATTTACGCTGTTTTGGATCCTGAGGTATCCATATATCAGGCTGCCGGCGTCGGTTGTGAAGTGGTAAGCGTGACTGCCACTTGGTAACCTAAGCCGGAAGCCGCCATTTAGATTCCACAATGGCATCAGGCATCGACTAACGGCTTCCTGGTGGTAACCTGAACAACTATGTCGAAGACGTCATTTGCCTAGATGACCAGGATCACAAGATGTAGCTTGCAAATATATACATATGTACAATAGCAATTCCGGACTACTATGCACCAACCGGAAGGATAGAGCGCCCCCTACCGCCAACCCCAAATTAATAAAACTATCACGAGGTAGCCCTTTTTGAAACTATAGCACTTCAAAATTGAGCAAATTACTTTTTAAACTCTAATTAAGCACGGTTAGTTCCAAATAACAAATAAGAGAGTGACACGTGCTCTAAGAGTGCCTTCGGTGTTCTTGCTCAACTTATTAGTAACTTATTTAATCAAAAATTGGAAATACTACGTTCCCCATACCACAAAAGTAAAAATCTCATACGAAACTTCAAGTCGATTGCCGTCAGGCCAACTGCCCTCAATTCCGCGCAGTTGAGAAATATTTGGCGGTTTTCAAATACAAGTTAAAAAAACGAGTGCAGAAAAGACTCGGGATGCAACCGAGATGAAGAAATGGTGGAACAGCCAAAAGATGAAGAAATTGTGGTGGTTAGCCAAAAGAGTTTCCAAAATATGCCGAGCGGTTTTTTTTTTTCAAAAAAAAAACCAATTTCATCATAATTTAAATGGAATAATTTTTTGGCTACTTTTCCTTTCAAGTGATCCGCACATTTTGCGTCTAGATATCAAAAGACTAAAGCTTTAATGTTCTACTAAACATCAAAAGCAAGGCGAAAAGTTTGGATTTAATGTCAAGTTTACTTTTCTTCAAACAACAATGGGTGATTCTATAGGTTTGTTGAGATGATCTTATCTTTATAAATTATCAGAATACAACAAAACTCGCTTGTATATGATGATAAACTCAAAACTTTAAGCCTAAACGCCAGTTAATCTGATTTTCTCCAGATAACCAAGTCGGAGGCAACAGGTTTGATTCATGATCTGTTCGGCGGAATATTCCGGGCTGGAATTTGTCTCGACTTTGCAGACATAGAGCATCATTGTGTTTTCCACAAAATAAACAATTAGCAGTCGGTTTGGTATAGAAAACATTCATTAATAACTGTAGAAGTGCTTCTGGAATACTATAGTATACGTTGAAAGCAGGCAAAGCCAGTTAGTAATTAAAATAACTCGCATTAGTAAGTTGTCAGTGCTGTTATGACCTTAATGATCCTTGTAAGCGTCATAGTTTAAAGAAAACTTTATAATGTTTATGCAGTTGTGCATTTCACACAAACAAGTAAATTTTTGAACGTGTTTCTATGGTAATACTTCCATCAATGCAATCGATGCACTGATTTTGAACTTACATTCCAACTAAGACAAACATAGCAGTTCTAAAAGTTCAATTGTTCAATCTAGGTGCTCTAAAACTACATTCTCCAGTATCATCAATCTCTAGCTGTTGAGGAAAAACCCACTCATTATTGATCAACACAGCTTCACGTTCTCAACGGTTGCTGAGCATAAAACATCCAATTTCCTTTTCCATCGACCAACCGTCGTTTCACAAACACCATGGAGTGATTTTTTTTCCGCTGAAAAATTGAGTTCCATAATCAAAACCTGAGCACCAACCATAATTTCAAGCACGCACACACAGAGCCTTTTCCGCAGACCCACAGCAGCAACACAGCGACAGCAGCGCGCTTTAAATTAGCGAAGGAGGGTGGGCTATGCTTTTCATTCATTCATCATCACCCATCGCATCGTCAGACTCTTCGCGTTGCTCTGGGGGGTTTGGATCCAATTTTGCCGTTGTGCTCTCTCTCGTGGAACTTGATCGTGGGGTTGGTAGGTATGATGAATGGAAGTGAGCGTGATGTGATGTGCTGCCGTGTTCGTCCGTGTTCGTCGGTTGTTGTGAAGGGTAGTGTGGTACACTCGCTATTTTGTGGGTAATGTAATTATTTGAAGTTTATTAATATTGAAGTGCTAAGGTTGGCATGTGATGGAAAAGGCAGCACGATGACGAGTGAGTAGAGGCGGTAGATAATTGAGTAGTACTCTAGGCTAGAGGCGCAAGAAGAGCCAACCGAACGAGAGAGGATGCTGGATGTTGAGAGCAGACAGAATGACGGATGGCGGTGATGCTGATGGAATCGATGATGCTCCGGCGATGATGGTTTATGTGCTGATGAAGTTGTTTGGGGATGTGGTTGAAAGTTTAATTTTGTGATAATAAAGGTTCATTGGAATTATGCCTGGTTGGGTTGGATTTTTTTTCTTCCTATTATGAACTGGTCTGTGTCATAATGAACGCTGGCAGAATTTAGACAGGCCATGAAATAGTTTTAATTTAATAAGTTTAATTAATTTAATTAATTAGTTTGCAGAGCGGTTTGTGTGCACGATAGGAAGTGGTTTTATGAATGATAATTGTGGAGGTATGAGATCGTTTTATGTGAAATGATTAAGCGTTGATTGTAACAATGATTGCGTACCATTTTTCTGTTCACATGCCTGCCAGTTCTACCATGCTGCCGGACAATAAAGGCAATAAGCTAACAATAACCGCTATTTCACAAGTTTTTCATGTGTTAATAACTACATTTTGCGACATTTATATATCATAAATAGTCGTTGTTTTTGGGCGCCAAAAGTTGAATTGAATTCACATATCGTGTTTACTTATTGAAAATATATCTAATTAATTTTTCTTTAAATTCTACACTGATTGAGTGTACAATGAAAACAGTTATCATAGGAAATCGTTATTTTTGTTAAGATCTTAGTTTTGCACAGCATAAGAACCTAATATCTTTCTTCATGAAGCAAGCCGAGAAACCTAGTGTGATAGAACTCGCGTTGGCCGAACAAGTGGTGGATGAATTTGTGTATCTGTCATTAGTGACGTCGTATATCCACTGCAGCAAAGAATTTCTGAGACGCATTATTGCCGGTAGTTGTGCTTACTATGAACAAGATCAACCCCGTACCATGTAAAAAGCGCTGGTAAAACGATAGGACGTGTACTTTGCAACTTTAAGAGTTTACCAGTCAACAGTTTAAACCGTAAAACTTTTCGGAAGTACAGATAGTAAACATTTCAGTATGTATTAAACCGAATAGTAAGGAGGACTAGAACAAACAGTAATGGGTCCCCCCTTAGCTCAGTCAGTAAAGGCGCAGCTATAAAGCAAATCCATGCTGGAGGTGATTGGGTACTTGCCACACAATCATGCTAATGCAAAAATGGCACCTGGCATCGAAAGCTCTGAATTAATAACTGCGGAAGTTAGTAGATCTGTGTCAGTTATAGAATTTAGGAAAATGGTTGAAATTATCAAACATTTTTAAGGGACATGATTTGAATTTGAAACATGGCTGAAAAAACATTAACTTACAGCCCAGAATTGAATTGAATTCAATGGGAATCGATAAAAAAAATTCCAATTTACTAGTTCACCTTTTGTTTATTTTAAAATATACTCAAATCACAGAAACGAAAATTTGATTCCCGGTCGAGGAAATCTTTCGGGTTAAAATTTGATCGACCTCCCTGGGTAAAAAGTATAGTTGTGTTATACGTGCACAGAAAAAATAATGAATTTTAACTGGCGCGTAAATTTTCCCCTCGTTTAATTTCAAGCCGAAGGAAGTGTAAATAACGAAATTGTTTGCAATCTTGCTTACGCCATACAACTATTTTCACAATCTTTCATACAACAGACTAGATTCAGGAGTTTTCAGGCTTAAATTTACATGAAACACCCCATTAATTTCTACCAAATCTAGCATTTCCTTCATGTGCATTATACAACGCAAAAAAAATATCATATTTTTTTGCAAACTGTAGTCTGTAATTCTTGCATTGCTGCGAAAGCTCTCAGTTAAGAATATTTGAAGTTCAATAAGGATAATACACACTAAGAAATAATTACCGTATTGGATCATTTCCAGCACATCGCGCAATCGTTTGAATCTCCCAAAAATGGTCTTCTTACTAACAGATCAGCAAGAACTGAATTTCGGTGTGTAAAGTTGTCTTCGGCCTGAAATGGTAATTCGTTACGTAATAAGATTGATTATTAATTTAAATACATATCGTCGAAATAGTACCTCAGAAGATCGAAGTAGATAGCGCTCCGGGACTGACGTGTTTATGCTTCGCAGCAGGTTTTTTTTGATAGTGAGAATTAATGAGTAGTGTTAAACTTTATATTTTGATGATGATTCAGTCACCAAAGAGTTGATTGCAGTCCTACAAGAGGAATGAGGCGTGAACGGTCAAAATGCAGATGTTAATAATCTTGTAAAGTACGTGGCGCCATCAGCCTTTCTGAAAGTAAGCAGATAAACACCGCACAATTGGAACCAGCACTGTGCTACCACCCATTGTAGCGCGGAAACTAAGTCCGACAGCAATGGCCTCTCCTCTCTGTTAGACTTGGTCAAGCTTAAATAACCACTAATTATCCTTATCATACCATTGTATGAAGGGCCAAAAACGGGTTTGGCGGATCGATAGGCAAGATCACTTATACGTTCCACAAGGATATAAAGAATTTTCTTCCAACAACAAGACTGAATAGTTGGTTATAAGAGCGAGATGTATAACATGAAGATGCCCCAATGGGCAGGAAGAGCAGCCCGCCCTCTATCCACAAACTGTTAGCAATGGGAAGTTAGCATTCCCACTCTCCCCATCTAGAGTGCTTCAGTCGGGTGCCATGCTGGTCGCTCTCATTCCCATGAAATATTTATATAATAGTGTATATATTTATGTGAATGAATATATCTATTATATATGGTCTCCATTCGGTTGGTCCTGAAATGCAAGAATTGTTGTAAAGTGTTAAAGTGTAGAGTTCTGTGGTTCTAGCTTGAGCATGTTTTTGTTCGTTTTCAGCGATAGCAGCATATCACAAAAATCTTGATTGAGGTATCCTAAAAAAGTTTGTTACAACTATTGAACTTTTAACAAACTAACATTTATACATTTTAATTTACTGTACCGTATTAACTGCTTAATGCTGATATTATAACAACAATCCGCTTTTATGTTTGCTAACCTGCTAGTTATTGCTCTTGAGTTAGGAAAGGGAAGATTTAATTGAAAGGGAATTACAACAGATGTAATTTTTTGCGTAATATAATGGACACATATAGAATACATATTTCGTTGCCAGTCAAAGTGGTGGATTCGTTTCTGCCTTGACCTACTCCGTAGGGGATGTTTGGCAAAAGATTGTGTGCTCAGTTCGAATAACTACCTCAAAATGCCCTCCCCGCAATTTCAAAAAGTATAGGAAAGGCTTGTAAGATGGAACATGATCCGTTTTTTGCTCGTAACATGTAGAATTTTTATTTTTACGCGGATTCAAAGACATCTTTCGAAAGAAGAACTAATAGGCTCTAATTTCACTATAGAAGCTGATTATTTATAGTCATCAAAAAAAAGTTATGGCCTATTTTCGAAATGCATCCAAAATTGCAATTTCAAAAAATGGCTTGTATGATGGAACACGATTTGTTTTTTGCTCGTAACATTTATAATTTTTATTTTTTCGAGGATTTTTCGAAAGAGAAACTGAAAGGCTCCAAGTTTGCCCACGGAATTGATTATTTATAGTCATCAAAATAAAATTATGGCATTTTTTCGAAATCCATCCAAAATTGCAATTTCAAAAAATGTATTGTTATATTTTCATTTAATATTGATTCCATTGCATTCCAAACATAAAATTCATTCATATCTTTTAAAACGAAAAAAAATGTGTTCAATCGTATAAGCTCAACAGTGTTCCATCTTACAAACATGACGCCATAAACACAAAACGTAAAAAAATTGTTTCACTTTACGATTTGTTTGGAAATGCCTTTGGATCATAAAAATACACCAAACATGCTAGCCAACACAAATGTTAACCTTTTGATATCGAATGGAAATTTCCACTTACTAAGCACAAGAAATAATCGCTATTTTAATTATTCCACCACATTCAAACAATGAAACCTGGAAGAGCTAAATCGAATGAGTGTATTCACTCCAAAAGCAAATTGAAAAATAGTAAAAAAATAAGGTTAACACTTGTCAGCGCGATCGTGTTGTCGCTATGAATGTCAAACGTGACGCTGTTCCATCTTACAAGCCTCTACTTCAATTTTCACAGCCTGCCGTGCGCTAACGGAACTATCAATACTTTCTCTTATCAACTTTGATGTTCTAGCAAAACCAAGTGCTGTCTACTCCTAGCCTCATGGTGATGAGAAATTATTTCCTTCTCAAACAACATCACTTATAGACTCGTAAACTCGGAGGAGGGGCTTCCATACAAATGAAACACATATTTCTGAATAACGCAAGAACTAATCAAGCAAAGGAAACCAAATTTTACATGTGAGAGTTTTCAGAAGCAAGAAATGTTTTTATGGTAGTTTGAGATCCCTCCCCCCTCTGAAATAGCGGGGCTCCCATAAAAATGAAACAGACGTTTCTGCATTACTCAAGAGCTAATCAAGCAAATGGAACCAAATTCGCCCATTTACGACAAATTGTATGCAACTCTCTATGCGTGCGTTCCTCTCCGACGGTGGATTACAAGGTCAACTTCTGTGCAACCCTGGTGGAATCCAACGTTACGCAATCTGCGGAATATGCTACGCAAGTTGCGGAAACGACATCTCATTGCCAGAACCAACGAAACTAAAAATAATCTCCGTTTAATCGAAACGAGGTACAACGTACTACTAAAGTCCAGTTATGAGGAACACGTCCAGAAATTACAAACGAACCTGAAGCAAAACCCAGCGGCATTTTGGAAGTTCGTTAAGTCACAACGTTCTTGTAATAGTCTTCCTAACACAGTTGAATTCCACGGAGTCGCCGCTAGCACCCCTGTCGACGTTGCGAACATGTTTGCGTGCTACTTCCTATCAGTTTATAGCGCAAATGCACCACCTTTGCACCAAAATAGTTTCGATAACATACGGAAGTTCAATATGAACTTCCCAGCATTTTTTTTGTAGCCGGATGACGTCATGAAAACCTTGAACGATCTTGATGTTTCAAAAGGCCCTGGTGTAGATGGAATTCCTCCGTCTCTTCTCAAGTTTTGCTCAGGCTTTCTTGTTTTTCCGATATGCAGCATATTTAACCGTTCGTTAAGCGAGAAAAAGTTCCCTGGAATTTGGAAGACTGTGTCAATTGTGCCAATCCATAAAGCAGGAAATCGGAACCTGGTTAAAAACTATCGTGTAATATCGCTTCTCTGTTGCATCACCAAGGTCTTTGAAACGTTAGTTCATAACGCTGTCTAAAGTGTTGTCCATCCTTTAATATCGGAGTAAAGGGTGATACGGTCAAAATTTGGTCAAGGGAAAACGCGTGTAAATCGGTGAAATCGTTTATTTAAAAAATCAAATTAAATTTCTTTTTCAAGTTCAATTAGTATAAAATTCAGGAAAAATATTCAGTTAGGCTTCCGCTTTTCCAAATCAGATTTTGTACAGCCACCTTGTCCACCTTCTTCGCCGCAGAAAGCCAGTTTGCCTTGAACTGCTGCTCGTCCTTAGCAGTTTTTTTGGTCTTCTTTAGGTTCCGCTTGACAATAGCCCAGTATTTCTCAATTGGGCGGAGCTCTGGCGTGTTGGGAGGGTTCTTGTCCTTGGGAACCACCTGCACGTTGTTGGCGGCGTACCACTCCATGGCCTTTTTACCGTAATGGCAAGATGCCAAATCCGGCCAAAACAGTACGGAACAACCGTGTTTCTTCAGGAAAGGCAGCAGACGTTTATTCAAACACTCTTTCACGTAAATTTCTTGGTTGACAGTCCCGGAAGCTATGAAAATGCTGCTTTTCAAGCCACAGGTACAGATGGCTTGCCAAACCAGATATTTCTTTGCGAACTTTGACAGTTTCGTGTGCTTGAAAATATCTGCTACCTTTCCCCTTCCTTTTGCCGTATAAAACTCCTGTCCCGGAAGCTGCTTGTAGTCGGCTTTGACGTAGGTTTCGTCGTCCATTACCACGCAGTCAAACTTCGTCAGCATCGTCGTGTACAGCCTCCGGGATCGCGCTTTGGCCGTCGTATTTTGTTTATCATCGCGATTTGGAGTCACTACCTTCTTGTAAGTCGATAGTCCGGCTCGTTTTTTGGCTCGATGCACGGTTGTAGACGATACACCCAGCTTATTTGCGGCATCTCGGAGAGATAGGTTAGGGTTTCGCTTGAAACTACCGGCAACTCTCTTTGTCGTCTCAGCGGCTTCCGGTCTTCGATTTCCCCCCGATCCAGACTTCCTGGCTGTCGACAAACGTTCCCCAAACACTTTAATTACATTTGTAACGGTTGATTTGGCAACTTTTAGCGATTTTGCCAACTTTGCGTGCGAGTAGCTCGGATTTTCGCGATGCGCGAGCAAAATTTTGATACGCTGCTCTTCTTGCTTGGACGGCATTTTGACAACTGAAGAGTGAATTCCAAAATCAAAATAGGAACAACATTCTACACACACACACCTTCAAAATGAGGGGTGTTCAGGTTTTTTAAATGCAAAATTGAAAGAAATACGTCAAGTTGATATTGACCAAATTTTGACCGTATCGCCCTTTACCAGCATGGATTCGTTCAACATCGCTCTCCAACTACGAATGTGCTATGCTATACAAATACGTTGTTTCGAGAGATTAAATCCCGAAGGCAGGTCGACTCTATCTATGTTGTTTTTTTCTAAAGATTTCGACACAGTACCACACCTGTACGCAGCCTGTAGGATTCTCAATTTGGTTCGTTGAGTGGATTCTATCTTACTTGGCCGACCGTCAGTCCTTCGTTACGATTAATACAGCACGCTCGAGAAGATTCGCTATTACTTCAGGAGTACCGCAAGGAAGTGTGCTCGGCCCAATGCTTTTTGTTCTTTTCGTTGATCTGTGCCCTCGTATTTCATCGTTCAAGCAAATGTTTGCCGATGATCTGAAGATTTTTAAAGTCATTATACATATCTGCGCTTGACTGTCTTGTCCTTCAAAACGATATTAACTAACTACTGCTGTGGTGTACCGATAACGGTATGAGGGTAAAATGTGAGGTGAACTTCACAGATATCTACGCACAAAAGACATCATTCTGTACCTTAGTCCGTAGTATACTAGAATACGCGGCCGCTGTCTGGTCACCATATCACGCATCACTGATCATCAGAGTCGAACGAACTCAAAAGCTCTTCATCCGATTTGCGCTACGGAATCTTCCATGGAACGACCCGTTAAATCTGCCCGACTATACCGAACGATGTATGCTGATTAGATTGCAAACCTTGCGAGCCAGGCGCACAATCATTCAGCAACTGGTTGTCTACGACCCGTTACGCGGCAATATAGACTGTCCGCAACTCTTACACTATGTTCTCCTTTAAGTCTCACCCCGGCAATTAAGATACGCACAACCAGTCGCTGTACCTGCTCACCGGACCAGTTACGGCTTCAACAATTCACTTGACACCTGCCTGCGAGCCTTCAACGATACCAATGAACATTTCGACTTAAACATTAGCAAACACGTTTTTAAAAATAGGATTAAGAATAGTAGGTAGAGTAGTCTGTACGATTTTTGGTCGAAGACGAAGAACAATGAATTAAATTAAATTAAATTAAAAATTTCACAAGTTAAGTTTTCAAGCAGCACGAAATGTTTTTATGGTGACTTGAGATCACACTTCTTTCCAGAAGGGGGGAGTCTCATACAAATGAATCTGAAATTTCTGCATAACTCGAAAACTAATAAAGCAAATGGAACCAAATTAGGCAAGTAGAGGTTTTTGAAGCCAAGAAATTTGTATATGAGGGTTTGAGTAAGAGGGGAACTTCCATACAAAAGGAAAAAAAAAATCTGCATAACTCGAGAGCTAATCAATCCTATGGACCAAATTTGGCATGTGGATGTTTTTGGAGGAGAGAAATGTTTTTATAGTAGTTTGAGACCCCTCCGCCTTGTGGAAGAGAGGAAGGCTTTCTACACAAATGCAACACAAATTTCTGCATAAATCAAAATTTAATCAAGCAAATGGAACCAAATTTGACAGGTGAATGATTTTGACGGCAAAACATGTTTCTAATGTGATTCAAGACCCCCTTCCTTTCTGTATGAAGTTACACAAATTTCAATCAGACATGAGAGTTATCCTGGTAACTATAACAAAAAAATTGTATTTCTCAGGTGAGGCCTAAGTAACAATTTAAATTTTATTCCAGCCATATAGCACTCCTCCCGGCTTTGTTGATAAAACTACATTCAAAACGGTTTTTTCCACCAACACCTCCTCTATGCTTCTTTAAAGCCGAAATTTGAACGATGTTGCCCACTCTATGGACGGTTGTGAAAAAGGGTTAATAAAACCGTTATAAGACCATAAAGATTTTTGAAATGTTCAAATGAAAGATGTTACTTGAGAACCTTCATAAAACCTATTGGCTGCCGTAGAAACCAGCATAAGGCCAGCGTTTTTTATTCAACCGCTAGATGCCAGGACAGACGCTCGGCGCACACCTCCTCAATCTAGCTGAAGTCAGAAGGACAACAGTGCCCAGGCTGCACTACCAGCTAAGTACGCAACCCTTTGCTGGCGGTCTTTGTCATCTCTTGACCCGTGGAAGCCTGAGGTAGGAACTTGTGAGGACCATAGCTATGTTGCGGGGACGCACGCTCCATCACAGTTGTCGACTCATCATTTTGCAGCCCGTGATACACAAACCTATATGCATAGCAACCTAATCGCATAGAATGCAAAAACATGGCGTATGTGCAAGAGTGAAGGCTAAGGAGTGTATCGAGAATAAGCTATCCACAAACTTTCTTTCAAATTATGTTGAAAACGATATTTTATTCATACAAAAAATTGATCCTTTATTGTACGAGGTTAAACTTGAACATAATGAAGACCGAATGAAATTTAAGTTATTCCTTCACGAATTTTCAAACTTTGGATCGAATGCTCTTCATCAAGTTCCGGACAAGTGTTGCATCGCATTTTTTGGACGCTTGAGCCCAAATTTTTTTCAACTTCTGCATGTTCCCAGCTGCCTTTCCAGTCTTCTTGAAGACCCTCTTCACGAGTAACGTTCGATGGGTCAAAGCTGAGGGCAATTTGGTGGATTGATATTTTTCTCAACGAAATCTATACCCTTTTCCGCAAGCCAATTGAGAGTGGTTTTGGCATAGTGAGCCGACGCTAAATCCAGCCAAAACAGTGGAGGTGTACTATGCTTCTTATATAAAGGCAACAATCTCTTCTGGAGACACTCAGATCGATAGATTTCCGCATTTATAGTTCCGGTAGTGTAAAAAATGGTTGACTTCAAACCACAGGAACATATTGCTTGCCATACCAGTACCTTTCGACCGAATTTCTCCACTTGAATCGACCTGTCCCCATCGCTCACATCCTCCCCAACGACGGCAGTAAAGTATTGTGGACCTGGAAGGGTTTTTGAGTCCTCCTTTACATAGGTCTCATCGTCCATCAAAACGCATGCATCCGGACGCTGCAAAAGACGCGAATACAATTTCCGGGCCCTTGTTGCTGCTCGCTTCTTCTGTTCTGCACTTTGTTTCGAGATTTTCTGCTTCTTGTAGGTCTTCAGGTGGTTTCGCCTCTTGATACGCTGGATCATTCCGACACTCGTTCCTGCTGTTTTGGCCAAATCACGTATTGACATTGATTTGTTCTTCATGATTAGAGATACCACTTTCTGCTCCAGTTTCGGGTTGGAAGAACCGGGTTTTCTGCCTCTTCCTGGTAGCTCATCCAAAGAATAGTGTTCCCCAAACTTATTAATGATGGTTTTAACACTCGCATGATGAATTCCAAACCGCTTCGCCAATTTTCGCATAGTAATACCCTTCTCACTTAGCCATGTGTCCAGAACCTTAATTTTCACTTCCTTTTCAATACGCGACATTTTGAAAACGCAGAATTTGAACCGCACAAACAAGTAAACAAAAGAAAGCTGACAGTCAAACGCACAGCATGCAGTGTTCAGAGCATAAAAAACCATCACAAATACATGCGTACAACGCAAATGTATGTGGATAGCTTATATTCGATACACTCCTTATACACGTGGACATTTTACTTTTTTTTTTAAACGAGTTGATTCGGCATCATTTTCCACGTAAGAATGAGCGAGATAAGACGCTATAACCTTGGCAATTATTGCCAGTCTTTTGGTTCAAATGCCAAAAGTTCACCCACAGGCAAAAGGAGCACAAACTAATCTTTCTAGCATCTATGCTCCCAACGATAAAGTATTACACTGTTTAACTCTACATGGAAGCGTTTGGTACGGGAGGTCCACGCTTTCTTCCTTCCCTTGAATCAAAGTAGTAGAGCGATTTTAGATCTTTCTGGAATTGCTCTATCTCTTAGAATCCTCTCTGCGGCACATACTACGCAGTTGGCGTGGCCGATGACAAGAAAAATTATGTATTCAAGAAACCATCATTTTCCAGGATGCTTTCAAGAATTGGCTGCGTTAGTGTGCATCTGCAATTGCATCTTAAAAAAAGTCTTACGATGTGATCCGATTTTGTTTGTGATTCAGTAGGATGATAAAATGATACATCGAATATACTTCGAAAATTTGCACTATTTGCGATATTGTTCGAACATAAAACGAAGTGGGCCCCAATAATATGCAATTTCGACTTAAAATGTTAGAATTTAATTGAATTTAATTTAGAATTGTCTGGGTTACAATTGTGAACAACAATACCCTGTTCCCGGTTTGAAGCAAATGTTAGAAATTTTATTAATAAATAGGTACCCGCTCTTGAGTAAAGGGCCCAAGCTCCATATCATCTCGACATATACTTAATCTGGTCACATCAGAATTTTCTCTGAAGAAATTACGGTTTTTGAATGTGTTACCAGTTCTGATTGAAAAAAATCGTTTAAGTGATGCAATTCTTTTTAGTGTTTTCTCATACTAGACTCCCTTAAAATATGTTTTGAGGTATCTAGATTACTAATGTAAGAAGGAGTTGCATTAACCAGAACTTTTTTTGGGACAGAATTAATATGGCGAATTATTCTCGGTGACTCAGCAATATTTCTTTTGGACTTGG
This sequence comes from Aedes japonicus, assembly GCA_034211315.2. Taxonomy (NCBI): domain Eukaryota; kingdom Metazoa; phylum Arthropoda; class Insecta; order Diptera; family Culicidae; genus Aedes; species Aedes japonicus. The sequence continues at coordinate 51,804 of JASCZW010000166.1, read as the reverse complement.
CGTGGTAACGGCTAGCTTGTTAAGGAATTATGATTGTTTATTAAAAGTGCTCACTTCATTGAAAAAATCATCCAGACGGAGAATGTAATTATGCCTCTTTTTCATAGTCTAGATGAACTCTATTTGATTCGGCAATGCTCTAAGTATGTTGTTACGCCCTTTTGTGAAACATCCTCCGTCAACGAAGGCATACCCAGCGATCAAACGAACACAATACCTAGATAACGTCTAACGAACATAATAGGCTAGATAACAACAGAAATTCAGCTAACCTGATCAAATTTGTATTTATTAACTTACTAAGCTATCTTCACTAAATTCATTGGTGCCTAAAGTAGTGAATTTACAAATAGTTAACAAGCTACAGTGGTTTAACCTAAGAGGTAAAATATTGTTCATTTTTTGGCCATTCTAATGTGAAAACTATCCTTCCTAACCAATAACTTCTTGCAGATTGTAAACACTGAATTCACAAGGCTTTGCACTAATATATTAAACGACCGATGAATTCAATAATTATTGAATAGTAAAATAATTATACACATCATTATTGAAACAGTTTCATCAACACCGGATAGCTTCTACGGAGATCTGAATCAATCACTAAACGTAAGTTAACCTGAGATAACAATATCAAGCACTATGTTTACTATGTTTCTTATACGCTTTAGGGAAATTATAACTCTCTCGAATAAAATTACTCGTCGACTGTTGAATATCCGGAAAGGCCTGCTATCTTGTTATCAGTTTCGATAACAATGCTGCTCTTAGCAATCAACGATGTGCTTGATTATTGTGCCACACAGTCTATCAAATTCCCAGATTTTCGTTTGAGGTAGTCCACCATCACATGTCATTCGACAAACACTTAGGTTTATTATTAGGTTTAATCTCTTCTAACGTATTTATTCTCTCACACCGATCTTCTAATGATAGATCGTAGTGATCGTATTGCTCGACGGATGTCGTGAAACGATCTCTGGAACTTGTCGACTGACATGGTTTTGCACTTTTTCCTAGTGTATACAACAGAATGATTTTCGAAATAGCGGCGCTTTAGCGAAAACAAATTAACGTGTCGGGAGTTGAAGTTTTGATAAGTGCAATAAAAAATTTTAAATGGCTGTAAGTGTTACCCGTTCGATATTTTCTATTCATATTTTGGGTGGAATTGGTTCAGTGTGAATAACACGTGCACGGAAGCTCTACATCCAGATGTTGACGTTACCACATTGCCTCGTTATGAATGATGAGACGTATGTAAAAGCAGACTTTCGGCAACTTCCGGGGCTTCCATTTTTCACGGCTCATCATAAATTCGATGTCCTTGAGGACGTTAGAAAGCAAAAGATGTCAAAGTTTGCCAAAACATATATGATTTGGAAAGCAATTTGCTCGTATGGAACGTGTGGAAAGTGAAGCACCCTGGGACGGTCAGCACAAATGGGACAGTCGGTGGGCAGGTGTACCCAAAGGAATGCCTTCAAAAGCGTCTACTTTTTCTTCTGAGATCACACGATGGTCCAACGATTTTTTGACCGGATTTAGCCTCGTGCCATTACTCGAAAGAGGTTTTGGAGTGGTACAAGGCTAAGGAGGTCAATTTCGTGCCGATGCATCTCAACCCCCCGAAAGCAACGGAGCTGCGGCCAATTTAAAAGTACTGGGCAGCTGGACATGAAGCATGCACTTCGGAAGCATCTTAAGGAAGTAAAATCTGAGGAAGATGTGAAGAAACAATTGATTGCCACACAAAAAAAGTTGGTCCAAATATTGTACAGGTCCATATGAGTAGTGTAAAGAAGAAGGTTCGTGCATTTGGTTATGAAATTGAAATTGAAGAAAACAAACATGTGAAAACATTCATAACTAGCTGAACCCAGTGCGTGCGCTGCTACGCTTGCAACTAAATGAAGGAAAATTTAATGTAACTGGCAATTTTATGGTTTTTTTTTTCGGAATGAGTTTTTTTTTTTCTTGAATAAGCAGGGGTTCAAACTTCTATCAAAACATGCTTCTTACCCAAGAAATACACGTTTTGTGTTTAAGTATCCTGGATAATTCTCATTTTTGGTAGAAATTTATGTTTCATTTGTATGGGAGCTCTCCCTTCCAGAGGGGGTGGTTTCTCAAACCATCATACAATGATTGCCTTCAAAACCCCCCACATGCCAAATTTGGTTCCATTTGCTTGATTAGTTCTCGAACCATCACACGGGGCTCTTCGATTATAATAAAAATTTGAGTTCAGAAATTTCCGAGACTATAAGGGTCTGACAGGCAGACAGACAGACAGAAATTCATTTTTATGTATATAGAAATCTGCCCTCCAAAAACCTCCACCTGCCAAATTTGGTTCCATTTGCTTGATTTGTTCTCGAGTTATGCTGAAATTCATGTTTTATTTATATAAGAGACCCCTCTTTCAGTGAGCGGAGGAGTTTCAAACCACAATAGAAACATTTCTTGCCTAGCTATAAATTAGAAGAAAAATTAGTAATCACCATTTAATTCCAACTACCTTTGCTTATCTTTGACAGGTACGCGTATTTCGTCTACAATGTGCAGACTTCTTCAGTGTCTCGTACTAACTCGACTGTCACATTTATAGTTACAAGTATTCCACTAAACAGCTCAAACCCTCTAGGATTCATTACTTGCCTTCAAAAACCTCCACATGCCAAATTTGGTTCCATTGACTTAATAAGCTCTCGAGTTATTCAGAAATTTGTGTTTCATTTGTATGGAAACCCCCCTCCCGCCCCCTTCCAGATGGCGGAGGAGTCTCAAACTTCCATAGAAACATTTATCTCCTCCAAAAACCTCCACATGCCAAATTGGGTTCCATAGGCTTGATTAGTTCTCGAGTTATGCACAAATTTGTGTTTCATTTGTATGAGAGCCCCCCTCTTACAAAGAGTGGAGGGGTTTCAATTTACCTTAGAAACATTTCTTGCCTTCAAAAACCTCTACCTGTAAAATTTGGCTCCATTTACTTGATTAGCTCTCGAGTTGTGTAGAAGCTTTTGTTTCATTTGTAAGGGAACACCGCCCCCCCAACCTAACAGAGAGAGAGGAGGGGTCTCGAACTAGCGTAGAAACATTTATTGCCTTTAAAATCCCCGCATGCCAAATTTCGTTCCATTTGCTTTATTAGATCTAGAGTTATGAAAAAATTACAGTTTCATTTGTATGACAGCACCCCTTCTAGGAGAAGGGAGGGGTCTCAAACCACCATAAAAACATTTTTCTCCTCCAGAAAACCCCACATGCCAAATTTGGTTCCATTTGCTTGATTAGTTCTTGATATATGCAGAAACTTCTGTACTTCATTTGTACGAGAGCCTCCCTTTCTAGAGAGGGGAGGGGTCTCTGACTACCATAGAAACATTGCTTGCCTCCAAAAACTTCCGCATGCTAAACTTGGGTTCATTTGCTTGTTCAGTTCTCAAGTTATGCAGAAATTTGTGCTTCACTTGTATGGGAGTCCCCCTTTCCAGAGAAGGGAGGGGTTTCAAACCATCATAAGAACCTTCCGGTGTCCAAGACGAATCCAACAAAGCAAAAATCTTGCCAAACGGTCCTTCCGCTCGTGAGTTTAATCGTGACAAAGGAAACCCCAACTCATTTTTATTTATATAGATATGTTTTATTTTACTCCTTGTAAGTTTGAAGATAATTGGTTGAACGTGCAAATTTTGCCGAAAATTTTTGTGTATCGCAATTTGATTCCGTACACCCTTTACTCAGATCACCGAAACTTCGTTCATACTTTACCGAACGCTGGTTAAGTTATTTACCGGAAAATTTGTAAAATTGCGCATTCACCGATTTTTTTAAAAATGACCGAATACGCACATCGCGACTATGTCTGTTTGCAAGCAATAAACTCATTCTGAAAATGATGACTTTAAAACGCTTAACAAGAAAACCGAACTATGTGAAGTTCCTTGACAGTTCATTGCGATGCACGATTGGCCTACTCAAATGCATCAAATCTTGATTTTATCATCGTATTGAAATTATCCAGCACAAACAATATATTAAGAAAAACCAAAGTATGCTGTGCCACAATTCTGTGAAATTTCCCATATGATGTTAGATGCTTGATTCTCTTAGCGCTTTCAATCAATGATGAATTTGTTTCTATAATTACCCAACTAAGACGAGTTACCGTTAAGTAGAAGCAAAAAAAAAACGCATAAGCCTTGTTTCTTTTCTGCGGTACATCCGCCGTCTGAATTATCATATTAACGTGCATAGCGAAGTGTGTTCGAATTCGATTGGAACTGCTAGACAGAGAGACGTGGCTTTCCAAACAGTAAAAGACAAAGCCAAAAATTGCTGCTATCATGGAGAGATGTGCCTCGGCTGGAAACGGTAGTCTGCATGGAGGCAACCGGCAATCCTAGCAAAGCGTAAGAAAACAAAAATTAAGAAGCTGCAAAGCCCATCCGCATCTACATAAAGAACGGCCAGACCGAAGTCCATCGCCAATCAATGCGCTGTTGGGGTTGTGGGTTTTCCACTCCTTGCAGCTTCTCCGGCCGGCCAGGCCGTGCCGCACCGAACCGAACCGAGCCACACCACTTCAGAGATCGAACACCGAACCGAAACGAACGAAGAGAGCAATTAAACTAAATCATCGACATCCTTCATTTTATTGATCAAATTGCTCAACATAATTGCCTGCAATAATATTTCAATTACTCAATTTTTCTGAAGAAGAGTCTGGTGGTGGGCTGGTCGGTGGCGGCGGCGGTGGGTGGATTAAGGGAGGAAGAAGCAACTGTAGCACCCGGCACATATGTGTGGGCTGAAAATAGACGAGCTAATGGATCGGAAGGGGTCTTAGAAAAAGGGAAAAGCTGGTGGTTGGACTGTGGCAGCAGCAGCATCAGCAGCACCATCAGCGGCGTGAAGAAACAATAGCACATTGATGGGCACTGGCAAAAGCACACGTACCACCTTTTATTGGAGTGGTTAATTATTTTCCGATATGGGGTAGGGGTGTTTCGGTGAGGGGAGGAGTGCAATGATTGAATTGCAGAATGAAAGAAAGTATGAATGAATATCCGAACAAGTTAGTGGAGGTGGCGGAAGGCTAATATGAATATTTTTTCCCCCCGAAGTTATTCGAGTAAATTAAGGGCAGACTTTCGTTCATGAATCAGGTTTAAATATTCTTACGCGTGCTTTCGCCTTATTTGAGGTTAGTGTTGTAGAAACATTTCCACATTTGTTTTGTTTGCTCTACGCTCAAGAAAGCCGACCGAGTTTCCTGCTGGAATTAGATCATTTTTCTATGAAGCAAAATTTAATTGGCTTTCAGTGCGGAATTTGTTGGAAGTTAGGAAGAGTTTTACTTGTTTATAAAATCAACGCTACCAATGCCAAACAACAAAGCAAAAATTACACTGAACAGCATAAGCCATATAACGGGTGTCCACTAAATAATGAGAACGAAAAGAATGGGTCAGGAAAAAAATACCAGTGAAGTTTTGTTCAAACTGATTTATTTTATTAAAAGGGTCAACTTAAATCTTCAAACTAAGTTTAGTGAATATTGTCATATGGTCCGTGGTCCGCCGTGCGGCGCAGCTTAGTCGTTATGCTGGAACATGACCGTTGGACGGCAGCCATATCGATTTTTCGGATGCAGCTTTTGATCCTGTTGGTAAGTTGCTTGGTGTTCTTGGCCTTCCAATTATCCTTGTATACCATGGAGCTCAAAAGACCGAAGAAATCCTCGATAGGACGGCACTGTGGCAAATTTGTCGGATTCCGGTCTTTTGGGACATATGGTATATTTTGGCTCTCCAAAAACGTTAGCGTTTTTTTTTTTGCGTAGTGCGATGATGCCTTGTCCGGCCAAAACACGTATTTGCCATCCGAGTGATGTTGTTTAAGAAATGGGATGAGTATTTTCTGCAAACACTCTCTTTGGTACACCTCCTGGTTGATGGCCAAACCGCTTGGTTTGAACCACGGCTTCGAAATACCCTTATCGAATATTACGATGTATAACATAACCTTCGATTCAAATTTGTGCTTGAACTTATACATTACTTTTGGAGGAGTAGTAGATTTGTCCTTAGTGTAGAATCGGTCGTTTCCCGGTATCTGAGACTTCGAAAGAGGAAAGTAGCTTTCGTCGTCCAGAACGAAAGATTTTCCGCCGTAATTCCGAGTCATCCAGCGGCATTGGGATTTCACGGTTTGAATCTGCTCATCTGTGTACTCTGGGGATCTGGTTTTCTTTCTACACACTATTCCTTCTTTCTTTAGCGTCTTGCAGATGAGTGACTTCGAACAATGGAACTTTCGGGCTGCTTCCCGTTGACTTACCGAATCCTTGTTGTTGAACATGCTGCGCAGCGAGCGGAGCGTTTTCTCATTCATTATTTTCGCTGGACGGCCGCAACCTTTCTTCCGGGTTACTCTCATGCATGCCAGGATACGGTATACGGTGGATACCGGAACTTTTTCACGACAAAAATGGTCCACCGTGTATTTTTTTCCACGATCTTCGTTCGCTTGAAAGAATTGTACAACGCGCGCGCGCAGTTCTTCCTGTTTCGACGGCATGCTGAACACGACTGAACATGTTAGAGTGAAATAAGAGTGTATGAAAATTTTCTGGAGAGTGCAACGATTCATTCATCTAAAGTGACATTTCTATGCGGCCGTTTTTGTTCTGATGGAAAAGTATTGAAATCATTCTCATTTTTTAGTGGACACCCGTTAAGACACACAAATCCAGCCACGCACCAAACAAAACCTCAAATATGCTTCTTTGGAAATCAGAGGTAGAGAGCGCCTAATTTACCATAGCGTTTTGAAACGATATTTTAATGTGCTTCGATTTATCTCCTTTCTGATTCCACTCGGACGATGATTCATAAATAGAACGCCTAAACTGGTTTCCAGGCCCTTCCTCATTCCACATCCACTACCAGCACGGCGATGGTGATTATAGCAGATTACCGATTCCTGTGCGGCCAAGCGACTCAAGCATGTGCTCGATTTTCGTTTGGTTACATAATTTATATGAATTCAGAATACATCACCTGCGCACGCACTCTGGTCGATTGATTAGCCAACATTTGTAAGGAAACGAACCCATGTAAATGTGCGTTGGCCTTTCACCGCATATATGGATCGAAGCAAACTAGGTATTTCCCATTAACCACGTAATGATAAATCGAAATTCGGTTTATTCTCGGTTATACAGGAGACTTTCGTTGCTAAAAAAACATGACAAGATGCTAACCATCGTATAACATATGTTTTATTAACATGGTGTGCAGAAAATCTCGTTTTTGTTGTTGTTGACTCGTATTTACGTGACTTTGAACTAGCGCCATCCGGAACTGGGTCCTTCTTTAGCTCAGTCGGTTAAGGCGCAGCTACAAAGCAACACCATGTTGTAGGTGGCTGTGTTCGATTCCGGGTCTAATCTAGGATTTTTCCATTTAAGAAAATTTCTCTACTCCCTGGGCAAAGGGTTGAAATAATTTTCTTGTGGAAGGTGCTTGAAGATCAATCTAATGTTTCAGTTCGTCTGAACATTCATAATGTCGAAAAGAAAAATGCATGCTCTTATGATTTTGTTTTTGAGAAGGAAATAATTTCTCATCACCATGAGGCTCTAGGGTCACCATGAGGAGTAAAGGGTGTCCACGATGAAATTGCCACACTATGAAATTGCTCTAACTTTTTAACCGTTGGGTAGAATTTAATGAAAATTTGGGTGGATTTAGTTCATAGTGCATTATTTACATCCTGCAAGTTTTAAAGTTCTGTGATTAAAACTCGCGGAAATTGAGTCGAAAGAACAGCTCGTGCGTGATAAAATCTTGCGCATTCATCACGAGAACAAGGATCTCTCGCATCGTTCCATCGCTAAAACGTTGGGAATCGCGAATTCCACGGTGTCGCGAGTGATTAAGCGGTTCGAGGAACGGTTGATCACCGATCGGAAGCCCAGAAGTGAAGGAAAAAGTATTCCGTACAACACCAAAAATCACAACCGCGTAGTTGGGGCCTTCAACCGAAATCCGAACGCCTCCGTTCGGGATGTGGCTAAGAAGCTGCACCTAAGCCGAAGTTTTGTCCAGAAGGCCAAAACTAAGGCTGGGCTTCGAACGTTCAAGGTACAAAAGGCCCCTAATCGCGACGAGAAGCAGAACAAGTCCGCCAAAACCCGTGCCAGGAAGTTGTACCTCAACATGCTGACGAAAGTTGAATGCTGCATCATGGACGACGAAACATATGTGAAGGCCGACTTCAAACAGATCCCCGGCAACCTGTTTTTCACGGCCAAGGATAAGTTCAGCGTTCCGGAGCATGTCCGCACTCAGAAGATGTCCAAATTTGCGAAGAAATTCCTGATTTGGCAAGCCATCTGCACGTGCGGGAAGCGGAGTGCGCCTTTCGTGACCCAGGACACGATGAACGGACAGGTGTACATAAAAGAGTGCCTCCAGAAGCGGCTGCTTCCTCTCCTGAAGGCCCACAACGTCCCAACAATCTTCTGGCCGGATTTGGCCTCATGCCACTACTCCAAGGACGTGCTGAAGTGGTATGCGGACAATAAGGTCAATTTCGTGCCGAAAATGTTCAACCCTCCCAACACTCCGGAGCTCCGCCCAATCGAGAAGTACTGGGCGATTATGAAGCAGCACCTTCTTAAACGACCTAAGGTAGTGAAGACAGTCGAGGAACTGAAGAAAGTGTGGGTTTACATGCAAAAACGGTTGATTCACAGGTTGTGCAGAATCTTATGGTCGGGGTTAAGGCCAAGGTGCGGGCATTTGCGTATGTACTGTAAATAAAATACGAGTAAAATGGTGAAATGAAGTTTAATAGTTATTTCTCAATCCCTGAAAATTTGATGGCAATCAGATGAAAACTCGAATTTTGCGAATCAATTTTGTGTGTGGCAATTTCATCGTGGACACCCTTTAGACAGCATTTTTTTGCTAGAACAAAGTTGTGAAGAGAAAGTATTGATAGTTTCGTTAGCTCACGGCAGGCTGTGAAGATTGAATAGAAGTAGTTTGAAATTGAGCGGAGGGCATTGTGTTATTTCCTTCTCAAAAACAAAATCATCACAGATCGTTACCCCGCGTATGGGAGAATACAAGGAAAGAACAATATCAAGTGCATGCTCTTAGTTAAAATTACTCCGTACTTTTAAATGATAAGTTGTATTGAAAAACTTGTGAAGCAATACCGTAGTGGACCGATGTGGAAACTTTGTCGTGTAAGCTAACCTGTTTAGTTTTTTGATGTGGCGTTACGCCATCCGGCTTGGAATCCATGCGAGGGCGAACATCCGTGTGAAATGAATAGAATATGTAGGTAAATAGGTTTCATTGAAGAGATAGTTCTGTTACTGTACACAAGTTTTTTTATCTAATTAGATTTAGCAGACGTGAAAACGCAAATTAAAAAACAGGACATTTCAAAGTGGCGGTGATTCGGACGAGAGTTTAGCTGGAACTAACAATATTGATCACTGATCATGAGCCATAAAAAAGACCAATATTCTGAAAATACAGCTCTAAAAACACTGAAAATTTATTTTCGTAAATTAGCTTTCACTCGTTTCGTAAACATGGATTTTGCATAAAGAACAAATGTCTCGTAAATTGTATGAAACATTAATGTTGCTTGTCATCTAACAAAATGCCGTGTTTACACCTTTTTTGTACAATGCACACAATGAATTTCGTGAAGACCAGCCAATCGCTGCTTCTCTTCGATCGTACTCATAAATGTTGGTGGTGCTGCTGGAATGGCGGGAACCACTAATTTATCCCAAAACAGAAATGAAAACGATGTCGAGAGTTAGAACCTCATGCACAATAATCAAGTAACTTCTCACGAGTCAACATGGCCTAGTGAGAACAACCACGGACTCAATAACAGCTCTTCCTTAAAATTCAGGATCGAACCCCATGTCTGAAACATTAAACAATAAATCGCTGAATAACTCTTCGTGGTTGCGCTATTTTTTTGCAATTATATTTTGAGCCGGTAAAGTAGATCTGTCAGTCGATCATGCAACCACCGGAGAGACGTTTCTTTTTTATTTGTAACAAATTACTCGTAGCTCTTTGTATTGTTTTCGTAGAATGGACGAATGTTCTTTCTGTGTCAATAAATGCTTAGTGCTTTTGACAGTTGCGCTAGTGGCATTATATACGAAGGTAGATTCTTAAAAAGTACAAATCAGTTTCGTTGCAGAAAACAACGAATAGATTTGTAAGTCCTACCATTGATTTCGTAATAAAAACGAAAAATAACTTTCAGTGAAGTGGCATTAAACAGTGTGGCTGCTGGAATAGTCTTTGGATCCATAGGAACTGGAGAAGTGACCAGCGACTCAGAGATCCTGAGCTAACCGATGCGTTGACCGGAGTATGTATTGTTCCCATCATTCTTTTTGTGAGCAAATTGGCTAACTGCTTGAGTGGGAGCCATACTTGAAGACAGCATCTGGTTTGGCAACGGTAGGAGTCACAATGGAATCGGATTTTCTTGCATATCGGTAAGTCATACGGTTTCATCCTCCTTGCAGAGTGCGGAGAGGTAAAAGTTGTCAATAGAAAAAGGAGGGACACAGGTAAAGTTTCATACGTTTTATTTCTATTTCTCACCAAATTATATATTAACAAACATTTCAATGGAACTCAAAAGTAAATCAAATATTAGTAATCATTACATCATCAAATGCATTTGATGATGATCTACACCTCTTTTTAACCTGTGCCTCATTGGAGATTGTTCATTCTTGTTTGTTCAATGGATGAAGTCGATGAAGTCGTTAAAATATTGGATGATTGTATCTGATTATTCTTCTTCTGGTTGTTTAAAACTATCAACTGTTGTTGTTTCGTATTTACGTGAATTTCAGCCTAGGCTAGTTCACTACGCCAGGAAGATGGCCTGGACCCTTTTTCGTGTCTCTTTTTTTTACTGTGGAGAGTGAACCAATGACTTTTATAGAAGGTCCAGCCAATTTGGCAGCTTTTTCGTGTAGGAAGCGACAAAAATAGGCATTGCTGGGTAATGCATATTATTTCATATCGAATCATTTAAAAAAAACAAAACTATTTTGTATCCTGTTTTTCATATGAATTTCATCACAATAATCCAACATATATCTGCTTATTTCGCCAAATTAGTACAACAAATCCATACCTTATTCTTTCCTGTGCACTGGCAAAAACTTACGTTAGTTTAACTTCAACTACCAGGTCCCAGGGCTGGTCTCGTTCTTTACCATTTTGGAACGAAGCACACAAGTGGTGCCAGATTAGCGGAAATGCAGCCCAAAAGTGCTTCTGAAAAGCCTCTAGTACTTCTTATCGATAAACATTATAGTTCTGAGATGGTGATCAATGGTCAAGTACAGTATTTGCAAATAGCAGAAATGCTGCATTTGATCATATATAGTCAGTTCAAAACGCTGAAATAGTTCCAGATCAAATCTAAACAAATCAGCACACTTTTGAAAAGCATTACCGGATAGGGAAACTGTTCCATTATTCATCTCATGACCCATAATTCAAATTAATCGGAAATATAGGTTTGATGTATAAATCAATTGATTCCTTTTGTGGCTTGCTTTCCACAACAAATTAAAATTATGAAAATTAACAATGAATAAAGAGTACAAAATCAGAAATGAGATGAAAATGGGAATGGTAACTCTAGATGCTATACTTTTATCAAAATCTTTTAGCGTAACGTGATATTGCTTACTTAATTTAAGGAACATTCTAGTTTTAAAGCAAATGCAGCTTTAAGAATGTGCACCGCCAATGTGCCATGTGTTAACTCAACAGAGAAAACAGGAGATGAAAACAGCCCTAGAATATGAAACCCACATATTTATGCAAAAACGTATATGGCAAGACATTGAGAGGAGTGGAATTCATATCACAGTATCCCAAGGAACATTGCTGGTTTTATCATGGTTTTATAGCATTCTTGAAGTCTAATTCATGCTCTTCAGAACCCTTATAAAACCAAAATTGTTACTTGGGTATGGCACGAAGCGGCACCGGAAAAGCAAAAGATGAAGAAATCACTAAAAAACAAGATAACTTATGAAACTTATAAACGTGACACTGATGAACTAAATAAACAGACAAAAAGACGTCACGAAACCATACAAAACAGTTGACATGAACATGACTGATAGAAACGGAAAGTAAACTTTAAAATGTAATACTTTTTGAGGCCGTGTCAATAGCGTCTCTACACAGAAAAAAATCTTGTCGTAAAAACTACAATTTTACAGAAGCAGCACAAAACTGTCAGAATTGGTTGCAGCTACTTTATTTTGACTTAATTGAGTCACATTAAAATTAGTTTCACTGATTTGCAACAAGTGTGCTGCTAGGGTACCCGACTACGCCTATTTTTAAAACTACTATGAAATTTCAGGTACATTTACTACATTCATGGTAAACCCTTCACCGTTTGTGGTATATTTGACAGACCTCATATTGATATCAACCGCACCATGGTTGATCTAATCGCAGGCATGGTAAAATCAAATGCATTTATAGTCAGATGAAAATGTTTGGTGTTTGCGCTCAATTTAATCCTCAAAATGGTAGTTCCTCAAAGTGTACTGCGGTTTTTTTTTGCGTGTATAGACGTCATGATCCTTGCACGGCTGGTGAAATGCTTCCAAAGAAACTAAGTTTTAAAGTTAAAATACAATTTCTCCACACAAAAAAATAGTCTCCACAAAACTATTTGTGGTAAATATGGTATTCTAGAATTTGTGTGAAGCCATACTTGCATTTACCAGCACTGGAATTAAAGTTTGTAGTTTACTCCGTATGCCGAAGTTTCAATTGGAACACGAACTTTAATTTTAATTGATTCCAAATTCATCTGCATACAAAATTGGATATATTGGAATTAGCGTTTCTTGTATTTTTATGTTGATTTGTTTGTAATTATTACAAAGTTAACAATTTTCTCAGCTCTCTCCAGTTTTTCAGTTTTTTGAATATATTTTTAAACACTTTGTTTGACTTAAAAAAAGTTATCCTTTTTTTAATTTCAATGGCATTAAACCAAGAAACTTATTTACACATATCAACAAACAAAATACAAATATATTACATATACAATATGTAATATGGTATACAGAAAAAAAAAGAAAACTTGGATAGCGAACAATCCGATCAAAACTAAGACACCTAGATTGTGATAAAATAAATTTAATCACACAGAAAATTAATTTCATACTTCATACTTGGGGAGCGACCCCGGCGTATTGGTTAACATCCATACCTCTCACGCCTAAAGGGTGTCAACGATGAAATTGACACACACAAAATTGATTTGCAAAATTCGAGTTTTCATCCGATTGCCATCAAATTTTCAGGGATTGAGAAATAACTATTAAACTTCATTTCACCATTTTACTCGTATTTTATTTACAGTACATACGCAAATGCCCGCACCTTGGCCTTAACCCCGACCATAAGATTCTGCACAACCTGTGAATCAACCGTTTTTGCATGTAAACCCACACTTTCTTCAGTTCCTCGACTGTCTGCACTACCTTAGGTCGTTTAAGAAGGTGCTGCTTCATAATCGCCCAGTACTTCTCGATGGGGCGAAGCTCCGGAGTGTTGGGAGGGTTGAACATTTTCGGTACGAAATTGACCTTATTGTCCGCATACCACTTCAGCACGTCCTTGGAGTAGTGGCATGAGGCCAAATCCGGCCAGAAGATTGTTGGGACTTTGTGGGCCTTCAGGAGAGGAAGCAGCCGCTTCTGGAGGCACTCTTTTATGTACACCTGTCCGTTCATCGTGTCCTGGGTCACGAAAGGTGCACTCCGCTTCCCGCACGTGCAGATGGCTTGCCAAACCAGGAATTTCTTCGCAAATTTGGACATCTTCTGAGTGCGGACATGCTCCGGAACGCTGAACTAATCCTTGTCCGTGAAAAACAGGTTACCGGGGATCTGTTTGAAGTCGGCCTTCACATATGTTTCGTCGTCCATGATGCAGCATTCAACTTTCGTCAACATGTTGAGGTACAACTTCCTGGCACGGGTTTTGGCGGACTTGTTATGCTTCTTGTCGCGATTAGGGGCCTTTTGTACCTTGAACGTTCGAAGCCCAGCCTTAGTTTTTGCCTTCTGGACAAAACTTCGGCTTAGGTGCAGCTTCTTAGCCACATCCCGAACGGAGGCGTTCGGATTTCGGTTGAAGGCCCCAACTACGCGGTTGTGATTTTTGGTGTTGTACGGAATACTTTTTCCTTCACTTCTGGGCTTCCGATCGGTGGTCAACCGTTCCTTGAACCGCTTAATCACTCACGACACCGTGGAATTCGCGATTCCCAACGTTTTAGCGATGGAACGATGCGAGAGATCCTTGTTCTCGTGATGAATGCGCAAGATTTTATCACGCACGAGCTGTTCTTTCGACTCCATTTCCGCAAGTTTTGATCACAGGACTTAAAACTTGCAGGATGTAAATAATGCACTATGAACTAAAATCCACCCAAATTTTAATTAAATTCTACCCAACGGTTAAAAAGTTAGAGCAATTTCATAGTGTGGCAATTTCATCGTGGACACCCTTTAAGTCACGAGTTCGAATGTCACCCCCGGAGAAGTTACGAAAATGCCCAGAAGTGGTGTTTGACTGACTACGACGGGAGATGAACCAGCCCGAGGCTGAAAATCTCGATAATCAAGACAAAAAAAAAATTCATATTTTATCGCATAGTGTGGGTTGCTTTACTACTTTTTTCGTTTCAAAGGATTAACTTAAGGATTTATCCAGAACATAACACCCATCTCAGTATAAGAGACGAACCAGCCGCCGGCTAAAAGTATCTCTAATAAAGAAACCTAACCTAACCTAACCCATCCCAGCTTTTCTCGTTTACCCATTTCAGTTTGCGAACAATGGCGCTTAAACCTAGGCTCGTAAGCCAGAACACAATGTCTTTCTTAATGAAGTTTGGACAAATGGAGTAACATTAACCGTTTTAGCAACGGCACTCCCAACGACTCACCATAACCTACAAAAACGAGACCGAAGGACGGTTGTCCCCGTTTCCTCTTTTTTACGATCCGAAAATATTTATTGATTAACTTATCCATCAAATGGATCATTTAATTGCCGTTCATTTTTGAGTTTTCTTTCACTCCCAACGCTACACAGTGGGCCTGGTGGTTTGAATATTTTTGTCATATTACAAGATTTATTATTTTCCAGGATGTTTTTAAGAACTGGCTGTGCTAGAACATTAGAAAAGAATAAAATAGAATAAGTTGTACTATCATTAGGCTGTTGTTATCATTAGGCGTCACATGGGGAAAACAATCCGTGCAGAGATTATGAATAGTGTTTCATTTCAAATTAGAAATATATTAGGGAAAAAATCTAAGCTACAGGGATACAAAATTCTAAAGGGGGCTTGGCCCCCTAGGCACCCTTAGTAGTAACGCCAATCGGGAAGAGGGGGTTCGAAATAGTCCAAGTAGACTTCTGTTTTTTTTTCTCTCTCTACAAAACGGATATTCATACACTTGGACGTTACACGAAGGATTGGAACAATTGTTAAGACTTTGCCTATGTGGAGCAACATTAAATCATGGCTTGAATGAAGTATGGAAACGTACTTGTTTTGCCAAAGTAAGTTTTACTGCAAGTGTGGACAACCAAACTGGTTTGTAAGATTTTAATACATAACCTGTTGATTTGTGCTTACAATTCAAAACGTGCTACGAAAAAAATATTGTTGACAATTACACACAGTGTCAAAGTACCTAAAATTGAGTTCAATTCACCCAGGTCGACACTCTTGGAACGATTTTCATTCCTGGTGTCATTCACTCGCATGTAAACAGAATTATTGTTAATCGTGGTATGTTCGATAAGGCATGGAATTTTAAAAGCGCATGGGGACAATAAATAACAATAAATAACAAATGGTTTGTGCTCAATTTAATCCCCGAAATGGTAGGTTGTACCGCGGTTTTTTTTGCGTGTATTGACGTCATGATCCTTGCACGGCTGGTGAAATGCTTCAAAAGAAACTAAGTTTTAAAGTTAAAAAACAATCTCTTCACACAAAACAAATGGTCTCCACAAAACTATTTGTGGTAAATATGGTATTCTAGAATTTGTGTGAAGCCATACTTGCATTTACCAGCACTGGAATTAAAGTTTGTAGTTTACTCCGTATGCCGAAGTTTCAATTGGAACACGAACTTTAATTTTAATTGCTTCCAGATTCATCTGCATACAATATTGGATATATTGGAATTAGCGTTTCTTGTATTTTTATGTTGATTTGTTTGTAATTATTACAAAGTTAACAATTTTCTCAGCTGGCTCCAGTTTTTCAGTTTATTAAATATATTTTTCTAACACTTTGTTTGACTTAAGAAAAAAGTTATGCTTTTTTCTAATTTCAATGGCATTAAACCAAGAAACTTATTTACACATATCAACAAACATAGCGAAAGGTATACAAAAAAAAAAAGAAAACTTGGATAGCGAACAATCCGATCAAAACTAAGACACCTAGATTGTGATAAAATAAATTTAATCACACAGAAAATTAATTTCATACTTTATCGCATAGTGTGGGTTGCTTTACTACTTTTTTCGTTTCAAAGGACTAACTAAAGGATTTATCCAGAACATAACACCCATCTCAGTATAAGAGACGAACCAGCCGCCGGCTGAAAGTCTCTCTAATGAAGAAACCTAACCTAACCTAACCCATCCCAGTTTTTCTCGTTTACTCATTTCAGATTGCCATTCGAACAATGGCACTTAAACCTAGGCTCGTAAGCCAGAACACTATGTCTTTCTCAATGAAGTTTGGACAAATGGAGTAACATTATCCGTTTTAGCAACGGCACTCCCAACGACTCACCATAACGTACAAAAACGAGACCGAAGGACGGTTGTCCCCGTTTCCTCATTTTTACGATCCAAAAATATGTGTTGATTAACTTATTCATCAAATAGATCATTTGATTGCCGTTCATTTTTGAGTTTTCTTTCACTCCCAACGCTACACAGTGGGCCTGGTGGTTTGAATATTTTTATCATATTACAAGGTTTATTATTTTCCAGGATGTTTTTAAGAATTGGCTGTGTTAGAACATTAGAATAGAATAAAATAGAATAAGTTGTACTATCATTAGGCTGTTGTTATCATAAGGCGTCACATGGGAAAAAAATCCGTGCAATTCCGTAGAGATTATGAATAGTGTTTCATTTCAAATTAGAAATATATTAGGGAAAAAAGGCAGCCACAGTAGTTACGCCAATAGGGAAAAGGGGGTTCGAAATAGTCTACGTAGACCTCTGGTTTTTTTTTCTCTCTACAAAACGGATATTCATACACTTGGACGTTACACGAAGGATTGGAACAATTTTTAAGACCTTGCGTATGCTCCAGCCCTCATGGCTTCAATGAAGTATGGAAACGTACTTGTTTTGCCAAAGTATTGGAAGTGTGGACAACCAAACTGGTTTGTAAGATTTTAGTTCATAACCTGTTGATTTGTGCTAACAATTCAGAACGTGCTACGAAAAAAATATAGTTGACAATTACACACAGTGTCAAAGTACCTAAAATTGAGTTCAATTCGCCCAGGTCGACACTCTTGGAACGATTTTCATTCCTCGTGTCATTCACTCGCATGTAAACAGAATTACTGACAATCGTGGTATGTTCGATAATGCATGCAAGTTAATATAATTCAGCTTTACGTAGGTAGCTATTTTATTGAAATTAATTAGTAAGGACAGCCGAAAATGAAAATAGTTTGCTCTCACTATTTAAGTGATCCTTGCTTAAAAGTTAAATAGTAATAGGTACTATTATGAAAATCATAGCCTTGAGAGGTGGCATAACGATCACTTTAAGCCATTTTCTTTGTTTGGCATATATATTAACAACAACCTTTGATCAAATTATTTTTTCATTAATATCAAAATACATGTGGTACTGCCGACCACATGTATTTTGATATTAATGAAAAAATAATTCATTTGGAGATATTTTAAAAATCAAAAACGTTACATTATTCATTGACTTTATTTTGCGTTCTCATTAAGTTGCGCATGTGGCTCAAAAAATGTTTAAGCATGTGAATTTATCAACTCTATTTAGTCTTTTTTTACACGGTTCCATACTTAAAGTGGAACGTATCCTCCGTTCAAAAAAATCTTTCTTTATAGTAGTTTGAACCGAGGGTATAGTGTTACGAACTTGACAGTTTCCACCAACACATCGACTGTCAGTGGCTAGCTAGGTTTGTTGACTAGCAGAAAACTCATGTATCTTGTAATTTTATAATATTACCGCCCACAAACGATCCGCCGAATGATGGCAGATGCCCCGGATGGATGCTTCATGAAAGCGAACTAAAGGGTGTTTCGATCAATATTTGGTCGACTTAAACTTGACGTATTTCCTTTCATCGTGCATTGAAAAATTTTGCACACCCCTCATTTTAAAGATGTGTTTGTGTAGCATCATGCCTCTATTTTGATATTGAGATTAGCACTTCAGTTAACAAAATGTCGTCGAAGGAAGAGAAGCAACGCATCAATTCTCTCACGCCAAGTTAGCGAATTCGTTAAATGTGGCTAAATCAACTGTTACCAACGTATTGAACGTTCGGTGAACGTTTTTCGACAGCCACGATAGCTGGATCGAGATGAAATCTAAAGCCGGAGGCCACAGCGACGACAAAAAGAGTTGCCCGCTGTTTTCGGCGGATCCCCAACCTCTTCGTCTGAGATGTCACATAGAAGCTGGGAGTGGCGCCTTCAACCGTGGATTGAGCTCAAAAACGAGCTGGATTGTTGACTTACAAGAAAGTGGTGACTCCAATTTCCGACGATAAACAAAACACGTCGGCCAAAGCATGATTGCGAAAGTTATACACGACGATAACTTACGGCAAGGCAGACGTTAAACAGTTTCCTTGACAGGAATTTAAAGCATTAAACTGTCAAAGTTCACGAAGAAATATCTGGTGTGGCAAGCCATCTGTACCTGTGACTTGAATAGCAACGTTTACATTGCGACTGGAACCGTCAACCAGGAAATTTATCTGAGCGAGTGCCTACAAAAACGTCTACAGCCTTCCCTGAAGCGACACAATTGTTCTGTTCTATTTTGGACAGATTTGGCATCTTTCAATTACGGAAAAAAGGCCATGTAGTGGTATGCTGCCAACAATGTTCAAGTGGTGCCCAAGGACAAGAACCCTCCCAACACGCCAGAGCTCCACCCAATCGAACAATATTGGGCCATCGTCAAGCGGGACCTTAAGACGACTCAAAAAGTGATTGTGAGCGAGAAACTGTTCCAGGCAAACTGGCGTTCTGCGGCGAATAAAGTGGACAAGGAGACTGTATAATATCTTATGGCAGGTGTTGAACGAAATACCTGGCAATTCGTATTCGGTAAAAAGGAAGCTTAGCTGAATATTTCTCCTGTATTCTGTATTAACTGAACTTCAAAATGAAAAAGAATTTGACTTATTAATAAAAACTTTGATCGACTCACACACATTACTGTTTGACCAAATTTTGATCGGAACACCTTTTAAGTCAAACCATCGGACTGCAGATAAAGGTCGACACAATGAAAAATAACCGAAAAAAGCCGAAACCGAAACTGAACTACGTTTAACATCAGGGCCTTTTGTGATTGCCAATGCCATGATAATGGCACTAGGTGTTAGTTGTGAAAAGTTGAAGCAGATTCGCGAGCTCTCCGATCGCACTTCAGTGGAAATTATGGACCATCCTACGTTGAACGTCGTCCAAGGTTTACTATTTGATCAAGATACTGTTGAATAATCTGAGGAGTACAGGGTGACCGAATATTAACCGTGCAACAAAATGGTGTTAAAACTATCTCATATTGTTGGATTAAGATATCAATGTGTATTGTTTGTTATAGCAATATGTTTGCAAATCAGAAGTTCTATTCGTTCATTTCATAATAGTCGCCTCGTGCTAAAATGCACGTCTTCAACCGTTTCGGGAAGTTATCCACGATGGCCGCGAGTCCTTCGACAGATATATGTTCCCAAACCTTTAAAAGAGACGATTTTAGATGTTCTAGTGAGTTACGTGGTGTACCCCTGCCCTTCGGTTTAGAAAGACGTATGTTCTGTCAAGTTGATTGCGGCAGATTTCATGTGTGAATCGGCTGCCCCATCAACGTTCAAAAGTGCCTGAATCAAATGGACAGCTTGTAATGATCACTTGATGATGTGATGGGGGATCATTGCCCTGATATTTCCAAATGAAGTACGTTGAAAAACGTTTCTTGTATTCTAGAATCAAACATGATGGAATTGAATAAACAGCAAAAACTCAACGGGAATGATCTCTCATATGGATCCGTTGAACCATTCTGAACGGCCGTTGTGAGTAGCAATGAGTAAAGAACGGTATAAACCCTAGCCAATTTTACTTTCAGACAAATATTCTAACACAAGGCAAGCAATATACTGAATATCCACGACATAACATATACCGGGCAAAGGGAGGGACCATCTGGACACCCAAGTGAAACGATTTGGATAGGGAGCATGGGACTGCCTCCTCCCTATTGTTAAGATTTCGCGGAAACAGGGCGGGCTCTTCGACCCCATCTATTAGGTTTATTCTGTCAATCCAGGGTTCGATTCTTATGCTGTGGGTGTGAACTTGCTTTTGGAAGGAGAATCTCTTCCCTATATTCGCGAGTTTCACGTAAGTTTAGCTGCTAACGGGCCCGCCCAAACGTTTTAGGCCCTTCAGGCAGGAGCTTGATGATCACAAACAACAATCGAATCCTGATAGTCTTCTTCGATTTAGAAGTATTTTCCATTTGATTCCAACTACCTTTATTGCTTATCTTGACAGATACGTGTAATTCGTCTACAATGTGCAGACTTCTTCAGTGTCGTGTATTAATAACTCGACTTAAAGAAAACCTTCGCTACCTGTTGTATTATACTATTTTCTAAATACAAAAACTTTTACCTAAAGCTAATTTTTCGCTTTTTTCCAAATACCTAACCTAATTTTTTTGCAGCAGCGGGTGCTTCGCTGCGTCGGCTTTGTTGTCGTTTAGGTAGTAAGTTAAAGAGCCATGTGTAACAGTTGCCTTGGTCTTTGTTTAGTAGATTTGTGTTCTGTTGTTTGTTTACTTCTAAGCTTTCTGCGAGTTTTGATGCACTTATTTATATCAAAACTTATTACAATGACCGTACAATATATCTTTCAAAACTTATGACAATTAACGTGAAATTAGCAAATAAAACTTCAAACACAAATCGGAAACATTCGAATTGAAATGAAAGTCTGCCAGTTGAAGATGTTGTTTTGACGTTTCAACTGTTTTGACGTTTCAATATAAACATATTCTTCTTCAAATAGTATCGCTCGGCTTGGTTGGATCGGGTTATCAAATTTTCGAACGTGCTGTTTATCGAGTGAGCAAATTGTCATTTTCCATCCGGTTACCACACAAAAAAAATTGAATTTTCTGCGTAATCTAACGCGCATAGAGAAAATGCTAGATTTCGCAGAAAATAATAGAATATTTTATGTAAATTTAAGCCGGATAACGTCTGAACTGAGCCTGTTGTATGCAAGATTGCAAACTTTGTTTTATGGCGCATAAAAGATTGCAAACAATTTCGTTGTTTACGCCCCCTTTGGCTTGGAAGTAAACGAGGGGAAATGTTACGCACTTTTTAACTTAAGTAATATTTTTCTGTGTATTCACAGAACAATGGTATTTTGGAGCATCTGTCCTGTGTTTGGGACGCTTGCATTATATCTTCTATCACTAAGATGCATAAGTTTTGCGCAGAAATCAGAATATCATATATTCAATGAAATCGCACGTAATTTTGATATTATTTTCAAAGGATATCTAGCATCTCAAAAAGGAATATACTCTGGCTGTTTTCTGGTTTGAAGACTGTCAACTATGGATTTACACTATCTTACGTCAAAACTTTAGCATTCACCGATCATTTATTAAGCATTTTCTAAAAACAAAATAAGTATAAAGTTTGGAAGATGTTTTCAATTTGATGTCAATATTTGACTCAATGATGGACATCATTACGGTAGGAAGAGAGGGGAAAAGTTTGCCAGTTGATTAGAGTATTTGTATGTTTATTACGGCATTAGAGTTGATATCAGCAAAATGCATCCACACACAAAAAAATCACGACCTCATCATTTCCTTTAATAGCACTACCATAACAGATACCCTCAAATGACTTCAACCGACAATCATCTTCTAATAGTTTCAAATCGTTTACAATCATCCTTAGCTTCTTCGATAAACCATTTAACGTCAAGTGGTATAAACAGCCGCAGGCTGCCACCCACCTTGGCCGGTCCTCACCAATTTCAGCCAACCCCGCAGCGACCAGCCCAACCGGGTACATACGACGTTCCCAATTAAGTTATTTCATTACGAAAACATTCAATAATGGATTCGGTTATTTTCTTGACTGTCGTCATCATTAAGCCATTATTCACGCGCCGCCCGCCACCATCCGCCATCGTCGGTCGGCACAAAAAGTCAATCCTGGTTTTGCGCTTCTGCCCACTCGATCCATTCTACCTACTTATGTGATGGATATATGCTGTTCGGTAGCAAGTCATCCGAGAAAAGGGGCCACTGCACGAATATTATTCATGCTACTCACTTCATTAGTGGTTCATCACCATCAGCGTCGGTTGCTTGCTAGTGATGATGATGATGACACAATGGGATCAATTGGAATACTTTTTGATGAGTTTTTCCCCACTTCCAATTCAATTAAGAACGATGGTGCCAACCTTTGTGGCTGAGTCAAGTTTATGAAAAAATAAAATAAAAAATGTGCAACCGCTGGTCGGGATGATAAGCTACTTGTTTCACACCACCGCTAATTGGTTGTTGATGAGGGAGCGCTTTTTTATTATGTTGTTACTTTATCGCGAGTAAAATCTTGCTTAAGAAATTGAACAAGGAAGAGTTATCACGGCATATTTACAGTGATGACAATTTTACTTAGCGAAAGAAACCTGGCTAACCAATGTGGCTTATACAGTGCGATGCATTCATTTAGCCGCACTTCAAAAATATAACCGTTCGCTTTTTGTTTCGGTGCGAGAAATCTTAGTACGTATGCATATGGTAGTGAGATGCTCCAGCATATTTACAAACTATTTGCGACAGCTTCAACTTTTGGCAGTATTCCATGTTGTCAATTTTGTTGCTTTGACCTCTCATAATTTAATAATATCATTTAAATCATGCTGTTTTGAAGATCGGCGCTAGTAATATTACTCTCACTTGCACTTTACTTATGTAAAAATGTCCGGAGAATTGAATGGTGATGGTTTCATTTAGGGTTGACCTCAGTAAATGGTCCATTTTACCCGATTTCCCCCTATAATTTAAATCATGCTGTTTTGAAGATTGATTGATTGATGATATTATTAAATTATGAGGGGAATTCGGGTAAAATAGACAACTTACTGTAGTCAATCCTAAACGAAACTATCACCATTCGATTTTTCAGACATTTTTACGTAAGAACAGTGCAAGTAAGAGCAATATTACTAGCGCCGATCTTCAAAACAGCATGATATAAATGATATTATTAAATTATGTGGGGAAATCGGGTAAAATGGACAATTTACTGTAGTCAACCCTGAACGAAACTATCACCATTTGATTTTCCAGACAGTTTTACGTAAGAACAGTGCAAGTAAAAGCAATATTACTAGCGCCGATCTTCAAAACAGCATGATTTAAATGATATTATTAAATTATGAGGGGATTTCGGGTAAAATGGACCACTTACTGTAGTCAACCCTGAACGAAACTATCACCATTCGATTTTTCAGACATTTTTACGTAAGAACAGTGCAAGTAAGAGCAATATTACTGGCGCCAATCTTCCGAACCACATGGTATATGAGTTTATGCATGTGTAAGGGAAAATCGGGTAAAATGGACCACTTCCTGGCATCCGATCAAAGTAAAATTTATTCCCTACAGCTCTTCAGCTTGTTTTGCAAATTTACAGTGGATTTGGGTGCAATATAGTTGCACCAAGTTTAGTTTTTGGGTAATAATTCTAGTTTGCATCCAAAAAGAGGGGAGAAATGGGCAAAATGGGACAGTTACTGTGGTCAACCCTAAATGAAACCAACACCATTGGATTCCCCGTATTTTTTCCCATAAGAAAAGCTATTTTTTAGGACTCCTACCCTGCGCCGTCTAAATTAATGGGATTTTGGATCCATTTTTGCCCACTGTGCATTGTGTCCCAGTTATACTATCCGTTTGTTTCCGTGCTACTTGTACCTGCCCAGCAAGCTATGGTCACCCATCTGCTGTTTAGTTTCTGAAAGGGACTACATGAATCGACGATTTGGTAGATATCGCAACCTTGAGCAGCAACTAATATCTGTAATAAGCTACCTACCTAGCCCCTTCCAAACAATAATGTGACCCATTAACCTCGAGCTAGCCACGAGTAATTGGCGCCCCACTTTTACTAAAATCGAAAAATAAACAATGTTAATAACAATATTGAATATCGGCTCCGAAAAGTGTTATACACGCCTGAGCCTAACAAATAAACGAACTGTTTAAAACAAAATTAACGCTACTTAATTTGAAATGCTTAATATCACCCAAAAGTGTAGACTTCACCTGCATTGAAGTAGATCTGATCTTTTTTGTGTTTCAAGTACATGTAATTGATTTTGATTTATCCAGTTAAGGGAAGAGCAAAACGTTTGGACAATATCTAAAAGGGCCAAATACGGGTTTTGGCAGATTCTGGTCGATCTAATCGTGAGATTGCACGAAAGATCAACAGATCAGAATAGGTTGTGTGAAATTATCTGAAAAATCCGAAGGAATATAGTTTGAAGGTACGTACACAGGGGAATTCAAAATTGACAGCCAGACGAAAAGGAAAAATTCGGGACGGAACAACAAAAGAACACTTGAGTTGCCGCCAGATTATAACCAAACTCGATCTCCCAGTGTAGAAAAGTACAGTTAGTCGTGAACTCAATGCGTCTTCACATATAAAATGGACAAAACCTAAGCCAAAACCGAAACTCACAACCCAGCATAAACTCAATCCATTGAAGTTTGCACAGAAGCACAAGAGTGCATCCCAAGTAGCACAAAACCCACCTTATAGGTTTCAGCAACTTGATTGTGTCTCAATTGAGTCACTATCAAGTAATTATTACCGGCTTGCAACAAGTGTGCTACTAGAGCTGGACTAATGTCTGGAATCACGTTATTTTTTTTTATGTATGGTCCTGACTGCTACAGCTATTATTGGCACGACTTGAGAAAAAAAGAGGTAATCCGATCTAAGAGAAATTTTGGAAGAGGAAAGGTAATGGTTTGGGGTGCATTTTCCTACGATGCTTAACTCTCTAGCTGCTGGATATCCACGGGCATGAACTCGACCACTTACTGCGAGCTCCTGGAAGATGTTTTGATTCCGTATTTGGAGGATTATCTGGATAATTCTGCTGTTTTCCTACAGGATAATGATTCAATCAATGTATCACGCCAATCAAAGGCATGGTTTGAGCCAAAAAAATCAACGTTCTTGAATGGCCAGCTTGTAGGCCATATTGTAGTCCAGATTGTAGTCCAGATTGTAACCTTATCAAGACCAACCTTACCAATCAGACCAAGGCCGACGTGGCCTCTGCTGTGCACAGAAGTTGCTCCATTCTATTCGGTCCATGGCTGTCACTCGCCAGCCTCACTGTCTGCGGAGGGTCCGCAGGTCGCCTTCTACTTGATCGATCCACCTTGCTCGTTGCGCGCCTCTTCTTCTGGTACCTGTCAGTTCGTTTTCGAGAACCATTTTCACAGGGCTGTCGTCCAACATTCTTACGACATGTCCAGCCTATCGTAGTCGACCGATTTTTGCGATGTGTACGATGGGAGGTTCTCCCAGCAACTTATGCAATTCGTGGTTCATTCGCCTCCTCCACGTTCCGTCTTCCATCTGCACTCCACCGTAGATGGTACGCAGCACCTTCCGTTCAAAGACTCCAAGGGCGCGTTGGTCCTCCACTAGCAATGTCCATGTTTCGTGGCCGTAGAGAACTACCGGTCTAATTAATGTCTTGTAGATGGTCAACTTTGTGGTTCGGCGAACTTTGTTCGATCTTGGCGTCCTTCGGAGTCCAAAGTAGGAACGATTGCCAGCCATAATGCGCCTTTTTATGTCTCTGCTGGTGTCATTATCGGCGGTTACCAATGAGCCCAGATACACGAATTCGTCTACTACCTCGATTTCATCACCGTCGATCTGAACTCGTGGTAGGAGGCTAACACTGTCTTCTCGTGAGCCTCTTCCTTTCATGTATTTTGTTTTCAACGCATTAATCACAAGCCCAATCCTACCAGCTTCAGCCTTAAGTCTGATGTACGTTTCCGCCATCGTCTCAAAGTTACGTGCTATGATATAAACGTCGTCGGTGAAGCCAAATAGTTGGACAGACTTCCTGAAGATCGTGCCACTTGTGTCTATCCCAGCTCTTCGAATCACACCCTCCAGTGCAATGTTAAACAACAAACACGACAATCCATCACCTTGCCGTAACCCTCTCCGAGATTCGAAGGGACTCGAGAGCGTCCCTGATACTCGGACGACACACATCACTCGATCCATCGTTGCTTTGATCAACCGCGTCAGTTTTTCCGGAAATCCATATTCGTGCATGATTTGCCATAGCTGGTCTCGATCGATTGTATCATACGCTGATTTGAAATCGATGAAAAGATGATGTGTGGGCACGTTGTATTCACGACATTTCTGCAGCACTTCGCAGCCGAATCGCGAAAATCTGGTCCGTAGTAGCGCGGGCACCCATGAATCCCGCTTGGTATTGCCCCACGAACTCCTTTGCAATTGGTGACAGGCGGCGGCATAGTATTTGGGAGAGCAACTTGTAGGCAGCGCTAAGTAGCGTGATTGCACGATAATTGCAGCAATCTAGCTTGTCGCCCTTTTTATAGATGGGACACACTATTCCCTCCATCCAATCCTCCGGTAAACAGTCCTCCTCCCAAATCTTGGTAATTACCCAGTGCAGCGCTCTGGCCAGTGCTTCACCACCGTATTTCAATAGCTCACTTGGGAGTTGGTCAACACCAGCGGCTTTGTTGTTTTTCAACCGACCAATTTCCTCCTCAACTTCCTGAAGGGTTGGGGTCGGGGCTCTGTCATCTTCTGCGCGTGTTCCTAGATTAATTACCGAGCCACTTTCGTTCGCTGTAACATTACCATTCAGGTGCTCGTCGAAGTACTGCTTCCACCTTTCAATCACCTCACTCTTTCCTGTGAGAAGGTTGCCATCCAGGTCCCTGTACGTATCAGCTTGTGGTACGTAGCCTTTGCTGTTCAACTTCTCATAGAATTTGCGTGTTTCGTTAGCACGGTCTCGATTTTTCCTCTGGCGCTTTTTCCTTCGAAGAATAGAATTTTGTCTGTTCCGTGCCTGTCTATACCACACTCGCTCTCGTACGGTGTTGCAGCATTCTCGCCCGTGCTGCATTCTTCTCCTCTACTAACTGCTTGCCATCAAACCCGTCATTTTTTCGATTCGGTGCAGAAGTACCTAGTGTCACTAATGCAGTGCTACCAATGGCGGTTCGAACATTTCTCCAGCCATCCTCAAGAGTAGCAGCGCCAAGCTGCTCTTCCGTTGGTAGGGCTGCTTCTAGCTGTTGCGCGTATTCCTGAGCAACTCCGGTTTCCCGTAGTAGCTCAATGTTAGGTCGTGGCGTCCGAATTCGACTCGTGTTGTACACCGTCGAGAGTTTTGAGCGCATACATACTGCAACTAGGTAGTGGTCCGAGTCTATATTCGCACTGCGGTAGGTGCGAACGTTGATGATATCGGAGAAGAATTTCCCGTCGATTAGAACATGGTCGATTTGATTCTCTGTTCGTTGGTTGGTCAGGTGATCTCCAAGTGGCTTTGTGGATGTCTTTACGGGGGAAGAAGGTATTTCGAACTACTAAACCACGGGAGGCCGCAAAGTTCACGCATCGTTGGCCATTATCGTTCGATACGGTATGTAGGCAGTTAGGCCCTATTACCGGTCTATACATTGCCTCCCGTCCCACCTGAGCGTTCATGTCACCAATGGCGATTTTTACGTCTCGCTGCGGGGAGCCATCATACACTTGCTCTAGCTGCGCGTAGAACGCTTCTTTTTCGTCATCAGGTCTCCCGTCGTGTGGACAGTGTACGTTGATGATGCTGTAGTTGAAGAATCGACCCTTGATCCTCAGCTTGCACATTCTAGCGTTGATCGGAAACCATCCAATCACGCGTTGACGCATTTTGCCCAGCACTACAAAGCTGGTGCCCAGCTCGTTTGTGGTACCACAGCTCTGTCCAGCAAACCTCCTGCAGTGCTACGACTTCGAAGTTGCGTGGTTGAAGTTTGTCATATATTATCCCTTCGCAGCTAGGGAAGCAGAGCGATTTGCAGTTCCATGTTCCGAGTTTCCAATTGTAGTCCTTAATTCGTCGCCTAGGTCTTTGCCGATTGTTCCGGTCCGTATTAACTTCTGTATTATTTGTAACATTGATTTTTTAAGGGCGGCTTGTTTGGCCTTCCCCAACCCCCTGTCTCGCCGGGGGACCATCGTGCACAGCACTGTTCAATGTTCCACGCTGGCACAAGGACGATGATCAGCCGCTCCTAACATGGAGAACAGACGCTGTTTTGATCCGCCCCTAACATGGAGAACAGACGCTCAGATAGACTGCACCCTTTGAAGAGGGCAGCCCCCCCTTCCTTTTCAGCATATGACCAAGGTCCCACCGGGGTTGGTTACCCGATCTTTCCTATGGTTACTCATACCCCAGTCGGCACCACGGGGAAGTATGGATAGGAGTGACTGGACAAGAGGCTAAGGATCGCGGTAGGATCTATTTTATACCTGCAGGTACGCGAAGTACCAATGGTACGCATTGTCCAGTCATTTACCAACCTCAATGAAGCAATACAAGACTTATTTTATCCAAACTAGGAGACTACACATTTTTTTAAACAAATACATATGTAGTTATTTTTTATCGAGCTGATAATTGTGTAATGCATTTTTCAAAACGTCGTCGCCGATATTGCCAATATATTTGACGCATTTTAAACTTGTTTTGAAACGGGCGTGCAAACTACGCATTTTTCAAATTAGCAAAGTGAGTTTCACAGTATACTCATAAATATGCAAATGCAATACACTCATTTAATGCATTATCCCAATTTTTCAATTTCTGAATTTTGTCCAGAGGTAGAGTTTATGGACATGCGGGATCAAGACCCTTTCACTTTGAAGTGCTCTGAGCACAAACCTCAAATACTAGTAAGACTTCAGGTGTGATGTTTTCACGAATCGTTTGCTCCAGCATCGATTGGTTAGCAATTTAAGCATTGTTTGTTTTGTTTTGTTTATGATTTTTTTTCTCAAAAATCGTGAAATGATAATTAAGCTCACCTATAAATCATATGGAAAAATGACTCCCTTCAGTTTCATCTTATAGGTACATAACGCAAGTAAACTTTTAAAAAAACAGTGTTGCTAATTTTCCCGGAAAACTCCGTTGGAAGTTTTCAAGTTTTCCAAAGCTTCGACAAATTTTAAAAAAAAATCATAAGTAATGAAGAAAAATATTAAAAATCAAAGTTCCTTACGAAGCTTCACAAGATTCATTTTGAACTAACAAGAAACGCGTAGGTGGACATGTGTTTGTTTCAACTATTAGCCAACAATACAAAAAATTGCGTTGTGAATGTTTTTATAGACAACTAAGATTTAGGAAAACAATCGTTGTGCGTTTTTAAGTCATCATTTTAAGAATTGAGGATCATTTTAAGAATTGAGTCTTTTTAGCATAGCGAGTTTGAATCACCTATAAATTCATCATAAATCCGGAATTTAAAGTCCAAGCACTGTTAACGCTTCGAACCAATTTCATGCGGCGAAGAAAATTGCCGTAACCCGATACAGCCCAATTGCTCGCAAATTTTGGTGCTATTAACTTTTCAATTATTATCGGTAATTTTGCATCATTGTTCTTCTTCACGCATCATGTCCATGTGACTACTGGTGGGCCCGAACAAACTACTTCGGCTATTAATCGTCGTCTAATCAAAAGCAGCCAAAGGTGGCCAGTTGCTTGCCTCGCATTTGGGTTTTCTACTGATCCATTGTGAATGGCCATGCCAGCCAGCGCGGCGTTGTCGGTTTGCTCCCCCAGCGCACCCAGCCTCGGCGTCGGCGTAGGATGAGGAAAAAAAACGCTATCAGAGAGTGTGTCTTTCCCAGCTAGACTTGCAGACAGACGGACAGACAGGTGTGTGTTTTTCCAAAGCTGTAAAGCGAAGAAAGCTTCGCGTGCTGCTCCTAGCTGTACTATTTGGCCCCCATCCTCAATCGCCGGGTGTGCCCCAATGTGCTTCTATTTGATACAGTTTCATTTAAAAATTAGACCGGTGCGGCTTTCCGTTACGGATTTTATGTGGAAATTGATTTGATTACACGCATTATTCATCTCGGCGTATTTATATTGCATTGTGAACCCCACTCGTTTGCTTGCTTGCCTGCCTGCCATTGGCTGTGCCACTCATGATTCATTCGCGACTGACCGGGGTCTGCTGTGCGAGATTAATTCATCATTATCGGCTTGGAAAAATGGTTACGCGGAGATGGCGTTGTTGATAATTGATTGAAATCAATAAAGCGAAAAACACCCAAATAAAGGATAATTATCGGCCAGATCAATGGGAAGCGCTGGCCAAGCTGCAAAGCACAATAACGATCCGGCCAGACCGGACCGCTCGATTTGTAATCGAGATCTAATTACGGTCACTCTCGGCTCTAATTAGCTGCTGGTTGTTGGATGCTCAGTAGCTGTAAATGGCCTGAGCTGGTTCTACGTACGCGCTGAAAACAGAGAGACAAAAATAGCCGGTCGCAATTATGAGTAATAATTAGCCGAAAAAAAAGTAGTGAAATGTTTCGCGCAAGTCAAATGAAAGACCTGAATACCGACTGAAAAGTCAAAACGGTTACTTTTTCGAGCGGAAACTAGTCAAAATTGCACTTAATTGAACTGCTTTGACGGTGATTGTTGTTCAACTATATGGTTAGCTTGCCTCCTTTCCAAATCCAATTCCAGTTTTTCTTATGACAGCGTTCAATATTCATATAAATTACACAATTATAAGTAAATACCAACTGCATGCAGTTCCCTGCCGCTCGACTAGGTGATCCTCTCAAGGAACTTCCAGCCGGAGACGTACTGACCACTTACAACCTGAGCGCACGCTAATTGCCAGCTCTCTTCATTACACCGATAATTAGCGCACGGCAGTAGTGCTGGTGGCGGCGTAATGGAAAATGGGCACGGGTCTGGAGCTTTTATGCAGCCGAAATTAAACCAACCAACAGCATTAACAAAGGCCCAACGGACGCTGATGGACCTCTCCTCGAGAGTTGTTGCGCCGATCGATTGCGTATGTACCTGCTCTACCTGCCTGCCTGCCTGCCGGTCTGTCTGCCAATCTGCCTCCTCGGAGCAGAAACCTATTCAAACACATAAAGGAGAAGAAACTCCGAACGAATTGGGGGAAAAATATGATCAGCCAGAAAAGGGGGTATAATTACGTTATAATCGATTGAGCAACCAGGTCAATCACACCGTAAGCCAAAATATATGGTTAAGACCTGACCACAGGTCGAAGAGTCTGAAATTATTTCTACTTGTTGAATTTTGTTTGGTGCTGCGTGGTATGGTAATTATTAGTGACGGATTGGGTAGGTTTGTTCAGGTTCTTCAAGAGTGTACGGCCAGAGCCCAAACAGGATAGGAATGCTTTTAATATAATTTGTAGACGTAAAAGGATCCATAATGAGCATGGTGGAAATGCACGAGCTCTTGTAGGATAAATTTGGTATGTACTTTAAGTGATTCAATTTGAAGAATCACTCAACAGATTCCGAAACGATCGGATCATCCGGAGAGGGAGAGCGAAGCAATTGCTATTTGAATGCCTTGTTAATTTCGAACTCGTTCTTCTCTACCGTGGTCAATAACTTAAAACAATAAGAATCGGCTTAAAAGTAAATGGAACTTCGGGCAATACAAACTACCGATAATCTTGTACGTAGGTATTTATCCGCAGCAATTACTGCATTTCTCTACAGTTGGTGTTCCATCATAATGCAGGATTACTTCCAGCTTCTAGGATGACATTTCAGGATAACCATAGAATGCAAAAACTAGATATGAAACCATCGATGCCATCGAATAAATTTTGAGGGTCTGCGCTAAGACATCTCAGTAAGAATCAATCAAGAACTCTCTCGAATGATTAGTTAAAGGGGCCACATCAAATAAACAAACTCAAAAATAGAGAGCTGTCACTGAGGACCAGAAGGTATCAGAGCTTACCATTTTTTTTCCAAATCGTAACCAACAAGAATTATTACATGGCCAATATGTTATAGCATGCCATAGCTTTGATAATGTCTGCATTTAATAAATACAGTATTCTAAAAATCATAAGTTGTTTAGTGGAATACCTGTTACTAGAAATGAGAAGAAAGATAAGTATTTTCCATACAAAAGGTTTCGAAAGCTCTTGAACTTCGGGGGGCCAACCTTTTCTTGGGTCCATTTAACAACAAATCTCAGTTGGATAAAGGCTACACCTTCAACGAGAACCACTTCCAAAGTCTACCGGGTATAAAACATACTGCAAACATCTCAATACTATTCTTGTTGGTGACGTTAGTGCGCATAATCCAACCACCAGAGGAAAAAGGAAGCATCACATAAGCTTTCCAAAACAGATGCTCCCATCGGGATGTACATGTTCCTTCTATGTACTGAATTCTGTATGATCGTGATTATATCTTCGATTTAAGCAGACTCATTGACAGTTGGCTTGGCTGTTTTGTTATATGTAGTGCATCTACAGGGTGAGTGGGAATTCCTATCAATTTCTGAGACTGGCTGATTCACGGAATCTTTCCACGGTACCACGATTTCGAGCTGGCACCTATGTCGTATCCCTGAGTAATGTCGGGTGACACTTACACGAAATGGCGAAGTTTCATGCGACATAGTCGGTCTCCATCCCAATTAAACCCCGGCAGGCCTTCAGGACGTTCCATCTCGGGAGTAGGCTCAGATACCCATCCTGACCTACACCGATCAGGTTCTGAATGCAGTGTCTCCATGAAGGCCCACGTCAACCCTAGCATGGCCTGTTTGTTTGCCTTCAAGCGAACATAGATAACTATGGGATCACTATGGTGACTTCTTCACGCGGTTATGGATAGCAGCTGAAGGGGGACTCAATACCATGGAGCCGCCAGCTCCCAATGAAACAACGCCGAGAGAGGAGGCGAACCCATTTGCCAAAAGAAGACTAATAAAATCACCGCCTGGCAAGAAGGCAGGATCTGGCGCTGCATCCGATACGTGCGGATGCCCGACAGCCTCGGAAGCTGGGGTCTCCGTTAAAACTGGAGAGTTCATGGATGGGTCTGAGCTCATACGGGCCATGGAGAGGCCGATACGCTTCCTAAAGTGCTGGTAGTCACAGAACAGCTGAATGTGATAATCGATAAACTCCTAGCCGCCCAAAGTGCCAGGGAAGTGGCAAGGCCAGTAGCAACAGAAACGGCCAAGGAAACCGCCTGCAAATACACGCAGACAGAAGCGTGAGATCCCGCCCTATCGGGAACATCAAAGCGAGCTAGGCTGTCGCCGGGGGAAACCGCACCCGGTCGCTCAAAGAAGCGGCTGGTGTCTGACGGCCCCATGGGTCCAGAGACATATACGAGCGTGGTGTCAGGACTGGTGAGTCCAACCGCACGTCCTGCGGGGCGTGAAGTGAGTGACCCCGGCTCCAAGAGTGGCAGAAAAGGTAACGGCGGCAACGGCGGCAAAGGCAGCAAAGGCGGAAAAAGCCGCAAATTTTCCAATAGCGCCAACACCACCTCAGTGGTACATGAAACTCCACGCGCTAAGAGTGGCCTTAGTGAAAGGTTCGGTCCCAGTAATTAACGGAACAACTAAAGACCCTTCCAGAGGCAGGGAAAACCGTTCGACCAAGGTCCGGAAAAAGGGAAATAGACCCCAGAAAGAAAGAGCGTACCGAAGGATGGCTCGAAAGCGTAACCGCGATGAGGCCCTCATCGTGAACACCGAAGAGTCTAAGTATTCCGAGGTCCTCAAGGCGATGCGCGATGGCGCAAAGCTCACGGATCTGGGCGCCAACGTGAGGAATATCCGCGTACTCGTTCCGGCGAAATTATCCTAGAGCTTCAGAAGGACACTAAGCTGAAGGGCCCAACCTACAAAAACAGGCCTACGGACAGGCCTTAGGAGCGGGAGTGGAGGTAAAAACTTGGACGAGATCACGGAAGCTGGCATAATCTCCACGGCCATCAAGGCCCAGTGTGGGTTCTCAACCAGAACATCCATACGACTGCGAAAGGGTCCTCCACTTGCGACTAAACGGTCCACTTGGGACGACTGCTGATTTCCGCCACAGACTCGGCTCTAAAAGTGGAAAAACTCAAAGTGGGGTGGTCTGTTTGCCCCCTGAGTCTGCAGCAGCCGCCCTAGGCGTGCTTTAAGTGCCTCGAGAGCGGGCATATGTCGTAGGAATGCAAAGACTCCGATAGGAGCGATCTATGCTGATGGTGCGGGGGAAAGGGTCACAAGGCCCGGGACTGCAAGGAGCCCCCCAAATGCATGGCGTGCTCTGGGAAACCAAACAAAAAGATTGTCACGGGTTACTCCAAGTGCACGGCCTACAAGGGTAAACCAAAATGCTAAACACAGTGCGGGTAGCCAAATTAAATCTAAACCACTGTGAGACGGTTCAGCAACTGCTACGCGCCGCTGCTATGTGCCGCCGAAATGGTCGATTGACCAGTTCTCACAAATGGTAAATCGGATGACAACGGAGCTAACCGGCCGAAGCCTGCTGGCGACATCAACGCCTGGGCGTCAGAATGGGGCAGCCATTTTACCAACCCAACGTAGACCTGGCCAACGTAGGTACTAAAATTCCCCACCATAGAAACGGAGCGGAGTCGATTATCGACGTGGCCTTATGCAGCCTTTTGCTGTTAAACAACTGGAGTATGGATGATGGCTACCCCTATAGTGACCACCTGTCGGTTCGCTATAACGCCACAGCGCTAGGCAGCGCGCAGGGAGAGAAGCACCCATTCCATTCGTCTGCAGATGGAGGACGTCGTATTTCAATAATGAAGTATTTAAAGTGCCAGAGGGGGAACAGGCGCCAGAGCGGGAACAGAGACTGAACGCTACCCAAGATCCCTGCGGTGATCAACTCGTAGCTCTACTTACACGAGTTTGCGACGCAATCATGCCCAGAAAGGTCAAACCTAGGAATGGAAGGATGCCGGTGTACTGGAAAACCTGCCACCGAGCTAGAAGGAGGATGTAAAGAGCGGGCTCGGACTCTGGAAGAACGGAGTGCCTTGTGGTGTGAGCCACCGCTACGGCTTCACATAAGAAAGGGATAAAGGCCAGCAGACGAGCCTGATTCGAGGGACTGTGTTTGAAAGCCAACGCGAACCCATGGGGTGACGCCTATCGAGTGGTAATGGCCAAAACCAAGGGCACGATAGCTCCAACCGAGCAATCACCAGAGCTATTACAGGTCATCATTAGAAGACTCTTTCCAAGCCTTGACCAGAGACCCTGGCCTCCCATAACTGCAGAATTACACCACGACAATGGCACCACGGACGACAGGGACGAAGCGACCGTTACAAACGAGGAATTCGTCGCCTGGAACATCCAGACTCTAGTACTGCTACCGAAGACAGGGATGCCATCAGGGTACCCATCGGCGTATGCCTGTTGGATACTGCGGGTAAAGTATTCGAGAGGGTTATTCTCAACAGACTGGCAATATACACGGAGGGTATAGGCGGCCTGTCAAAAAACCAGTTTGGCATCCGTAAAGGGAAGTGAACGGTGGCTGCCATTCAGGCCGTCCCCAAGACGGCCAAGGTGACGATTCAGCGCAAGAGGCGAGGTGTCCGCGCTTCTGTGCAGTTGTCAACCTCGACGTGCAAAATGCGTTTAATGGCGCCAGTTAGATGGCTATCGATGCCTCGCTTCAACGCTTTCATGTTCCGGGATACCTGTACAACATTCTGGGAAGTTATTTCCAGAATCGCATGCTAGTGTACAATACAGAGGAAGGCCAGAAACGTGCTCAGATCACCGCAGGCGTCCCGCGAGGTTCGATCCTGAGTCCTGTGCTATGGAACACGATGTAAGCCGATGTACTACGGCTATAATTTCCGAACGGGGTGAAGATCGTAGTGAATCCTTCGAAGAGGTGGAGAACGGTCTCGCACTTCATTGGCATTGTGGAGAGATGGATGAGCTCCAGGAAACTGGAGCTAGCCCACCACAAGACCGAGGTCACGATTGTTAACGGAGCAACACGCGACGATTAGTGCACAATTGAATCGAAGAGGTCTTTGAGGTATTTGGGGTCATGATCGACGATAAGTTGCCATTTCTCAGTCACGTCGACTAAGCTTGCAAGAAAGCCTCTATGCCTCCCGCATGATGTCGAATAGCTCAGCGATACAGAGGAGCAAGCGCAGGCTCCTGCAAGCGTCCTGTTGATTTTAATCCCAGGTTCAATGGAAAACAATGGAACCATCAAAGTTTTGGGGAAACATCCCCAAACCATTACCCTTAAAACATTCTGGAACCTTTGAACAGCTAGTTTATCACGAGGAATATCAGAAAGATGTGCTGCTTACGCCCGACCATTTTGCTGTTTTTGATGATCCTGTAGCAGGAACATTTTTTCGTTCGAAAACAAAATTTTGTTTTTTGTACGGATTCAGTCAAAGGTCGTCTTATAAATATTCCTGATTAATGCCTTGGATTTTCATAAAATATCCATGATAAGTGAAAATGATTTTATCCCAGTGGAATGATGATGTTTACGTTCCGGCTTTCATGGTAACCGTTGTCACTTTTATGCCAACTGAATATTGTTTGCTGTAATGAATTAGGTCGGCTTTAAGTGCGGGTTAAAAATATGCTATCACTGTTATTTTGATTATCAATCGGTGAGCTTGAATTTCGTTAGACGAAATCTGATTATACTGCCATGTGATGATTTTTTTATTATTATTAAGTGATTATGAATCCTAGTACGAACATGGAACATGGATGCTCGATGAAAGGAAATGCGTCAAGTTTATGTCGAACAAATTTTGGTCGAAACACCCTTTAGCACACGGTCTAAAATGTAATGTTTCAAAAACAGACTTATCACAACTTTTCCAAAAATGTTTTTATGTTCTCATAAGTTTCCTTCATGTGAGCTGTAAATGCAACTGGCTCTGAAGAATACTTATTTCCAATGTGCAGTAACACTGCCTTCAAGCTTTTGCTTGAAGCGTCGATGAAGAGCCTCCAGTCAGTTGCGTGATACTCTAACTGTAGCTCTTCCATTAAACCTTCGATGTTGTTGCAAAAGACAAGATCACCGTCCATCGAAAATTATTTAATGTTATCTGAATGTCTTTTCATATAAGATGACACCTTTACATCTTTTTCCAGGACATTCCACTGCTTTAGCCTTGAAGCTAGCAGCTGCGCTTTGGTCTTGGGTAGCTCCAAATCTCGAATCAAATCGTTCATCATCTTGGGTTATAACATGCGGTTCCTCAGACTCCGAAGGTAAAAAATCTGGATCATCCTGAAAGCTTTTCTCAGATTCGCCTGGTTCCGAATCCAACTCATCAGCACGTCCAGCAATATTTGGAGATATTGGAACTGGTATTGCTTCGGAGTGCAATGTTGGCTTTGATGGGTATTCGATTTTATGCTTCAAAGCTTTGGAAAATCCATGAATTTTTGTCAAACAAAAGTAACAATCGCTCATGTGATTGGTTGGATTAGTTCACACCATAGGTTTGGCAAAAGGTAAGCCTTTGTGCGTACCTTTCATCCAACCAAGCAATGTTCGGTAGCATGAGCAACAGGAGTATGTTGGAACCCATGGAAACTCACGATTTGGAAGCTCCTTGTCAAAATACAGCTGATATGCTGTCTCCAACAAAGGTGTAAACCCCTTTCTCTGTTTCTTCAATATCACGTCTCCACAAATGCAACAAAATTTTTGCGGATCGTTCAGACAAATTCGCGACATTTTTACAAAAATAAAAAAACGTGTCCGTAACACTCAAATAGCTAGCTTTAAATGAATAAAAAATGATTGTGCAAGGCTGAAGAGAGTCAACATGAGCATTAATTGACGCCAAAGCAAGACAGCAATAATGACACAAATTTTGTGCCGCAAATACGCTAATAGACCGTTTTGACATTTAATCGTCTTTCTGCGGGGATTAATGCACGGTTTGGTTTCCCACAACTTCGTTGACTTCTCACTCGCACTGCTTCGATTCAAATCTTGCAGTAGTGTGCGCAAATTAATCGTCAAAAAGCTCAATAAAATGCCGCATTAAGCTACGTGCTTGAGGATTCTTGCTTTCTTTTTTAACATATCTTTTCCTTATTCTCTCGAGCAATAGTGACTAACACAGAGTCTTTTGTCTCTGTCTATTATTTTGTTTTTTGAGTGTTTGCGTGTTTTAATGCTGTCTTGCTCACTCCTATCCTAACTCAAAAATACGGCACTGCTGAATAGAGTATTTAATGAGGCGTTTCTGAAGGGCAGCTGACTTTTGAATTAATGAATGAACTTTGAAGGTCTTCAGTTCCCAAACTGCTGTAAAAAGCAACATCAATATACTCAATATACTCAAAGAGGCACAGCTAAGGGATCGTTCATAAATTACGTTATGCTTTGAGAGGGAGGTGGGGAGGGGGGTTTAAAAAGTGACGATGCATACAAAATTTTTCAAAAATCTATACAAAAAATGTGATAAAGAAAGGAGCGGGTTAAAAATCTGTATTTTTGAGCGACGTAATTAATGGACGGGTCTTGATTTTCATGAAAACTCGTAATTTTGTGAATGTAAACCCTGTTTTTACATCAACCTTACATGTTACGAAAAAACTGTGTTCACGAATGAATTCAGGGAGGTCCATTTCATAAAATCCACGCCCAACATTCAAAGGGTGGAGCTGAAATTCATGTTTTCAAAATAGGAAATCTTGATTTTTATGAAAATTCGTAATTTTGTGAATGAAATCCCGGTTTATTTCATTAATCTTACATGTAACAAAAAATCTGTGTTCACGATTGGATTCAGGAAGGTCCATTCCATAAAATCCAAGTCCAACTTGCAAAGGGCAGAGCCAATATTCTGGTTGTTGCTGAGGTAGATCATATTACTACGGAAGTACGTGTTTTTGTGAGTTTAAATCACATTTTTCTCAAAAAAGTGGACGTGTTACAGCATTTCTGAGCCTATATTTGGATTCAGCGTAGCAAAATCTATAAAATCCAACCAGAAATGCCGACGGGAGCGAAAAAAGTTCCGATTTTGCCGACTAGTGTAATCAATATCGAGTAATGAGATTGATAAGGGCAGTGCTGCAAATTATCAAACCATTCATTTGAATTCGAACTAACACAAACCACCAATCGAAGCTGGCGAACCTTCTGTTCATTTGAAATATCGATGGTTATTTAATAGATTTGAACGATGTGAGTGTTTCATTCATAAGGGTCACTATCCACGGTCTTTGTGCCATTCGATTTAATGAATACACATTCATTCGAACCGCTGGTCATAGTGATCGTTGAGTTTAGCTTTTGTCAAATGAACAGAACAGTCATTCGGTTGAAGCAGTGACGAAGAATCGATTGAGCTTTTTGTGGCATCCAGAATGGAAGACGGAAAACGGAAAAGTGAAACCACAACAAGTTTTTCCGAAATCGCAACCCAATTTGTTCGAAAGGATGGAGATCGAGCGTACGGAAATACCGCTTCCACATGTATTCAAAGGAAATATGTTGAAGAAGCCACGAAACATTACAAAAAAGGCCGTACCTATTGACAAAAAGTTGTTAATAGGTTCAGGAATTGAAATTCGTGTCTTATCATAATCTTCCGCTGTCATGTTTTCAGTGGGAAGGCCTGAGACAGTTGATGGACCCGCTAGAAGCCGCGGCTAAATCGAGCTAGTGCAACTTTCATTATCCATTAAAAATCGCACAAGCAGCTTTGAAAATCTGCGAAGCCGTGGCATTTGAAATGAAAATGAAACTTAATTAATAAGGAACGCTTACTTTAAATACATTCTCCTTTAAAATGTATAACTCTGATACTAAACCTTTATTAATAATGAATGATCCGTGTAACTATTAAATTCTTAACGCATCACCTTTGACACGTTTCTACGTTCTGAATTTTAAGCTTTTTATGCGCTAAAACTAACAGTTCGTCCATATTACAAGAATCCACTAAATTATATAAAAGATGGTCCACTCACTGCAATGCCTCAGTTGCTTCTAAAAGTAATAAATGTACGACCCCATACCTATAGTCAACCCACTGTTTCCGAACTTAGTGCTTTTTTCAATAAGATTATTTTCAAAGTCTCTGATTGGTACTTTATTTAAAATTCCACAGTTTGTAAATAAAAGCGTTCGATGACAATACCAATACATGAATCTGCGTATTGCAGCAAGCATAACAATTTTCAATGCCCAGGGAAGTCGAGACACTTTTAAATGTTCTCGGCAGATCATATGTCCCACTATTATAAAATGTATGCATTGCAATTCAAATTATCATTTGACCTTCCTCGGAATTTTGTTGCAAAACATATTAGCTCATTGAATTTGACGAAGAATTATTTCTAGTTGAAAGTTCATAAGTAAGATATCTAAGACGATTTAAGTCAGACATCTGCACTGATGCGCGTATCTCTTCTCTTCAATACTGTTACCTAGGAGCGAAAAAGAAGACAGTTTAACATCGTCAGACTTGATGTTAAGCATTAACGTGTGAAGAGTTATGTTCTTTCCTGTTTATTTGACAGCGAATGAAATCAAATCACAGAGCACTGCCGCAAGCCGACGTGAATTTGAAGGCGTTGTGTTCAACTGCTTGAAGTAGGCGAGTTAGTTCAATTGAGTGTCAGTATGTTTCTCAATTGAAAATGAAGTCTTCGTGGTTCAATCGAATATGTTTACCAAGTTCAAATGAACTAACTTTGGTGTGGTGATAATCAAAGGTGGTCATTCTCAATTTCATCGATTCTTTTTCGATTGAGCTTAAGTTTTTACCGCACTGATCACAACAGAACTTGCAAGTCGTGTTGGCATTCGAGTACATTCTAAAAGAAAAATGTGAAAACATGTCTTTGATTAACCCTTTCAAATATACACATGTTTAAAAAACATCACAGGAATTATCACTCACCCTGTATAATGTGACACATATTTCAAATAGATACAAAAAATTATGGAAATATATGCAACATTTTTCACGATGCTTTCAAGAAGTGGCTGTTCTGGTGTTAGATTAGATGCAGTTGTTGAAAAGTAATTGATTCTAAATTAAATACCCGGATTAATATACTGTTCAGAAAGGTACACTTAGGGCAGGGATTTGTGAGCTAGGCATGATTTTCCAACGTTTGTTCCGGTGGTCTGACATGTATCAAAGTTCTTGAAATTTTTTTGGGAAATAAGAGCATACACAGAAAAAAAAACATTAATTTTAACAAGCGCGTAAGATTTCCCTTCGTTTAATTCCAAGCCAAATGTTGTTTGCAATCTTTCATTTGCCATACAGCAATGTTTGCAATCTTTCATACAACAAGCTAGATTCAGGCGTTATCTGGC
Organism: Aedes japonicus; assembly: GCA_034211315.2. NCBI lineage: Eukaryota > Metazoa > Arthropoda > Insecta > Diptera > Culicidae > Aedes > Aedes japonicus. The sequence continues at coordinate 9,840 of JASCZW010000166.1, read as the reverse complement.
TTAAATTAAGAAGCATAATCCCATTATCGTCTGCCAAACATAACATTCCCTCTATGCGCATTAGATAACGCAGAAAATTCAATTTTTCTTTCTAGCTGTGTACGTTTAATCTTCTTCTTGTATGTCGTCTCGAATTTCTCAAAAGAAACGAGATTTGTATCAATTCAGTGCCAACATTTGGTTAGGGCGAATCTGCTTTTGTAAACAAACACTTCGTCTGCTAATATATCGGAATTTGAGCACAATTCCTTCAAATTGAATATATCAGCGGATACAGATAAAGCTCCCATTTCTTAAAGAAGCTTAATTTGTGTTTGGTCAAAAACAAAAGGTCGTTCAAGAGAAAATGACAACGAAAGTTGGCGCTGAATTGTACAATTAGCCAAACCGCAAAAGACGGTTTTCGCCCCAAATCGTATGCGGAGTTGGCAGCACCCTCTCAGATTACAGATCTGGGTGTGTAGACCATGACTAGATAAGCCACTTTACATACTTAGTTTCTTCAAAACAAAAATCTAGACTGTCTTTTGAAAAGCGCTAAAGTTTTTCAATTTTTTTCAATTGTGTTTAATAAAAAAATTACTACTCCTCAAATAACTGTTGCGTGGATGATTATCACAAAATAAGTCAAGCTTTAAAAAAAAATTGAAACAAAACCAAGATGAGCCCTACACTGAAAAAATCATTTTGAAAAATTCAAAGTCGATTTAAAAAAACACATTTTTTAGTTGGATGTTTTGTCTCAAGATAGGTAATTATGTTCGTTACCAACCGTTCATACATCACAAGATGGGCACTTTAAAGGAAACAAAGTTTTTCTAACAAAAACTTTTTCATGTCCCATTGATTTGTTTGAAAAAACTAAACCAGTGAAGGTCATAACCATCCCAGAATCCAATGAAACTCAATCATTTGGAAGGGTTGTAATGTTTGATCGCAATATGCATTGAACTTGTATTGTTTATTTTATATCGTCATCAATAACATGCCCCCTTCTTTTTTCGGTAGTACAAAGAATACCCTGTTCATCAATAAGATCCTTTACCTACCTCACTATATACCCCAAGTAGCACACTACGATCATAATTAGTTGTAGTAACTTGAATATGACTTAGCAAGTCATATTTATGTTATCTCAACTGATTGGCAACAAGTGTGCTACTAGGGACATTGGTGCGTTAAACTCTCTTACGATTTTATTTACCGACCAAGACTTAGGCAGTACAGATAGTATTTTAATCTGTTCGCTTCCGTCAGTTGTATGGTGATTGAACTTCTCCTTTGGATTGTTTATTATTGCACAGCACTTGAATCTGTTGAATTTTGATTTACACGATTGGTCCAATATGACACTTTTCAGAACTGCTTTTAATAACCTTTCGCAAAGAGAAGTAACACAGGTACAACTCTTGGTTCGGTTCTTTCGATTAGGTAATTCGATTCTACTCAATAGCCTTACCTAGTATTAGGTAAGAAAAGGGGTAGAAACGTTTTAGTAGAAATTACAGTAGCACGTATGAAATGCGTGTTCTAATATTCTATATTGGGTCGTACTTCTTGAGTGCTGCTGCGTGAATATGCGTGCCTCACTTTGTCTCACATTTCAAATTTAGTTTCATTGCATTTGGAGATGAATACATAGTCGTATAACTTTCACTGGTTTAGTTTTTCATAGCAAAATACACTGAAAAAAAAGTCAATAGGATATGAAAAAAAATTGTTAGAAAAACTTTGTTTCCTTAAAAGTGCCCATCTTGCAATGTATGAACGGTTGATATGGAATATAATTACCTATCTTGAGACAAAATTTCATCGAAATAAAAAATGGTGTTTTTTTAAATCGACTTTGCATTTATTATAAAGATTTTTTTTAGTGTAGGGCTCATTTTGGTTTTTTTTTTCAACATCTTTTTCTTAAAACTTGACTTATTTTGTGATAATCACCTATACAGCACTTTTTTGTAAGAGTAGTCATTTTAGTTTAGCCCTGTCTAGAAAAAAAATGAAGAAACTAAGTATGAAAAGTGGTTTATCTAGTCACACACCCAGAAAGTTTCGTTATAATCTGAGAAGGTGCTGCCAACATTTGTTCGAGTGAGCGCGAAAACCGTCAAAAGCATTATTAATTTCAAGTCATATTATTCTCATTATTGATTTGTTTTGTATGCTTTGAAAGCTGTTGATTCTTTAAGGTATAAATGCTCAGTCTGGACCATTTCGTATTTGCTGCTGGTAATTACACGGAGAATCATGTAGATGGATCTTGAAAATTGTTTCCATCTTCATGCACGAGAATACTAATTAATTCTACGTTTAAACCATTGCTTACTCCGGCCACAATCTCGTAGTCTTTGGGACAGGGGAAGGATGATTAGGAAGACAGTTGTTGTTACTAGCGAGTAAGTACTTCTACTGCTCAACACTGCCTCGGAAGGATTCTTGAGTTAGTGAGGTAAGGATATCCGTCAATCAGCGATTCACTATGGCAAGTAATGCGATCTATGAAAGAGCAAAATAACAAATGGCTAGAAATTGAGAGGGCCTTGGATTGAACTCCTGTCTTCTGCTGAGTAAGTTTATCGGGTAACCACTAAACTACACAGCTCGAAAAATTATGTGAAAGCATTCCTTCAGTTTCAATTTTAATTTTTCAAATTGAATATTTGTTTTCCAGAAAGTTTTCGTTTCAATTCCAAAGCACTCCAAAATTGTGGGAAGCTCAGCAGAAACTATTTTCAATAATAGCTTTGAAATTTGTGATTTATTTGCCACATTCATAAGCAAGCGTGTTCACATAGATTAGTTAACCGATACTATAAGCTAGAAAAAGCCGCCGGTAGAATCAAAACCGAGCACCCGTCGGCAAAAAGAAAAATACCAGTACCATGGCATCGACGTATATCGTACATACATACAACCATACAGCATCACGAGCAGCAAAAGCAAATGTGAAAACTCCACTCTTACAACAATACCACCTCCACCACCGGTACTACCATCAGCAACAACAACTAATTGCACTTCATTTCCTTAATCAAAACGTCAGCTTCCATCAGCCCGAAACCGAAACAGAGGCTGCCTGTTCGTCCATTTTAATAGCTTCATTCATTTTGCTGGACCGACCGGAGCACAAGCAACAGCCCCAACCCCCCCAATTAGAGACGACCACCGCTCAACTACACGTACACATTCGCATCCCCCAATGGCAAACGAGCAAACTAGCAATTTTCGGTAGAAACCAAAGAAGAAAAAACATAGCAAAAGAAAAAAAAAACGCCCAACCTTCTTCCGGTTCCATCATGGAAAATCTTCGCAACAACTGAACAATCTTCTGATCAACCAGCCAAAGAAGATGTTTCCCACTTTCGGAATAAAAAAACGAGAATTGGAATTGATTTCCCGGAAAATTTATCCTAACAATTTAGACTCATAAGCTTCCTTTTTACATTAAAATGATTTAAATCCATATCATTCCGGGACGACTCGGCTCTGCACGCTCGGGGCCGGTTACAAGTGCCATCCGTCGCATTTCGTCCATTCGCTCGGCCGTGGAGAACATATCAGTGAACCCAAACAGCGACGAATGTTCCGATTTGAAACAGTTCGGAAGAAATGAAGAAGAAGACGATGGAAAATTCATTTTAATTTGCCAATCATTACAAACTGGCAACCATGATTGCCCCATTAAATGCTCGAAGTAGGATGGGGGCGTGGTGGAGAATTAAATAGGGTTTTGTGCTCTGGTGGGTGGAGAGCACAGTGGCTCCCGCATAGACGGAACGTTAAATGAACGGGTAATGTTTTCGAATTGCATCGAACAAATGTCGAAGCTTACAGTGGTTTCGAAAATATCACAAAGGGATGCTTCGATATGAGATAATATTTCGTTTCCTAGTGTTTTCTTATATTTAGTTTTGATATATCATATCAAATTTTTTTTCCTGATTTTTTATTTGCTCTGTTAGTTTAATATGTAACTTCTAGTGCGACTTAAAACAAAATGAAAAACCGTTATGGTTAGTCGTTTTATGTCTTGTTCGTGACAAAATCTCTACAGATTTAATATGTACTAAAACAGATTTGCTGTTAGTTCAAACCAAAATACATATTTTATTCATTTAATTGTGCATTATTAGTCATCTTGAAACTAATTACAGTTACTTGTCCAAGATTTTCGAAATTTGTCTATAGTTGTAGCTTGTATATATTGAGAGTTTTCTCTTCACGAGAGCCCAATACCGCCCGATAGGTTGCAACTCCGGGAAGTTAGGTGGATTAACCTGTTTCGGTACAACATAGACTCCATTCGCTTTATACCATTCCACAACATGTTTGGCATAGTGAAATTTCCTGAAGCTCTGTGAAAAACTTCCCTGAAGTTCTCTGCAGGTTTTCCCTGAAGTTCTCTGAAAAACTTCCCTGAAGTTCATAGCGGAACTTCCCTGAAGTTCTCTGCAGATTTTCCCTGAAGTTCTCTGAAGATTTTCCCTGATGTTCTCTGCAGAATTTTGTTGAAACCTTCTGAATTTTTCCTGAACTTCTCTGAAGAACCTTTCTGAAGTTCTCTGAAGAACTTCCCTGAAGTTTTCTAAAAACTTGCCTGAAGATCTTTGACAAGTTTTCCTGAAGTTCTCTGCAGAATTTATTTGAAATACTCCGAAGTATTTCTTTGAAGTTCTCTTCAGAACTTTTCTGTAGTTCTCTACAGAACTTTCATGAAGATCTCTGTAGAACTCCTTGAGTTCTCTGAAAATTTTCCATGAAGTTCTCTGAAGAATTTCCTATGGTTCTCTGAAGAACTCCATGAAGTTCTCTGCAGAACTTCCATGAAGTTCACTGAAAAAGTCCCATAAAGTTTTCTGAGAACTTCATGAGGTTCTTGAAGATCTTCCTGAAGTTCTCTTAAAACCTTCCTTGAAATTCTCTGCGAAATTTCTTGGAAGTCATCTGAAGAATTTCTCTGAAGTTCTCAGCAGAACTTTCTAAAGTTCTCTGCAGAACTTTCCTGAAGTTCTCTGAAAATTTCTCGGAAGTTCTCTAAAAAACTTCCTGAGGTTCTCTGAAAGACTGCCCTGAACTTCTCCGCAAAACTTTCCTGAAGTCCTTTGGAGAATTTCGCTGAAAGACTTTGAAGAACTTCCATGAATGTCTCTGAAGAACTCACCCGAAGTTTTGTGAAGAACTTCGCCGAAGTTCTCTGAAGATCTTTGAAAAACATTCCTGAAGTTGTTTGCAGAACTTACCTGAAGTTCTCTGAAAAACTTTCGCAAAGTTCTCTGATGCATAGCATACCAATCAGACTTAGGCCGACGTGGCCTCTGCTGTACACAGAAGTTGTCTCCATTCTATTCGGTCCATGGCTGTCACTCGCCAGCCGAGGGTCCGCAGGTCGCCTTCTACTTGATCGATCCACCTTGCTCGTTGCGCGCCTTCTTCTTCTTGTACCTGTCGGTTCGTTTTCGAGATCCATTTTCACAGGGTTGTCGTCCGACAGTCTTACGACATGCCCAGCCCATCGTAGTCGACCGATTTTTGCGATGTGTACGATGGGAGGTTCTCCCAGCAACTGGTGCAATTCGTTATTCATTCGCCTTCTCCACGTTCTGTCTTCCATCTGCATTCCACCGTAGATTGTACGCAGCACCTTTCGTTCGAAGACTCCAAGGGCGCGTTGGTCCTCCACTAGCAATGTCCATGTTTCGTGGCCGTAGAGAACTACCGGTCTAATTAATGTCTTGTAGATGGTCAACTTTGTGGTTCGGCGAACTTTGTTCGATCTTGGCGTCCTTCGGAGTCCAAAGTAGGCACGATTGCCAGCCATAATGCACCTTTGTATTTCTCTGCTGGTGTCGTTATCGGCGGTCCCCAATGAGCCCAGATACGCGAATTCGTCCACTACCTCGATTTCATCACCGTCGATCTGAACTCGTGCTAGGAGGCTAACATTGTCTTCTCGTGAGCCTCTTCCCTTCATGTATTTGGTTTACTGCATCCTAACGCCCTCAGTTGTTGATGATCGCTTGAATTGTCTTGTTTTCTGTAACCATTGGAGTCTGGCAGTTTCAAAGATATATGCTAATTCTTCGGATATACCTTAAGCTGACTACCACTACACCTGGAAAAAGACGTCGCAGAAAGCTTTTAAATAAACAAACAACGAGAACACAAACTTACTAAACAACGCAAAGGCAAAGGTTTTCTTTTAGTCAAGTTATTAGTACACGACACTGAATAAGTCTACGCATTGTAGACGAAATACGCGTATCTGTCAAGATAAGCGAAGGTAGTTGGAATTAATTGGAAAATACTGATTTTTCTTCTAATTTCCCGTTTCTTGATATTAATGTTCTTTATAGCAAGCTCCGAACGGCATCACAAGAAGAATCAAGACGCTGACTTATTCATCAATATCTTGGTCCATTCAAAAGTATTGCGAGCAGTTTTCATCGCCTTCTTAAACGAGTACTTGTAAGTACATCTGGCGGATGTCGCCGTAGACCGCTACTTCGAATTTACGAAACTGGATCAATGTCGAATGTAGCAACACTAGTTGATCTGGTCCTGAGAGACTCAGAACGTTAAGAAAAACTCCACGAGGAACAGCTGTATCGCAAACTAAGCTTAGTTTGAATTAATCACGGGACTAATCACTGGAAACCACTATAACCGGCTGATGTTGCTGCTTTCGTTCCCATTAGATTCGAACATATCCGTAGGCAAAAACTACATTCAGAACGGTTTTGTCACAACCAGTTAACTCAAACCTTCTATAAAACCATAAAGATTTAATAAAATGGCCCACTCTAGTGAAAGTTCTGAAACTATGTTAATATAACGTTTTCCACAAATGGCGTGGTTTGGATGCGGAGGGGAGGTTGATAAGCGGCCAAATTGTCTGAAACTCAGCGAATAGACGTTTTTTAATACCAAAAACCTTTTAACTAAGTTTCAGACAGTTTGGCCAACAAAACCCCCCAAGACGAAGAGAATCATTTTGTGCCAAAGTAATGCTCAATCACAAGGGTCTCTAAAACTCCCCTCAAAACGTGACGTTATTTTGAAACTTGAGTAGTGGTTTATGGTGACATCCCTCAATGACAATATGCCGTTTAATGCGTTTACTGGAGGCAAAATAGTTTCAAAATGTTTTGTTAACTGACCATAATAAGATGATATGAATGCGCCCTAAAACGGTATTTAAAACAGCATTTTTAACGAGTTCATAAAGCCGTAATAAATCCTTTGATAGGAGTAGAAGGAATTTGAAAAAAAACAAGGTTTTAAGATTGTTGTAAACAAGCAGTGTAAGTTCTCATAAACGTTAATAACATATAAAACCTATAAGCACTTTTTGGTGCCGTTATAAAACCAAATTGATTTCTAGTGACTTTGATAAAACTTAATAATAGAATGCTTTCAAATGCCCTGTGTAAACTTTTTAAACTCTATTACCATTCTATATTCATAAATTTAGAACTGAAATTCACAACAATTCACAGTTATCCGAAGCTTGTAGTGAGATGAGACTCATGTGGCCGCTATCGATATATGTACTCTCGCGTAAAAAATGGTACTGTTGTCTTAGCTCAGGGTTTCTTTCCAAAGAGTAGAGGGGCTCTCCGAGTATGGAAGACGAACGGTGAATTTTCCGGTTCTATCGTGGGTGGTGTGCTTTGTGAAATGCTCTTCACATCGGGTTCTTCTTCGTTGTAGTGCGGAGAAGCATTGTTCTTCCAGTTCCCAAAATTTTTGAAGCTGGTCGTAGACAGGATCACTGAACGACGTTAGTAAGCAGGAAAATGCGCTTCTATGTGGTATTTTGTCGCATTCATTGTAGCCACCAGAAACTGCCAACCAAGCTTAGTGTTTATGGATATTTGGAAGGCAGTTTCTACTGAAGTTTGATTGCTCAAGCAGCTGGAAGAAAAGCTTGTTCCCGAGAAGTATGCTGATATTCCTAGGATTATGAAATTGGGGATCGTCCAGCTGAATTGATCCAGGAATTCGTTCCAATCCGTTATGTTGATTAGCTTTTGTGAGAGGTCGGATGTAATTCACTCCAGCACAACGCAAGGTATTACACTTCGATAGTCAGAGCAGGCTCTGAATCAGCAGTTGGTTGAAGTGCCTCGTACAGGCGAGTATGGTGAAGAAGACCGCATTATTAAAAGTTACCGGACTGACAATCTTCACCAGAATGGTTTCAGGCAGTTTTCACAGAGATTCTCCCTGCGAGTAAAGCGGAGTCGATCATCGGAACTGACATGAAGAAACTTACCACACTGATAAACTTGATGCGGTGATTTTGCACACAAAAAACGCACATTGGTGAAGGAGATCGATGCCCTGTGGAAACTAGTGCTGTTGGTGCCCTGGCAGAAAGTCTACTTTGAACTGGTGCACTGAGCATCGGTTTTTTTTTCTGACGACTCGGCTGAACGGATTTCAATGCGCAGCACTGCACATCGATAAACGAGAGAAACTTCACCAAGGTAACTTCTTCGTCTTTGAGCTCCGACTTTTTTTGATACCAAAACTGCTTGCTTTCAGGATCCAGTTTTTCAGTTAGGATGTACAGTAACTATAAATCCCTACCTTCTTGGTTCATGGCTCAACCGCCAAGGCTTTTTTTGTTTTAGACGGGATGGAAAATCTGCAACCAGACACCTGAAGAACTCAGGGTGTGGGGATGAGGGTGTCAACTGTTCGACCCAAAATCCACCCGTGCGTTAAGCCCTGGACCCTCCCCGGAACCACCTTTTGGTATTACTTCGGGGAGGGGCTATTGTGCTTGTTAAGCACCCACTATATCTAACTACTTAGGGCTTCAGTAGTTAGGTGGTCTTTGCGACCTGCCTTTGGTCGTTTCGCCATTTTTATTGGAGATCGAGGACGATCTGAGAGGCTGCTACACCTTCGCGTCTGATCCCGGTCTGGCAGCATCACTCGGGACCAAATTTTCCGGAGTCATGTCATGACCGCTTGCAGATCATACCGGATCTCGCGCCGTCAGAAGCGAGGACATGCGAAGAACACATGTTCAGCAATTTCCTCGACTCCCGCCTCGCTGCATGCGGAGGACTGTGCATCTTACATATTTATACAGGTATTGTCTAAAACAACCGTGGCCAGACAATATCTGCGTTGAAAATAGTTCACTTCACTGTGTCGCCTACCGACCCGCAGTTAATTCGGGATTGGTCAGTGGGTCCACCGACCTTTGGTGGAGTTGTTCCATCCTTTGCCACATTTAACCATGGATGCGGCTCTAGTAGTCTTCCGAATACCTCTTGATGGCAGATGGCTGGGATGCTCCTGCGTCGACGTGACAGCGCTGTGATATGGCGCTGGACGTGCCGGTGATATGACGCGTAAAAAGATGGTGGTATGGTAACGCCTCGCGGACGGCAATGACAGCGCCGGCGTTCGTAGCTCTTGGCGGGTACTCAGGTGGTGATCATGCCAGCCCGCCGTACCTAAGTATGGACGGGCGGCGGCGGATGCCGCGGCAGCGCAGCGGCAGCAATGGCTCGACGCCTCATGGATGGAACAGGGTAAGACGGGCATTGCCGACGTAATCTATCGACGTGACTGACAAGGACAGCTTACCGTCGATCGCAACCCCAAGATACCTCAGAACTACGATTCTGCTGTGCTGTTACGTACACTGATCGTCGCATGTTGCTCCGTTTCCGATTATTCACCACCGTGACCTCAGTCATATGGTGGGCTAGCTCATATTGCCTGGAGCTCATCCATCTCCCCACAATGCCAATGGAGTGTGAGGCCGTTAACTCGACCTCTTCGATGAATTCACCAAATATCTCAGGGTGATGTCGT